>VZSC01020021.1:330713-346763 GCA_013398225.1 Steatornis caripensis | reverse complement strand
GAGGTGAGACTGACTGGCCTGTAGTTTCATTACTCAGACAATTGATTCAAAAGAACCTAACTGGTCTCCCAAATCCTTACCCCTCTTCAAATTTTAAATAAAACTGGCCAAGAGGCCTAGAAGTTACATGGGTTAACAAGCAGAACAGTAGAAATCTCAGTGGCTTAGCAAGTGGCACCTGCTTCAGATGCTTTACCAGCATCATGGACAGCACGTGGTTGGTACTGTATCTGTCCAACTGTGATTGAGCAATAATCTTCAAGCAACTATTTGTTGAACTTCTTGGAGAATATCTTACTTAAAAAGTAAAAAAAAAACCACACCAAACTAACTTTCTGTGCAAGTTTGTGAAATGCAACCCTTGCAAAAAGTCTTCCTGCTGTTCTACAGGTACCAAACAATGAATTGCAGAAAACTGAGAAATGAGGAAAAAGGAGCAGAAAACTTGCTGCTGATTCATGGAGATACGATTAAAAAGACTTTCAATGATCACATTTTTAAAGCAAGTCAGCAAGTCACCCTGCAGCAGAAAAGGACAAAGTTTCTGCAAGAAACAATACTGAGAACAGCTATGAAATCACGTTTTCTGATCTTCGCTGTCACGTAAGAGACCAGAATACCAGCTAGGCTCTGCAGTGCTAGGGACACACTTCAGTTCTGCTGAAATCTAATGCTTAGAATCTGGATCTAAGCAGGAGCCTTGCATTTTCAGTTGCAAGTTTCATTTAGCTCTCAAGGGTCAACTCACAACAGATGCTGCAGAGATACTTCAGGGAGATAGAAATGAAAAACATCTAGAGAGAGAAAAGAGAGGAACTGTATTAGAAAGTGGTTGCATCCTAAGCAGGCAGGTAAACAAACATGATACAGGATCAACTGGATGAACTCCAAAAACCCTCGCACAAAGCAAAGACCACAAGTGAGATGCAGGAAGCTGAAAATGAAGTACCAAATTTAAGATCTTTACTATAATTCAGTTGTTTATAAAATAAGCCTAATACAACTATTTTCTTGACAATAAGGAAAATAACTATGCATTGGTTTCACTGGATTTCAGCATAAACTGATTGCACAGGAATAAAAAAGGACATCTCCACCCCAAAAAAACAATTTTTAAAAAGGTTTTCAGTTTTTTTTAATAAATGTGCTTTGTTCACAAAAAGTAGTGGCATAAAGATAACAGAAATGCAAATACACATTTTTTCCTTGTCCTCTGCAGCACCTTAAGAACAAAAGATCTCTTGCACAGTCATTTTCAAATATTTCGTAACTTAGAAACATTCTTCTTGCACCAAAGCCAAATATCCAACAACTCCTGGTATCACTTCTTTATTGTTCAGGGGAGATGTAAGTATTTATGTAAATCCCACTTGCGTCCTCCACCACAATCTACTGTCCCTTAAAAAAAACAAACAAACAACAAAACCAAACCAAAACAAAAACAACACTTCAGGTATTTAGAATGAGCAGCAAGAAAACAAAGCTGTTATGAACCTCAGGTCCCTAAACCACAAATACAGTGGTGTCACCAGCCTGCCAAAAGGGCTTACATTTTAAGGGTTGATATTTTAACCTGTTTTGAGGGGATAAACCTTGGTCTGAACAGCTTTTTTGTATGAATCACAAACCTAATTTACATTAACCAATGCCAACATATATGTTAGCTGGTATGTAACTTTTTTTTTTAAAAAGGAGTATCAGTTAAAATGTTAGGTATGCTTTGAAGTATGCACAGGTTAAGTTTTCATGAACAGCTGAATTTATAGCACCAAAATTTTAGGTTTAACATGAGCACTGCTGGAGTCTGTGGTTAACTGGGAAGAAGAAAGGCTTTCAATGATGAATATTTTAGTGAAAGGGAAGTCGTACAGCATTAGATGCAAATACTGACTTATAGCCAATTTTGAAGCCATTGCGTACTTCCTTAGAGAAGTATTCTCTGTAAAAAAAATTCAAAAGTGAACCATGATACTTGTACATCTAAATTTTTTTTTTGGCTATGCATCTGAAAATAATTGTTTGGTTTGTATGTAATTCAGATTGAGTAACAAATTTGAACGAGGTATTAGGGAATGCTTTGAATTTCAGGAGACACAGAAAACTCAAGTTACAGTCCAGATCATGTCTGAGTGTAAGCTGGACCAATGCGCGATCACTATGTAGGACACAGTATAAAAGAAAAACAGATACGTCAAACATAGGTCAAACTGTGACACTCAGTGCAAAACATCAATGGAAGGAGTAAGTTTCTTTTTTGTAGCAACCACTGTAAAAACCACACTACAACTGCAGTTTATCTAGTAACTTCTGTATTATAAATATAACATGGTAGGTTAATATGGTGTAGGGTATATTTCATCACAGCCAACTATGTATTAGTATTTTCTACCACTTTGCTGAAGTCAGTCTTAAAACCATGATGTGGCACCTAGTTCAAATCATTTATTATTATTAGGCACTTACATATAGATGTAACAGCCTAACATTCAAAACTTAAAATTCTGGCCATTATTTTTAAATGGAGATAAATCTAAGCTAAACTAATACTGAATCCTCTGTTTTTACCACTGAACAGAATTGTTTTTTCCTGCAAAACCTCACAAATTTATTGTGCAAGTTAAAAAACTTAATTGATGTAAACCACTTCTGTTCGATCTCCTTACAGTGCAGACCAGTTTTCAGACAGCTATGGAGTTTTTATTTAACTCAACAGAAGATTTTTGGGTACAAATAAGCAAACAAATAGTGTATGTTAACTCCACTGGTGTGGTCTGAATACATGTCTCTGTGCAAATATGTGTATCCTTGAAAAACTTGTATAATTATGTTCCTTTTTACAAAAATTGATCTGTAGTTACCGTATGACTTGGGAGGTCTACAAATAAGGACAAATAAAGTTGTTTGTTTTTAAAATGCATAAATAATTTACTTTAAAACATGACGAAACCCACCCTATCCCCCAAAAAACACAGTTTGAAGAGAATACAAAACACCATCATTGGGGAAATACTGATATATGTTAGTGCTTATACACTTGTAAGATTGCAAAACCGTGTTCCAGCTTTGAAGTGAAACACAGTTGTCTAGACGTACCATACTCCTCTGGGAGGGGGTTAACCTCTTCAGAAATCTCATGTCTAACTACTGTTTATGCAATGAAATGACACAGTATGTATAACTATGGATAATATACTCCAGTGATTTGGTGTTATCTCAAGAGGGCTGCAATAAACATGAAGTCAAATGTGCAAGCACTATAGTTTCTCCAGCCCAGGCTTAACCAAGAGTGAAACACATTTTGGAAAAAAGTCTGGTTCTATAATTAACAAAGGACATGTGTAACCAAGGGTCTTAACCCATCTGCACATTTAATTAAAGTGCAAATTATTTCTTCCTACATACACTTCTCAGAAGCCCACCAACTCCAGTGCCTTCAGCTCAACCACATTGAGTTAAAATATTGAAACAACATTTAGCAAATTAAATAGAATTCACACTTCACAGCACTAAAGAATGGTACCTTTCTGAAAAAAAAAAAAAATTAGTGATACAAATCTAAAGAAAGTAACAGCAATTTATGCTATGACATGAGTCATTTGCATAAAACTTGTATTTTTTCACTTTCATACAAGAATAAATTTTAAAATTCAAAAGTAGAAAAAAATAGCAAACTCTGTAAACCTTTGCATTTTCTTTATGCAAACCATTTTTGTGTGTTGAGCCCATGTTACCATAGCAAAACTAGTTAAGCAAAAGGTTTGACTCCAAGGGCATTTCAACGACTACATTAACTTAGAAGCAATATAGGATCTTCTAGCTCATAGAAAGGAATTGAACTAGACTGGCTTTCTCCAGAGTCTGAGTCATAAGGAGCATCAGGTAGCTCCATAAAACCGTAAGCTAGCTGTTCATCTTCTGTATCTGATCGAACATAGCACGAAGTGTTGGAATACTCCTCATCCTCTATACTGTTGAAATCCTGTGGGATATACAGCATTCCTGGGTAGTTCCTGCTAACTAAGTCACTTGTTGTTTGCAGGGAAGTTTTCCTAAATGCCATCAGGTGCATGTGAGAAAACTTGGAATACTTAAAGCGTTTAAAACCCAAGGACTCTATGGCAATTTTCCAGCTTTTCATCATCATAGCCCGGCGATTCTGGTGAGATGAATCAGGAGTTATTACAAGCAATAAGCCATTTAATACAAGAAGTTCATGTGCCTTCTTGCAACATATCCATCGTTGATACGGTGATGGAAAGTAAGAAAGGAGGAGTGAGAAAACGACGACATGGAACAGTTCTCCTGGTAGAGAATCAATGGGGTTTTTCAGTTGCTTAAGAAAGGCATCTATAGCATCTTGTGCCAGTTGGAGAGGTTGCTGAATTTGAAGATTTAAGAAGTCACATTTGTATACGCTCTGGTGGAATAAGAAAAACAGAAAACCAAACAAACACCAAGGTTAGCTTAAAGAGCAAACAGAATCCAAACCCACAGAAAAATCAGTTAGAACCTCTCCATTCCCTTGAGGAAAAGTCAAGCCTGCTGAACATTCCTCTTGCTATTAAATAAAACAATATAAAATAACAATTTATCCCATATTGCTAGCTTTCACAATTGCAAAGCAAAATTTTAGATGTGCAGCAATTTACTGGAGATTTGACAGCTGAGAACTGTTAATTTGAAAAAACAGAAATTTAGCCCAAACAGAACAAAGTATCTTATCAACTATCTCACAGATGATTCAAGAAGAACTCAGATAAGCCTACACTGCTTTTGTTTCTCAGGATGCTGGAAGCCTTTCATAGGTTTTTATAAAACTAAAATCAGTAATTAGAAAATAAACTTGATACCTCAGCATTTCTGCCAGTTCTCTGAAAAGAATCCAAGAAACCTAGTAGTTTGGTCACTTCGAAAAAACTGTCATTCTTTACTGCTACAGAAATAGAGAAGCTACAGCAAGGCAATACATACATTACACATTACATTACATACATACATTACAAAGTTACAGTTCACAAACTGCTTTGCAGCAGTGGTACAAGTCTGTGTTTTAACCTTGCTGTAAATGCAAAGTGTAGCGGTACACATTTGGGCAGTTATCAAAATAAGGTAAGGGCTATAAATTCATCTGTTGATCGTTTGTGTGCTTAAGCTGTCAAAGACGGGAAATGACACCACAATACAAGATACAGAAGATTAAGTTCTTAACATCCTTAATCACTGAGCATTCAAAAAATAATAGCATGCTATTCACTACATTTAAGTTTTGATACTTAATATTGATTTAAAACTTACTTCTTTCATAAGAAAGGTATTAAGATACAAGGTTTTGATGCAATAGCAACAAAAGTTGTTATTAATGCTTAGAGAATGTGCAGTGAACAACAGACACGCTGAACATGAAAGCAGACACAAAACATTGTGCCTTACTTCTGAAAGGTGGAGTTAGATCTGTTGCGTTTTCATACCATGAAAATACAGCATGTTTTATGAAACAATATTTGAAAAAGATATGACTAGAACACTATTGTAAAGTTATTCACCAAGCAACTGATATGCACAATTGTTTCCAAGTAGCAGAGAATGTTATTTCTCTTTATATAAAATTCTCTTCCGAGAGTATGCAATAAATTAGAAGTAATCAATGTTCAAAAGATAATCTGTGATTTATTCTTCAGTAGCTTTAATCTTGGCCTCCAATATGCAAAAAAAAAAAAAATCAAGAGAGATGTGCATTACGTGGCTATAATCAAGATATTTTAATTGCAGCCATTATACTTGCAGGGCTATATTCTGCTTCCATGTAATGTTTAGACCAGGAAATTAACAGTAGTACTTTCATGATATCCTCTATTTAGTTTCAAAAGAAAGAAGTTCTTTGAAGAATAATTGTTCAGTGTAACATGCTAACTTTACTTAGAAGCAAGACATAAAAAGTTAGAGGTTATAGATACACAGTTGAAATACACTTTAGAGTGCAAGTATTTCTTAGTAGTGGAAAAATACTCATAAAACATATGCAGCAATAATGTTAAAGAATTTCAGGACCAAAGTATGTTTTGAGTGGAATCAGAAGTCTTCAGGTAGTTTTAGGACAAAAGTGCTGCTAAACTGGAGACTGCTACTAAACTCTAGATATACAAGTGGTGAACTGCTGTTAAAGTCCTTCTAGACACTGAAACATCAGTCAGTCATACTTCAGTGCATTCACTGACATTTAAGAACACGATCCTGCTTGTATATTCTAACTTTTAATTTCAATACCCTTCTAGCTTTTTTTTTTGACTCAGACAATATTTACTCCAATACAACATCTGCTGCATATTCAGCATGTTTCCTGTAAGTATGAAATTGTATTTGGATTTTCCCAAAGTGGAGATTCTCCCTTCACTCCAGTTTTGCCATATCTCTCCCCTGCCCAAATGCAGACAAACTAAACTCTAAGAAAATAACCCCTGCTAATTGTGTTCTTGAATGCCCAACAGAAACACTGGGTCAAGAAGAAACCTGTTCTGCTTACCCCAGTCTCAGTTTCCCTCCTCCTGGTTTCTACTACTGCATGTTTCCCTCAGTGTACAAGACACTGAAAATGATGAGTGAACAATGCCTAGCTAAAGAGAACACTAACCTTTTCTTAGTCCAGTTCCCCCCCGCCCTCAAAACACAAAATATTTTAATGGAAATACATCTCCATATTCATTTCTCTATAGTTTACATTAATTCTACATGAAACAGAGTTTCTAAACAGTTTGAAGACATCAGTTCTTTTACAACATCTCAGTTCCTCTCGTTTTTCCACAATGACATTCTTCTTGTTTCTTTAATTAGCTGCAGTATTTTACTCAACTACTTAGTCTATATCCAAAGCATTTCTATATGCAGAAAGTAGATTAATCTATTTTTATTAAAGAAGGAATTACTTAACTCCCCATTCAACATTACTCGAGAAACTGACTTCCTAAGAAGCCTCTACACTTCAATCTGTTAAAAAAGTATTTTGGTAAGTTACCTAAAAGATCTGCTAAGTCAGAAGATTTTACCAGTTCTTCTAGTTTCAGCTTCTACCACAAAGTTATCAGATCAATTTTTCAGGTCAGAAGATGACGTTAACTACCATAAGAACCCTCTGTCTGTTATTCTGAAATCTTAAATCAGCCCAGGCAACTGCTGGCGCAAAGATAAATTTATTCAGGAGATTATGGTGCTGATGCAGCTCATCGTAGAGTCATCAGGGCTTATTAATACTGGTTTGGAGGTAGGCCTAAGCTTATTCCAGCAGATCTGTTTGAGTGCACAAATTGTACTCCAAGTCACTCCAAGAAAGCTTGCTAGTTAGGTTGCAAGGTACCCTGAACGCACCAAAGTATCCAAGAGAATGGAAGTAAGAGAAGCCGATGAGCCTAAGACAGGCCTCACAGTAACTACCTTGATGTGGAGCACTCCCGGCAGTTCCTGTCATCAAGTTATGCTATATGTCAGATGACAAGAAATCAGTTACTGTTCCCTTGTACTGGGACAGAGCCTGAAGAACTCATTAGTACACAGAAATTGCAGCTACCTGACTACTCCCTCTCCTGTTGTCTGGCCTGCATTACTCACATTCCTCCGTTACATCCACAGAAGTAACCTTTCTGGGTTAAATCAGTTAAATCAGGAAGAAAGACTCTTTCTGCTCTTAGTCATGATAGAATTGATTCTGATTAAATCTAAACTGTAAAAGTATGCAGATTAAGAAATATGGAATATGCAGCTTAAATCTTTTGGCAACTGAGGAAAGAGTGTTAAAAGGGAGAGGTGTTGCCTAACTTGCTAGCTATGATGTTTCTGGGACTCTTCCAATAAAGGGTTTGGTTGCTGTACATTTAAGTTGATTTTCATAAGAACAAAAGTAATTTTCTTATGAAAACAGTACAATAGACTAGATAGCAAAATATTAACCATCCATACCCCAAAATTAATGGTTATATTCAGCTCATGTAACTTCAGGTGCCTGGGCTCCTGTTATACTCACAGGAGAGTCAGTCAATACAGCCCAAGAGGTCAGAACACAGTTCACCTCACCATGAAGCAGCAGATACTTAGGTTTCACTGACTATTTTTAATAGATCTCCACTGACTGTAATTGGAACACAGAACCTCAGATGTAGACACCCATGATCTGTGTATCTTAGGTGGAAATTTACTTGCCATGTATTAGCATTTTAGATGCCACATGCTGCCACTTCAGTGGCATGGGTCTCCTTTACACCCTGTGTCGTGCCCAACAGCGTTATGCAGATGTCCTACAGCCTCTAAAGTGGTGGAAGGCAATCATGTTTCGACAACTAATGCCTATTCTTCAAATTAGGCAAGACTGAGTCCACTCAAAGTTTCTTTGCGTTTCAGGTGAAACTAACATCGAATTTCTTTAAAAAGCAATTTATCAGCCTTGGATTTTTTTTCAAGAGTATCTTTCATTATCTCTAAGCATATACGCAAAAACATAAATTAGCTGTTAGTGGACTAAACCTCATGACCACAACGTAGTACCATGCATTCAGCACGTAAACCACACTGCAGCAAATAAGACAGCACTACTTTCAAGTTAACTGTATTATTGTACTCGTACACTTCTCACCTCTCCACTTCTACAGAGGGTTACCTTAGGCCACTGATTTTAATAGAGCCTGATTTTAAACTGTAAGTGGTAAGATTTGTATGGTCAAAGGTTTTTCTGTCAGAAATGCATTCCTTTCTGTATCTTTTCATTTGCATCCCACTTTGTCATTTTGCTTGGTTGATAAATGCTATTAGGACTGAAAAAGTCAGGCCAAGAGCAAAAGACAGAAAGATCATACAATTACAGCACAACTAATGCATTTAACCTTACTACCTAGAGAGAAAATGAACCCGTTTACCCCAAAAGTGCTGGTAAATTTGTCCTCAGGATTGTGAAAGTTCAGCAATATTTATAGCAATAAACTGCAAAGTTTCCTTACAGCACACTTCTGGTTACTAAAACTCCCCAGAAAAACTCACTAACCACAGTCACTGTTCATTTCCTTCTGTCAGCGAATGCAGCTTCCAAGAGGTTCAGGCCTAAGCATAAGCCTACCCGATTTTTCTTTATGCCTTTTAAGACGCAAGGACTCATCTGAAATGCCATTAAAGGATGGCTACTAAAATTTTCCAATTTTAAGATTCACAACTGCATTATCAAGGCATAAATCTTGAAAAAAAAAAGAGATTTTTAAAACAAACACAACTACAGTTTAGAGCCTGTCCATGGGAAAGGATGTAGTAGGAGGGCCACAGTTCCTTTTAAAGTACAGACATTTAAGATACATACTTCAGTATTAAACATATTTTTTTACAGTCATTATAAAGCATTCTAAAATATCTGAGAATCAAATTTATACTAAATTCAGCAAACATTACATACCTCAACAGCTGGAACAATATCTATGCCAACTGTCAGAAATTCTTCAAACTTCAGAAACGGATTAAAGCAGCTACCAACATCAAGTAATCTGATCTTCCCCAAGGAGTGCAGCAATCTAAGAAGCAGCAAGAATTCAGTTTTATCACATGTTATTTTTGAAGCTATATTCTGAATTACAATTTCAGATAACTAACGCAAAAAAATTCTCATAGAACACCACAGTAGCGACTAATAGAAGCAAATATGCCTTACTTGAATTGCTGAGATAACCGATGGAGCTTTGTTCTTTAGGTAAGTAGATGGTCCTCAACTGGAAGAGTTTATGTTCAGAGCAGCTGTAATACCATTAACTTATGTACTTGTAATAAGAAACTAATATGGCAACTTGTGTGTCCACTAGACAGGCTTTCTCTATTGCTTTGTGCTTCCCACTTACCTTTTTGTGGTATTTATTGATGTTGAAGTCATACAAGTCACCAGAGTTAAAATTTCAGGAGTTTAAAAGAGAAACCAGCAACACTCCATGACCTACCTACTTGTCAGGGCATCTGAAGTCAAGTGCCATAATTGGTTTATAAAACAAAAAAGAACACATAATGATATTCCAAGGTTAACAAAAAATATCTAAAAATGACAGCATTTCAGCATTCCCTGAAAAAAATTTTAAATACTTTATTTGCTTTATGTTAGCTAATAATTTTTAAAATGCTGGAGGTTCACTCCAATTCTGTTTTCAATGGATGATGTGAAAGAGTTAGATCAGACCATGCAGAGTCACAAACTTAAAAACTGGCTGGTTTTCAAGGGGTAGGGAAGTTATTCTAAACATCTGAATGAACTGAAGAATTCCCTCAAAACTACTTGGAAAAAAAAAGTCTATTCCATGCTATGCACTCAAGTTTTCTTTTGGAGTATCCAAAAGCTTCTTAATGAGAAATAGTCAAAAATAGCCATCTGGTTTAGGAAAGAGTCCTAATCAGAGTACTTCTGAAGCACTCAAAAAATTAAGATTTATACCATAAGAGTTCTGGAGAACATTTTAGTAAGTCAAAAATCTATCCCCTTATCTGCCACTGTGTGATGACCCAAGGTGAAATTATAGAAAAGGCCAATGGCTGTAATATTAAATACTTAACTGTGCTACCAAACAACAAAAGGTGAATGATTAAAAAAACAAACCCCAAAATGGGAGGATTAACTTGAGAAGTCACATGAGTTACTGCCTGGACTGACACAAAGAGGTTGACAGACTGCTGAGGACGCTTTAATACTTTAGTTCCAGAATGCTGCAGATGCATATATAGCCTTCCAAAACATGAAATGAAAAAACCCCACACTGAATAGCTGGCCCATCATCTTCTCAACCAGATTCCAAAACTTCCTGGGATGGAAAAAAAAAAAAAAAAAAAAAAAGAGAGTGGGAAATCAGAAAGAAGACTGACGAAATGAAAAGAGGACATTCTTGTACTGTCTGGTGGAAGCTCCCATTATAGCACCACAGAAGATATGCTAGAGGCTGGCAGATGAGATTTGCCTTTTCCTGGGAAGCTCTGACATAATCTGTGACCAACTGCAAAACCAATTTGAAATGCCTTTATGAAGATAAATAAAAGAGCAATGATGTCTTTAAGTTAAATACATATTTTTAAAAAGTAAACAAGAAAAGATGCCTGGCAACTTTTGAGGATAGTGACTGCTGCCTTGCCTCTGAAAGCGTTCTTACCTGCCAAAGGATAATCTCCTTGACCAATACCTAGAGCAACATTTGTAGTCTTTAAGTTTGCAACCATAGGCATTTTCCTCATGACTAAGGCAGTTACCAGTACATGTAATGTAGCATCAGATAAGATCAATGCACCTGCACAGAAGTACTGGCAGCCAGCTATCTCATCATCTTTTAAAGCTTTTGCCTCTTCCTGGCACTCAGCTTGTCTAAACTGATACGCTGTCCCTCTTAAAAAAAAAAAAATCAGGATTTGAATGTTGCACTCAGTTATCACTAACATTAAGGACTCAGCTGTTGAATACACCCTACAATCAAAGACATTGTTCTTTAGTTTTTTTATTTTCCTTGTACTCTGAATTCGGAGGCCCCTGCTTTTTATTCTTTCTTTGCAATTGCAACAAACCAGTAAATGCTGAAGTTAAACATTTCTGTTCAGGTTCACTAGTACAGACTTTACATCTGCCTGTTCTTCAAAACACAACTTGGTAAGTGAGTCTGTGTATCAAAAAAAGAAAATAGACAGCACTAGGTGTTGTACAGGTAAGTGACATTTTTTCTTGGAAGCAGATAGAAATAGAGCACAGTTATATGATCACAAGGAAAGTCACTTCATCTCTGAAATTAATCACTTCAAGTGCTGATCTCCTAGTTTGCAGTTTTCAATTACTCTATTATTTATCAAGGATGGGAGGGGAAAAAATTCAGAAGCCTTATGCTGCTGTCAGAAGAGCAGAACAAAGCTATACATCTGTTTCCAAGTGGCAACACTGGTATGTCTCAAACCTTTCATAAACATCCACGCATAAAGATATCCACTGGGAAGGTCTAGCTGGCTGAGCTATATATGAAAGAAGGAATGATAGCTTGAACCTTAAGAGACAGTCAAACCAACACCTGAGAAGAATCCATAAAAGGTTGTGATTTTACCATTAAGGATAAAAACCAAGACTGCTTAATTTAACAGAAAAAGAAGAGAAACTCAAAAAGAGAACAGAGGGGACTGATTTATTGAAGGGAGGAGCTGTTAAATAGCAGATAAGAGCTGCTTTTATCTTGCAAGACCGAGCCACTTTGATGTGCAGCTTCACAACAGGTCTCTAACATGACAACTGCACATAAGAACTGCTCCGGGATGGAAGGAAGTACTGTGGACAATACATTATTTTTCATACAGATGAAAGTAAAAAAGGGCTGCTGACATTCGTTATTTCCGTGAGACTCATCAATTTTAAACTGGCAAAGACGTAAGCAACTTTAGAACTGGAAATGGGTTCATCAAAATAGCTGAGTGACTGAGTTGCAGTAAACTTTGCACTTCTTGTTCCTATGATGTTTCCTATCATCATCTTCAAGAGCTGGCCGAGTGCTTCTGACTTCTCTCCACATCTCCCAGTGTCTTTTTTCTACCTGTGGAATTCTTTAATCCTGAGCTAGCTTTGCTCCTTACCAAGCAAAATATAGTCTCTCTACAATGGCTTGCTCATAAAGGTAAGCTCAGAAAGAGCTCCTACCTAAGCAACCTGATTTTGATACTACTTCAGAGAGAATTATATATAGGGAGAACAAAATTATTGTTTTTACACTTTCCAGAGTAAAACAAAAAGTCACAGGCTTAGCTATATCTATAGACAAACCCACAACTCTTATTTGTAGTGTTACATGATGAGAATGGAGTGACAACATTTGAACAAGTGTGTGTGTTGGGTGGGGAGGTTCCCCCAAACCCCTTGAACAAAGACCTCACCAAGATTCAGACTTCACTAACTGATCAGTGTAGACGTGGTAGGAAAGCATTTCAGGAGGAAAGTATGTTTTGTGTAACACACAGTCCATTTTCATTCTGATAAACTCTGTAATTTCTTCTGTAAGGCCTAGAGAAAACTGAATTTTGATTTCTCTGGGCAGTAACTTAGATCAGCTATGCCATGTTACTTTAAGGTCTGTACAGCTACTAAAAACCACACCATCGTTTGTTGCTTACTCAGGTTAATATTATGAATCTTGCCTTTGCCAGGTATGTCTTTATAGACATATGTATTTTGAAAGTTTTTAGAATAAAGATAAAGTCATCATCACTCACTATATTAAGAAATACTTTAAAAAATATTTAATAAACCCTTCTCTATCAACTGCTTTCTATACATACTAGTCAGAACAAAAGACAGCAACAAGAAACTGATGTAAGGTTAGCTCTGCAATGGCCATCACAAAGTATGACGATAGAGCACATACAAAGAGAGCTAATGTTTTATCACGACGAGGCCTCCCACTGGAAGACAAATCAACTTTAAGCAGTGTATGATCATCAAACCTACTGATTTAAACAAACAAGTACCAACAAACTGCTATTTATAGTAATGCTAAAATTACATGTTATCAAATGCCAGCATTATTGAGATGTTATAAAGTATTAGTATCTCATTAGCCCTTTGTGCAAAAGTGCCTGGCAGTTCTCATTAAAACCAGGTATTCATTTTGAGGCTGACTTAGCAACATGAGCACTTAAAAACAAGAGCCTGTGGGGGAAGCCAGCTTACGAGAATCCACTACCTTAATTTTGGAAGCATCTGTATTGTCTTTCCATAACAGGACAACAACAGGGAAAATGTTTTCATTTTGCATGTAACTGTTCAACTACATAGGCATTGGGATCTTTATGCCTTTTGCAAGTTACTTTACAAACATGAGAAACCTCAAAAGATACCTGCTGGTAAGGGCAGACACATCTGCTAATAATATTAGTAACATGCTCGTTCGTTTCCTAACTAATACTATATGAAACTTAGAAGCGCTGATCACAGAAGACATGTTACAATAATGAGAAAAATCTCTCCACAGAACAGAAAAAACTACTATCGGAGACAGTTCTAAGAACTGGCTTATAAAGAACAGTCATAAGTATAACATTTAATCATAATATACTTATGCATTCATTATTCCATTATACTTGCAAAATTTTAAATTCTTTCCATCACATGGAAAAGCCACAAACATGATCAATGTTATTTAGGAAAAAAGTGAGGGTGGGGCTATAACTGAAATAAAGCTACTCCTGAACGTCAAAAATAAAATTCTTACTTGACTGAAGGTCAAAAACAAAATTAGGAAAATACCTCAAGGATATCACAACTTATGCAGAGCCAGTCATCATTTAAAATTAAGGGTTAATTCAAAATTACGTTTGAAGTGTATAATTGGAACCAAGAGTTTCTCTCCAATTATTTATGAAGAGAAAGTTTTAAGTACTCTGATATTTACATTTGGCACTTAGTACTTACATAAGCAATTGACTTTTCAACAATGTTGAACAGCCATTAGATTCTAACTTAATTAACGTCTCCCTTATTTCACCTCAAGGTTTAATATAAATCGCATTGCACGTCAATGACATACAAAAGTGAAATTGCTCTAAAACTTAAATGAAGATGACTAAGTTGTCATTCTCAAGCGATTTTTTTATAGCATCCACCAAAACGTACTAGAACACAAATATTTCTTGAAACATGTATATTTTCACATGAAAATGCCCTTTCTTAAGTATTAAAAATACATCAGACTGATCTAACATGTTATGAGGGAAAAAGTTCAGCTAGGTCTTACCACACAAAGAGGCGGTGGGGGGGAAAGTCTGGAAAACAAGAAGAACTTACTCTTCTGGTATAGCTTCATGATTTGTCAGGCCAAAGTTTGGCAAGGGATCTTCAATCTTGGGAGTCTGGGGAACATTTAAAGCTGGAGTGGTCTTAGAATCAAGAAGTGCTCTTTTTTCATCTTTCTCAAGTGCTTTTCTTTTCCCACCATTCTGAAAATATTCTCGGCATACACTGAAAAGACAAAAAAAAAAAATCCCCAGAAAACCAGAATGCTATTTTTGGTCATTACTATAGATAAGATACAAGACAGAGGTTTAAGAGATACAAATCCTGTCAGCTTTTAAACAAATCTGGGGTTTACTGCAACTTTGGTAAATCAGCTTTAGGAAAGATGTGATACATACAAGAACACTCTTGAATTAGAGTGGTGGTTTATTTCCAAAAACTAGGCCCTACATCACAGTTGAGTAAACAGATTCAAAATAGTTTTATCTGGAT
The DNA here is from genome assembly GCA_013398225.1 of Steatornis caripensis. Taxonomy (NCBI): domain Eukaryota; kingdom Metazoa; phylum Chordata; class Aves; order Caprimulgiformes; family Steatornithidae; genus Steatornis; species Steatornis caripensis. Next base: position 331,525 of record VZSC01020021.1, on the reverse strand, counting down.
AGACTTTTAGAGCAGGACGGTAGAAGTCTCATCAGAACATCACTAGATCATCATCAGAGCATTGGAACAGGCTGCCCAGGGAGGTTGTGGAGTCTCCTTCTCTGGAGATATTCAAAACCCGCCTGGATGCATTCCTGTGCAACCTGCTCTAGGCTAACCTGCTTTAGCAGGGGCGTTGGACTAGATGATCTCCCGAGGTCCCTTCCAACCCCTACCATTCTGTGATTCTGTAAACTTCATCTGTCACACAAGCACCACAGTTCTCCACCAAGGTACAAAGAGTTATTAACTAGCTCCCTATAAATCCAGGGGCTTTTGAAACATCTCTGTCTTGTAAGGAATGTAATGTGGGGGAAAATAAACATAGTCCAGGCTTGTGGGCTAACTTATGTCCATCAGTTTTTAATTTTGAGTTCGCCTGGGGTGTTTTTTGGTTTTAAGTAACAGATATCTGCAGTAGCTGTATTATTGTGAAAGACTTATTTTAGCTTTCAATTTTCCCCCCATGCTTAAATGTTAACCAGTTTAAAGGAATGAATGTTATCAAAAAGTTAAATTGTACCTGCATACTTCAACCAGTAGCCAGCACTAGTATATGAGAAGATAGCATTATGTCTGAGAATAACTGAATTTTGCCCACAAAATAGAACTAGAATTGGAAACAATTTGTTGCTGTGAAATTAAAATACCTGACTCACCCTGCACAAAGCAGTATTTTTAATTAGGTGTGCCAGCCAAGTATCTGCATGGAAAGTTTAACACAGATAGTAATTGTTTAAATGATGTTTTCATAACAACCGTTTTTATGATAC
>VZSC01020021.1:309878-323263 GCA_013398225.1 Steatornis caripensis | reverse complement strand
TTTTTTTTTTTGTTTTATGGGCTCAATGGACCCATGTAATGAATTTAAATTTAGTGATACCATGCCTGCTTTTCCTTGCTGCCTTTTGCTCACACTGCAACATGCTGCAGGACCTACAGAATGGCAAACAATATTACTTTTTGCCTGTCTAAAGTCATTCCCAAAGGCAGGACTATTCATAAATTCTCTTCCTAGTTAGACTTCAACAATATTTTGTTTTACTTTTCTGTACAGATTCCATTGTATGCCTTGGATGCGAACTGTATGCAGGAATCCTGAGTGATCAATATTTCTCTTTTTAGGAGTTTACTTTCCTCAAAGACTGAAATAGTTTAGCTGAACTCAATTCATGACTTTACCATTACAACAACCCAATAAAAATGAGATGCTTGTGACATACAGGAATTTTGAAGTTTAACATCCATTTAAAAGAAGTCTCACGGCAGTTAAAGTCAAGATTAAGACTTGAACATTACGCAGCAGAGATTAGCATTTAGAGATCAAACACTATTATATGCACAAATCAAACCAAAGCCCTGAAAATTAAACTTGAGCTACACTCACTGCATTTGCTCAGTTTGGGTTCAAATGTATAGAAAATTACTTTAAAGGTTTACTTGTAAACAGCTTCATATTTGAGGAAAAAAACCCCAAACTTGTTTGTTGAAGATACTTTTAAAAAGGGTCACCTTGTAACAAAACACTTCATAAGCTGTATTTCCTTCGTAAATTGGAACAGTAAGAAGGTATTCGTTTTAGGAAGAAATAAATCATTAACATGTAATAGAACAAATCCTAAAAATAGACAAAAGCAAAAAAAAATTGCTTAAGCCTTGTACTATAAATAATTGCAAGTTGAAGAGCCCAATTGTGTCTTTCAAATACATCAAGATTTACCTGCAACACCACTCAATTCGGCCTTCCCCTTCACAAGTTTTCGCCCAGTGATTATCTGCAAGATTTTTCATCGCCACAGCATATTCACACAGAGTTTCCTCATCCTCACAGTGCTCACGCCAGATCTTATCAAAGTCTCCCACTAAACAAAAAACAACAGGAAAAAAAAATGCACATTAGATACAAAGTGTCTCATTATCTCCATGGCAAAATCCCCATCTTCCAATTAAAAGAAGTTACAAAATGCACCAAGAGATTACTTTACCTGCATGTAACAAAAACAAGGCCCTCTTTCTCTGTCAAACATGAAATTCGAGGTTTTAGAGAAAGGAGGGGCTATCAGGTACTTGAGAAACTAGGAATATTCTCAGTATGCTGATTTTGTTCAGTTTGTTCTGTGAAATTCAAGTCCCTGGGAACTTTTTCTTTCAGGTTTCTGTGCATAAGCATTAACACAACAAACGTTTTAGAAATGAAAGCCTGGAAGGTTTCCTAGCAGCACTCATGTTCATGGCAAATACTGTGGATGATATTTCATGCAAAAATGCCAAAACTCAAGTGTAATGCAGACTATAGTTTCTTCGGATGCACTGGAAAAGGAATTCAAGTCTTCACTGATGTCTGCCTAATCTAGCCAGTCTCAATGAGTTAGCTTCTAGGGGACAGTACTGAAGAATCAAACCAACTACGGTCAGAAGATCACAGATAAATTGATCTGCTGATCTCCAGGGACAGATTTATTTTGGAGCTCTTCACCATCCTAAAAAGAAGTCTTGCAGATTAAATTCTGGTACTACGAAGCAATTAAACATGATTTTCCCTCTTTTGCTGCTAAGTATCCACTTCTCCTAGCTTGCTTTACCTAGTGTACTGCTAAACAAAAACAAGACAAATGCTAGTTGTGGCTAGCCACAATCCTATTGTGGTTTCTGCAGTACGCAAACCCCTGGCACACATTACTAAAAGGACATTTCTGCCCTAAAAGAAAAATGCACGCTCACTGGTATGATCTTTGCTAATTCCTTTTGTGTTTCTAAATCACATCTAGTATAAACATATATAAACCTGTAGAATGAAAATCATCTACTGATTTTGCACCTGCAAGCTGATACAGCTAAAAACAAGTTTTCAAGAGTGGAGCTGTACTTCAAGCTTAGACTCGGACAACCAACACGCTTTTCACAATGTGGTTCCAGAACCAGTTTTTATAGCACATTCATAGGTGAAGCACCTTCAAAGAAGTATTTTAAAAGTGTATCAAGTATAAGCTAAGAATTAGTGTCTGCTAAAGCCTGAAAGTAGCTTACAGTATGACCTGTCCGCTTCATATCAGTAAGAGATTTCTGTTTCTAACCCACTTATGGCAATTTCTTTGGTATGCTTTGTTTTAATTAGCAGTAATAACGGATTTCTTCCAGTGACAACCTTTTTATTTTCCCTTGTGTGCAAAGCAGTAACAATCCCTCACCTGCCCTCTGCCTACAGCAAGACTGGGTATGATGGGCAAGTATAGATAGTCGCATACTCAGAAGATTTAGAGCAACCACCTGGGTTACTCCCTATTTAAGTTTGGTTCAGGGATGGCACAGCAATTTTCTTCTAAAAATAACGATCTAGCACACTTGTACAATCACCAAAATGAGTTAAGTTTAAAGTTAGGTGTTTATACTCCCTTGTGTGAGATGGAAGAGGGTGGACATGATTTAGTTTTAACAAAACAAGGAAGCTATGCAAGAAATCACGTATTCTGCTTGTTGTTTAACAAGCACGTATGAGAAAGTTCTTAGATTGGACAAAAAATGTAACATTATGTTTGAATGGTATCCCTTCATTACTTCCAAAATGATCTAAGTTCAGAGAGATACACTTTATAAAAAAAGGCACTCGCATGGTCGCCAGCTGACTGCTCGAACAGAGAAACACTCACGTTGCAGGCAGGCCCCCGCAGGGGTTTCTGCTAAAACTTGCAGGTCACTTTTCCAGAGCTTTCAAGAGAGTCTTATGTAGAAACAATCATGCAGGACAGAACACACTCTACTGGCGAAAGAGAGCAAGAAATGGTACAGACAGTGTCTAACCAGCAAAGGGGACAAAAACAAGCACAACCCTTATGAATCTTTCTCGTATCAGCAACGTGCAGACCCTATACAGCACCAAGCCAGAAAGCACTAGCCAAGTTCAAAGTGTATTCTCAAAGCCAATTAATTCTGCTGCAATTTAGATAGTTTCATAGTTTCTCTGCCACAATACTCTGAATCTTACTGCATGCTCCAGACAACTGTGACATGCTAGAATGACATGCAGCTGCTAAAGTTTTATTTGAAGAATACACAGCTAGTTAGAAAGGAAAAAAGTAAACAAGTGAACACTTACTGAGGGAAAATACAGAATCTCAAGTTTAATACTGTTCTCTTTTTCCATTACTTCATTTGGTCTGTTCTTAAGCAATTATTCTATTTCCAAATACCACTTTTCCTTAAAACTTAAGAAATAAGACAGATGGGGAAGAAGAAATATGCAAAGTCCAGATGTTCTTAACTAGCCAATCCTTTCTTACAGTAAAGTAATAATGCCTCGAAACACAGAATCCTGCTCTCACAGCAACTCTTCTTATTTTCTTCTGTACAAGGCAGAGATTTGCACCTCTCTCTGAAAGTCAGATGAAGGGCAAAAGAGTCCACAGGTAAAGGGTCTTAAATTTAGACGCAGAGCAACAGACCTGGAGCTCATGGCCAGTGCTCTGAGACATGGAAAGTGGGTTACAACAGAGCTGCCTATGACAGCAACAGCTTCTTGGCACTGAGCTGACAAAATAAAACTGAATTATACAGACTCTTAAGAGAGACATGCAGAACAAAAGTGAAAAATTCATCACAAAATATTTCCATCAAGTCAAGTCAATTCTGTGTGCTCCTCTGGTTTGTTTTCATCTACTAATACAGCAGGTCTACAGATACAGAAAATAGCAACGTGGGACAGGTACAGAACAGCTTCTGTATGAAGAAAACCTAAATAGAGGCAAGATAAAAGTGGGAGAGGATAGACTTCTACAAGATCACGAGTGACGCAGGAAAGGTAAATATGGAACAACGTCTGGTTGTTCTGAGAGTAGGAGACATTCAGGAAAAGCACAGAAGGGTAGCTTCAAATAAAAAAAAAGTTATTTCTTCACAAAATACATAATTAAGCTTGAAGTTCATGTAGCTGGGTAAGCTAAGGGAAGAAAATCCATGACAAAGTCCCTATTCAAAGATGCAACTTCTAACTCAGGAACTCCCAGACCATGAAATCACTCAAAGACAGAATAGTAAGCAAGCATACAGGGATACTCCAGCAGCCTTTCTCATATATTCTTGTCTAAGCATCTGCTATTGACTCACTGTCAATACTGGGCTTGATGATGCCCATTTGTCTGCCCTTTCATTAATGTAAGCTCCAGAACAAGTCCAGATAAAGGGTTTTCTTAAAACACTGGCACCATTGTGCAGGGACTTTCAGAGGCGTTTTAAGTCCAGTTTTCCTTGAGCGAGTACCATGGTAGTGAGCTGTTTTGGGGTTTTCTTCCCCCCATTCTTCTCCAATGTGAGCTCTGAGAAGGTACAGGCAGGTAGGTGCATTAGATTTACAGGAACTTTAATTTCAGAATCATGCTCCAATACTGAGTTGAAAATGCAAATAATGCTTCCTATCTGTTGAGATTTTGAGGTAGTGACTACAACAGGTCTTGCAGCATCCAATTTCAAACTGATACTCAGAGCACAGAAGAACTACGTATTAATTTTTTCAAACAATACATTATAATCCACGTGTATTAATTTCTGAAACACTACATTATAATCCATGTGCAAATACTGCATTACCTCTACTGGAGTTACACATTTATTTATGAATCATTGCTTGTGTAATCAAAAAGGCAGTAAAATATGCAGGAAGGTTTCACTGCAGAACTAAATTAATAGCTACTAAAAAAATAAGATAAATAAAATCTTCTGTTAAGAAACCAGTAGTGCTGTAAATTACATAGTAGTTTGTGGCAGGCTAATCTAAAGGAAAAAAAAATGTGTCTTGCACCTTCACTTACATCTTAAAGTTAATATTTGATTTTGTGCATTGAAGTTTTCATCTCACATACTTACAACCATATCATAATAGACAGTTTAAGGCTACTCTACACTTACTATGCGCTTGGAGATCACCTTTTATGCATTTTAAAACCTGTTTTGAGCACTGACTCTTCAGAAATCTTCATACACCTCGGATCTCCATAAAGGAACCAGTTTTGCCAATGTCCAGCTGAAAAGTGCTATTAGCAGGAGTGGCTCATAACAGGAGTTTCACAACTCTCAAATCACTATAGTGACATTATTTTAAAATATTTAATGTTTGCTCTCCTCTCTATCCGGATTGCCTAGAAAATAAATAAATTACTTACTCTTCACCTTGAAGATTAACTATTCCTTTAAAACCAAAAAGCCCAAAGCCCATCTCTTTCTAGCAACTGTCAGTAAACACATGACTGATCAATTTGTAGGTTCTTTGTAACACAGCCTTTTTCTAATGCAATAACAAAAATTCAATACTATTTACCTACAGCAGATGAATCCCTCTAAATAATTTCCACCGACATTAATACTGCCCACAGAATAGCCCAATCACACCCCTAAACTCAATCACAAAGTAATCAGCTTTTACCAAATCCCATCACAGAGAGGGCAGGTCAGGCACACAGAAGTTATTGTTAAGTGATCCTAATTACAAGATAGGTTTAATTGTGGGTAACAGCAACAGAGACCTAACGTTAGCTGCAAGTTTCAACAACTGAAAACGTTTTTAATAAAGAAGAAAGAATCATAGAAGCTCAGTAAGAACTCCCTTCATCCCATATTTATTTACAAAATCTCAAAGGTCCCCAGAACAGCACGAGAAGACCAGGTCTGTCATTCTTGGTGGGACAATCCCAACACCGTAACTCCTCTCTCCAGGCAGTCTGTTTTTAAAAACAAAAGTATATCTTTCTTCCATCCTAGATTTTGTTTGTCTTTTATTTTTTAAGACATTTCTTTATAGTGACTGTTAAATGGAACTGTCACTTAAGGCGTGTTCATGAAATAAACAGAAAAATTAGTCAGTTTTTCAACAAACCACATCAATTGGTATTTGAAACAAAACGCAACCCTCTGTATATAAAAGAAACAGCTCAGTTTTGCTAAAGGCAATTATTTTTCATTTTAGAATGAGATAAAAACCCAAACAACTGATTTGACTAGTTCTGTTTTATGAAGAAATAAAACAGTTAAATCACAGAGTTAAATGTACTATCTGCACCCAGAAGACAAGTTTTGTAATTACTATTGCCCTTAATTCCCCCAGTATTCTTTAGCAAAACAGAGCAGTCATCTCTGACAATTTCAAAACGAAGTACAAGGTACTTCATCCATCACCAAACAAGATTTCGCTTCCCCAAATTTAACTGACATCATGCACTTCAGGTAGATACAATGTGGTTTTAGATCTTAAGCAACAACTCTCCCCGAAAGAAAGATTCTTTTGAAGACTTAAGGAAAACTGGAATTAGAACAGCCATAATCTCCTTTTGGAAAACTACAATTTTCTGAATTGAAAGCAACTGTAACAAAAGAAAAAAAAAGCCCAAACAAGGGTTTGAAGTCTTGGCTACCTACATGCTAATAAAAATCGGTAATGTAAAAAACAGATTCAGTCCACCACCCTCTTTTCAACTACTTCTATTTAACAGCACATTGCCTTCCTACGTACACATTTGGTGGCTCTGGTAGAGGAGAAAATAAGCTCAATACGTTGACTAACACTGAAAGACAGAAGCAAAAGCGACACGTTCATAGTTGTATTAATAAAACTCTTTGAATCACTCATTGTTCAAAGCAAACCTATCCTCACAATTAACAAGTGTTCATGACAATGCCAGATAACTTTGGATGACAGGCTGCTGGCCATAGCAACACCTAGTCTAGCAAGATCTTTAAACCACCTTCTTTGTTGTTGATGGCAATGCGCTGCAGAATGAAAAAAAAATCTATTTCATTTTTAGCCTCTTAAAACCACCTCACTTGCCACGAACAGTAAACTAGCTTCTACAACATCCTAAACAGTAAATGGGCAAAGCAACCCTACACCATCCGCTATGCTAAAGCTGACATCAAATTCCTATGAATAGTGGACAAAGTTTCCTCTATAACCCGACTCATTAGTTGAAATTTAGCTGTACTACTAAATGTCTGGATACTGTGGCAACGATTAATAAAATTAATTACATGAAGAATATCGGCTAATACTATGCTAGTTACAACTTTCAGCATATACAAGATAAACTAGAAACTTACTGAACATCTGTCTTACTAAAACAGCATATCCAGTGTTTTTGTGAAGGACATTAGGTATTTTTGGCCTCACTGTTTTCCAGTTTTACATGTCTAAATACAGAACGTGAACCTCAACTCGGACAAAGTTCAAGCAATCAGAGCTAGTATTCTTCTTCTTTTGTCTGACTAGCGTTCTCTTTACATTTCTTAGAATTTACCTGAAATATTTCACAACAAAATCTTAAAAAAAGAGGGCAAGAATCTCAATTTCTCTATCTCAATATCAGTGTTCCTCCTTTCTACTCACGTAGAAAGGATTTGTTCGACCAAATGTGGATTTCTACATCTGACCCATCAGGTAAACATCCTGTCCATCTGCTTACAATAAACGGGTGACTCCCAGGGTACAATTCATCTGCTATTTAAAGCATCTATTGGGGGTCAGCTTCTATCAACCTGGAGAACGATCTACGTCTCTGATCTGCTATACATCTCTGATTGCTGTCACACAAACAGTGGGGAGCCTCTCTGTGATAGTTTAAGTAATTACTGCCCCCAGGTGTTGGTTCTACTCTATCGGAAACTATCACCCCTCTCTTCCCCCAAACCTGACTTTGTGGGATGAACAGTGTGCTGCACCTTAACACCACCAACGCAGACATGAACACATTACAGAAACTACTGATTTTGGTAGATTTGTGCCAATGCAGGAGCAAAAATCGGAAGCGGCTGAGGCAGTTACAGATTTCATTATGCTGACCCTGCAACAGGAACACGATCTTCCCCGTCAAGGCAATAAAGCAGCAGGGAAGGAGGTTAAATGTAGTTGCTTGTTCAGTGGATGCAAGTCTGTGCTGCAGCCAGTGGGTTTTCAAAATCTGTGGGCTAACTAAATAATACCAATGACTAAAGCCCCCTAACTGTTAAATATTATGGGATTTCTAATGAAAGTTTCACTGCAAAGCTGTGGTGTGCAAACAGTAAGGGCAATCATATCTTCATGTCATAAAATAGCATCAATTTTAATTTTCATGAAACAGCATTTAGTTTCTGTTGCTTGACAATGCAACAGTTAGTATTTATAAAATGTTTCCCTCTCCCAAGACATTACTGCAAGGGGGGAAAGACAAATGGAGAGCTTGAAAACTAAGGTTTATTTCTACAGTAAACCAGTTACGTTTAACAAAAAGGAGTAACAACTGTTAACATGTAGAGTCCAGTGACAAAGTTTTCCTGTCCTGTGAAAAATGCCACTATTTCAAAATGTTTCCTGTTCAACATCAGGAAGAACTTAAGCTCTCTCAAGGTTTTTCATTAAAAACACGAGAGAGGAAGAGACCATAAAGCAACTGACTTCAGAATGACACTCCTCACGTGAATATCTAAACCACTTACGCACTCAGGCTACTTAAGATCATCAGGCAGGGTCCTGTAAATTCTTCCTAATTTTCTGGATTTGAAAAGCCTCTTAATAGAGTTATTATCCTTTTATTTGAAATTCCAAATATTTTAATAAATCAAACTACCACCTAGAAATGTTTCTATCAGCTTCTGTGATACAGTAACTAATAACAGGACAAATACCAGTTCCGTGTGATCCTAAGCCTAAGCAGCCATAACAGCTGTATGTAAGGAGAAATTAAATGTTTTAGTGAACACACAGTAAAATATTTCGTAAGATACTTCACAAAAATACCTTTACAGATACTTCAGCAAGTTTTTTCTACTTGTACTCAATATGGGATTTCCAGGGAGAAGTAGAGGGTCCTGTAAATCATCTTTCCAGACTACACACAAAACCTTCTATAACTGAGGGTCATGCTGCACAGAAAATACTTACTTGATAAATACAGCTCTGCATAACTACGAAGGTAGTTATACATATATAAACAACTCAGAGGGAAAAAAGGCTGCCTCTGAATCAGGGGGAGGGATTTTTATCACAGTAAAAATTAAACCTACTTGGCGGCTACAAGCAACTGAAACAAACTAATATCACATAGCAGGTGTTCAATAGATCATGTTTAGTTCCCTCTGGACCACTAAATCTGCTTTTGCAAGCCTGTCTCTCAGGCTTGACGGACATCAGCATACGTGCAATATATACAACATACATGCATATATGCAGCCAATACAACATCCAGCCTATGGCTGCAGGTGCCTAAAAGACGCACAGAGGAAAAAACCTGTAAAATTTGGACTCACCTATGGCACCAGGCAACAAACCCAAGAGTAAGACAACCAAAAACTGGTTTTTCCCCATTCCCATGTTGTAACAGCTACTAGGAGAAATTCAAGTCTCATGAAAACCCTAATTTCTGTACTCTCTAAGTACTTGTGTCAAGCATGCAGAACCTTGAAGTTTCCTGTAAGCGAACAACTGAGAGCTTGAGAGCTGTTTCAGCTTTTGAATTTCATACTGTAATTAAGATTAAACTAATCCATTTGGACAGGAAACAGAAGTAAAACTTCAGAAAAGCATGCTAATGAGATACACTCCTAAGTGAACACGTTACACCTCAGTGTGTTTTGTTCCCACTTAAGAAAGTTTTCTTCATGAAGGCAAAGCTTATAGGCTAACCTGAGGAATGATGTGTGTTTTCAGGAACCACTAGACAGGTTTTGTCTGTCTTTATCACTGCCTTAAAATAGTCTCAAACAACATATTAATGATTAGCTAATTTAGTTGACACATTCACTCAGTGTGGACAAGGACCATCACACCTTAATTAATACTTTTTTTTTTTTTTTTTTACACACTAAAAACCCACACTATTTGTTAAATTCCACTAAACTATTTTAAAATATGACATACAATACTACTGTAGGATCCACAGCCGAAAAAAGAGTGTCCTACAATCGCAAAATACCAAATCTGCCATAGCATTTATGATTACATGCTTCCCTCCTTTATTTACTAATGAACAACAGAGAGGGTTAAGGAGAAGGCAAGCAAATAAAAAAAGATGAAAAGGAGATGAGAAAGGAAAAAAATCTATAAATAGTCCCACTGTAAGTCATACTAGATTAGTAATATCCTGAAAATAGGAAAAGGTAAGTACTAGTCACACAGTAAAAAAGTTAAAATTGTTGAAGAAAAGAAAAAAATGCACTTCAATGCAAACTACTATTTTGAACATGGCAAATGCCTGTCTTAAATACACTGGCATGCTCTGGGACTACAATACGAACCACATTCAGAAGTACATACAAAATCCATCCACCATACTTACAAGTAAAAGCGGTTCAACAAATGCAGAAATTTAAAAAGTCAAGATTCAGCACTGATGAATCTCAAGAGTCATAGTTTTTCACCAAGAAAAATACCCCCATGAAACCCTGTAGATTACATGACACTGACTAAGCTTTACTCTAGCAATTCCTTAGTAACTACAAAAAAAATTGTTGTGATGCATCCTTAGTTAAGAAATATTGCTTTTGCACTTTGACAAGTATGCAACTACTTCAGAAACACATTAGCTTGCAGTTTTGAAGCACGCTGTCACTTTCCCACTGGCTCATCCTCAGAACAGATGAGAACTATTGAGGGAAATGAAACCAAATTCTAACAATGGTGCCAGTTATAAGCAAGTCAGATAATACACTGCCTTGCCTTTTACAATTGCTCATTGAAACTCAAGGCTTGCTACCATCAGCAAGGCAAATCAGTTCTCAAAGAAATCAGCTTATTAAGATCAAGCCTGTATAACTTCTGTCATCAAACATCTTGGTGTCTCAAGGAAGCAACACTTCAACAACTTCAGCAACCCTTCAACACTTCTAACAGAAGACAGTAACTTAAGATTATATTACAACACCAAGGGCTTTCTTATAGACTTATCCACTCTGTGCAACATAATCATTTAGCTTTCAGAAGTCTACTCAAAATGCTTTCTCCTCTACCAACAAAACTAATACGCAATTCAATTTCAGTATCTACAGACAAAGCAAGAAAGTCCATGCAACAGCAATTCTGGTACTGTTTGCTTATTCAGACAAAACGGAAACTAGCTTCATAGAACTCTAGTAATAAAGTGAGAAGAGGCAGACTTAAAAAAAAGGCAAAACAAAAAAAAGACAATACAAGATTCTGGAATAATACAGATAGCTCTATTTCTGCTTCATATGGAGGTGGGTGCACTGCACTGTGGAGACAAGAGGCTTTCCCTGTGTAATAAGCTGTAAGTGTATAATAAGGATGCATTTTTTACCTTTGCTTTTTCATACTCAAGTTACAATTCAGTTTGTACTGAGCAATTATAGATGATTTGTTGCTTTTTTCACTTCTCTTTAGCAAACAGTCAAATTTGATTTTTGTTAGGGTAATACTTGCCAGTCAGTGTCTCTGAGTATTAGAAAACAAAACAAACAAATAAACCCAAGAAAAGATCCTTCAGAGGTCAAGCACGTACTAGTATTACAACTTCAGAATGATATTAAAGGCATTTAGGAAGGAGATTCTCAAGTCTGCTTTTAGAACCATAGAGAAATATGGACAGAAAAAGACTCCAAAAATAAAATTCTGAAATTAAAACAACCTAATGCATGAAGTACTACAACTACTGATTGCTAGCAATTTGTAAAAAACACCTACAGTAGGATGACTAGGTAATGGGTTGAGCTCTCCTTGTTGCATGATGTGATGCGATGAACCACTTGGGTTTTTAACTCTCTCCGTGAAAACACATACCACGTTGCTAATTTTGAGTGACTAGAAAAATCACTGTGAAATTTTCACTAACACATGATTTACAGGACATATAAAGTAAGTTAAGAGTACTATTTGCTCTTTCATTTAACCAATTACACTGAACTAAGATAAAACACAACTTACCCTTGCATACTAACTTGCTCTTTGCTAAGAAGTAGGCTTACACAGACTTCCATGTAATTTAGACGCCCATCTAAAAAAACCTAAGTTACTGAGATTGCTCACATTTTTTTAAAAGTTAACAGTGCCAATGTTTGTCTGTCTTAATCTGCAGGCACTCTGAAATAACAGATAAATATAAACTGCTCAAAGCTGGGCTCTTTTGCCAGATTTGACTGTTAAAACATACTATGTTCCTTCACCTAAATGTCAGGAGAACAAGGGTGATCCTCTCTTCAGTTTTGCCTCACCAAGGCCACAACAAATAACGTGACTCTTGATCAGTGTCTACACAGGTAGATATCCGTGCCCAAATTCCACAGACATGCTCCCACGCAGACTTCCAGAAAGCAGAATGACCTTGTTGCTTTAAGAGGAGTGTCATACGGAGACATACAGGAGAGGCAAGAACTGGTGCTTATAACAGAAAGAGTTCTCATTTCATAAGTGTCCTTCTTGAGGTATGCACCAGGGCAGCAAAGAGATGCAGACTCCGTGAAAGAATGAATAGATGATTTTTTTTTGTAACCTGTCTCACAAAGATTAGACACGTTGTTATAATCAACCCGAGGAGGCTACAAATCTCAGCAAACAGATCTCAACTCTGACACCCATCTGACAGCATTTCTGGGAGGCTTTAAGCATTCCAAGATCACCATAAGAACCTTGCATAAGGGCATTAATACTGAAGACAAAGTAGATTTTCAAAGGACCCAGAGTAATTTATTTCATAACAGCTTTTCCCCAACTCTTGTGCTTAGTGCTCCAGCCTGAACTATTCCTGCACAGGAGGCACGAACAGCTCGCAAAGCCCCGTGCCCCTCCAGATCACCATTCAATCTCTCTCGGCACTCATGACCCGCTGTCCTCCCCACTCCTGCAGATTCCCAGCTCGGAAAACATCGCCGTGCGACTCAGAAGCTGCCTGTGGCGAAAAGGCCTCGCCATAGCTACGAGCTATTGAACGTCTCACGGCGCGGTAACGCAAGGCCACACAGACCCACGTCCGCACACGGGTGCAGCAGCAGCACGCCGCTGCCCGAATCCTATTCTCCTGCATCCTAGAGATGCGCCGCGAGCCCTCCTGAGCCACGACGGGGTCCCCGCTACCAAGAGCCCACGGAAACCGGCAAAACCTCGGCAGACCCGACCGGGGCTCCTCGGCGGGGCTGCGGGCGGCCCACGGCAGCGGCGCCCCGGTCGCCCGGGGAGGAGCAGGAAGCGAGGCCGGGGCCGCTCCCAGCCGCTGCTCTCAGCCACCCCCCCGCCGACACACCCCC
>VZSC01020021.1:287106-309607 GCA_013398225.1 Steatornis caripensis | reverse complement strand
CCCGCCGGAGCTCCCCCCCCTCCCCCGGCCCGGCTCCCACGGTGAGGGGAGCGGGGCGGCCCGGCCTCAGCGGCGCGGAGGGGACGGTGCCCTCCCCCTTGGTTACCTTCACGGTACTTCTTGCGCAGCCGCCGGTGGACGCTCTTCACCACCCCGGACAGCTTCTCCTGCTCCAGCTTCCGCTCCTGCTCCGGGGGCGGGGGCGGCGGCGGCAGGGGAGCGGCGGCGGCCCCGCCGGGCCGGGGCCGGGGCCGGTGTCGTAGCTCTGGAACGGCCTCCATGGTGTTACCGCTGCTCCACCGCGCGCAGCCCGGCTGAGATGGAGGCGTGAGCGCCGGGCGCTATGGCGGGGCGGGCATGCGCGGCCGCCCGCCCCACCCCGCCGGGCATGCCGGGAGATGGAGTCTTCAGGGGCCTCCGCCGCCTCAGGGCCGCGGCTCTGCCGGGCGGCAGCGGGCCTCGCCGGCGGGGCCCTGCGGGGTGCCCGGCGCCTCGTGGCCTCTCTCGCGCTCGAGGGCACTGGGATGGCCGCACCCCGGAGGTGTGGAGTTGGTTATTCCTAGCCAAAACTTCCATACCCCGCATCTGGAGAGGGTCAGCCTGCGGCTCTTAATAAAATAGCGGGAGAAATTAAATGAAAAACGTGTTGGGGCGCAGGGGCAGTGTGTGTTCCAGGGCACCACTGCAGCCAGGACTCCTCTCTCCTGCCGGTGTTTCCATGGGTCGCATGCTGCCACAGAGAGCCCCATGAAAGCCCTGGGCACGAATCCCTCTGATGTAGGGTGGTAAGACCCGTTCCCCACCTACAAAAGAGCTTGTGGAAACAAACTGAATTCGAAACAAGGTAAAGTGAACCTTGGAAGGTTGGTGTCCGTGATGTGGACACGGGTGTTTGAAGAGAACAGGTTTTTACAGGCTTTTTCTCTGTCTCCATGGAGCGGCTGGGCCCATTTTTTGGCAGAGTACGGTTTCTGACGTTATTTGGGTGGAAGTACACCCCCGGAGCAAGCGCAACACCTGCAGCCGGCGAAACTGTCCCTTACAGGGGAAGACCTTAATCTGTATCTCTCTCTGCCGAAGGTTTCACCAAACCCGAAACACTTCAATTTTCTCTTCCAGTCGTCGTAGGAAATGGTATAGACAAAACCATGGCAGGGAAATCTGCTGTGAAGTTGCTTGCTTGTTTGACTTGGCCAGAAGTGGCTAATTGTTGTCTCTGAAGATGTTCAAAAACATTAAGGAGGTAATTGCGGCTACAATTAAGTCAGTGACAAATCTCACTGGGGTAGAGTCAAGATTTCATCCTAATGAGAAGTCAGTGACACATGTAGCTTTATGCAGTGGGGTGTATAACAGGTCCTCATCAGCACTCTGTTAGTCGTGCCAAAAAGACTTTAGAGCTAATGACAGGGCACGGTGTTGTTCTGCTTTTCTGATAAACTTATTTTTGAAGGTGCAATTATCAAGACAAAACAGCAATGTCCGAACAAAAGCTTTTCATTGTTTTAGACTGCAAAGACATCCCTTTTCCACTTCACTCTGAGCTATGTGGGCAACGACTGCGTCGCACCCATCGCCCTAAAAATGGGATGTGCATTGTGACTAAAGGTCCAGCTTTTTCAGTACTGTTATTTTCCAGTAAGTGCTTAAAAAAATTCAGTGTGATTTGGATGTTCCATCACTGTATTTACATGCTATTATGTATTTAATTGTAAAAATATTTCAGTTTGGGATTTTTTTTTTCTCAAAATACAAAAGAATGATGGAAGGAGACTTTAAATTTTTGCTACTGACATCAGCGCTGAGAAAGGAAAGAGAAGTGTAGTGATTTAGTTATTCTTTTAATTTTGAAAATGAAAAAAGAAATTAGCATGTGTTAATTTAAAAAGTACCAGTATATATTATTTTTGCTTTGACTTCGAAAACATCCAAAAATCAGCTTCTCATATGGGTTGTTGTATTTCATATTCACCAAACTGATCCAGGAATATAAATCTGAATTAGAAAGAAGACGTGGTGCTGGGGTTAATGAAATATTTCTATTTCTAGTTTTATATGCAAGTCCACATAAGAAGAATTAAGTCATTCGAAAAAGAGATTTCATTGCTAACTACTAGGAACCTAACTACAGGAGCTGAGCTCTCTGAGGGGGAGCCTACACGGTGGTTGATGTTCCTTCCACTTTTACATTGTGTAGGACTTGGGGAAGCACAGAATGAAGAGGAAAAGCATAAGCCAGTCTTCTGTGTGCATCATGATACTAGGAGAGCACTGATGGAGCCATCTCAGAAGAGCAGGCGTACCAGAGTGACAGAAGAAGAGATGGAGGCATTTGGAGGATGCCAAACAGATACTGCTGTGGCATTCCCCCCACCCCGAAGTCGTGAGCCTCCAGGCTCAGAAATGTAGGGTACACAGTCGAAATACAAGTGTATCTGTGGTTTGGAAAATTGAAAATCTAACTGTAGAATTGGAAAACGGGGGGGGAATTGCACTTATGTGAAATATACTCAGAATAATAATAAAGACTTACTGTTTGAATTATGTTGTTACTGTTATTTTTCAATTCTCAGGAATTCTTTCTAAAACTAACAGCTTTAAATACAAAATGGTGTTAATTTATCACAATTATTTCAAAACTTAGTAGTAGGCATACTTTATGGCTTTACACTGTACAGTTTTTACATGACTCCTTTTTTTTATAAAAGTTGATGATGTTGTTGCTTTATATTTTCAATATTTTGATTATTTTCTAGTATTTTAGAAATATATCAACAAGGGAAAAAATCCAACTCAGTACTTTAATGAACAGACTACTTTTATATCTGGGTGTACAAGCTATTATTAAAAAAATGAGAAATAGAGAAGTATTGAATTTTTTAACATGAGTGGTTCTACATGAGAACAGACCAAGACATAAAATACATTCTTCCTTCTTAAAGAAGTAACTTGAAAGTTTAGTTTCAATAAGCAAGTAAACAGCACTTGCCAGATTTCAAGTTTTTTCCAGGAACAAAAGTGAAAGAATACTCAAGGAAGAGGCTGTATGCTTTCAGGACACACAGATACTTACCTCAGAGTATGTGGTGAGAGACGGCTCCCAGCGATGGACTCCGAATGCAAACCGATTGAAGGAGGTGCTTCCCCAGAGCGCTGCACGGCGATACCGGGGAAGGGGGGTGATGGAGCGCGTGATTAAAGCAGAACCTGTTCTGGCAGGCTTGGAACTGATGACCCAGTGCTCTGCCAAGGCGGAGAAAAAACATCTGTGCTCAATACATTTCTTGAACACAGTACAGGAAGAGTCAAGGAAGAAATGAAGATGAACATAAATCTTGTGATTGTCCTCAAGGCATGAGAGCAGAACGAGCAATAAAGATGCATGCACTTACTCCAAGGGGATAAGACAATAAAGTACCTGTGTCATGATGAGGACGATGGAGTCTGACCATCTGGGAAAGAGTCATTTTGTGCAGCTGGTCTTACTATCTTAAATGTAGAAAACACCAAAACGATCCTCTGTGTATTAGTTACTTTCAAAAAAAAAAAAAAGAACAGTTTCTTTTAAAATTTCTGCAATATTTTAGTGCCCATCAATTTACGTGAATAGCTTTAGAAACAAAAGTCTCAATTCACAGGCCGTGAGAAGGAATAACCCCAGACCTTTCCAGTATTCTCTGGAAGATTCACTGAGGATGTGGGAAAACCAGTTCACATCCCTGCTGTGCCTGAGGGGATCTGAACCCACATCTTCACTACGAGATTATACAAAGTGGAAGTGCTCTTCCTTCCTGAGGGAAGGGTGACAACAGCCTATATTTTCCATCTTTCTCCCCAGGGAAACTGTGAAAAAAGTAACATAAAACTTTCTGAGCTGCACAAATCAGCAGCGCTCTGCTTCCATCTCTATTTCAGTGGTGCTTTTGACAATCAAGTCTTCTCAGCCTCTTCATCCTTTCTATCTTACAGATGCTGGTTGTTTGAAAAGGAACCAAAAAATGACACAGCATCAAAGAGAAGAAACCTTTCTAGACAACAGTCTCTCCAGTGTGATGACATCATCCTAAGAGTCTCTAATGCAATGTAATCTGCAAAAATACTACCAAAAGCATGTAATGAATTTAATGGAATACTGAAAATTTAAAAAGAATAAAAGGTTCTTTCTCGGATGTGGAACTGTTTCTACTACTGTGTATCCAAAGGGAAGACAAACAGGCAGCAATAGCATACTTGGTTTGAATTTAGGATTTTTCTTCTCTATTAATGGTGGCGTCCTATAAACCATGAAAATAACATAATTTTATTTAAAAACTGGGAGTCGCATCCCTGAATTTGCACGGAGGCAATTATTAAGAGCTGGTCCATTATTACATTTCTCCAGACTACACACTTCAGTAATTAAGTAATTAAAATGACATAGTAATTAAAACTGCTACCCCATAACAATAATTTTATAACTACAGATCCTGGATTCCATTCCTGGAGGTTGACACCTCTAAAACTAAGTTTACATCAGTGGTCCCATTACTTAGTCCCCTGTGTATTTTAGTGGAAAAATTAGGCTTGATATTGACTTTAGTTTGCATCTGAAGTCCCAATATTTACAGAAATAAACGTTTTGCTTCTGGAAAGAGAGGATTCTTCTACTGAAGGAGCAATTAAAGTTGCTCCTTGTGTAGGCAGACACCCGCAACTTGGAGAAGGCAGCTAAAAAATCCTTCACACATGGGGGCTCACTGCAGAGTCTAATTATGTGTCCTGAAGACCGCAAGAATTAGATACTGATAGGAGATTTTATTTATTGAGATTGTGCCTTTTGCTTGTTATCTTGTGTTGCAATAAGGCAGGAATAATTTTAGCAGTAGCCAGCATTTCTGATAATAGATTCACTGCGTCCATTGTGGCCAGCAGATACCAACTGTGTCTGTCTGTGGAAAGGAGCTGTTTGTTTTGACACAGGGAGGAAAAGTTAATACTTTGTTAATCCCTTCAGTCTGTCATTTGTTTAATAGTAAAGTGGGAATTAAATTAAGTGGAACTACTGAAATGTTTACTGAAAACCAGCAAAGTACTTTGTAATGGAATTACTCTGAATGTTCTGTGTATGTGTAGAAAGTAAAATGATCTTTTACTGCTGAGAATAGGTGATGCATTTTTCAAATGAATGCTGTACTCCATTGTACAACTTCTTTGCAACATAAGCATCGCAAACATACATAATGCTTATTAACAAAGATCATTAAATATAAACATAACTTATTGAAAAGTAATCCCAAATTCCCTTAAAAATGTGTTTTTTTCATTTATTTTAGTCTAAGCACATTCGTCTGTTATTTGGAATGTATGAATTATTAAACGAAGACAGTCAATATAATGATTGCTTTAACAAAGACTACTAGCTACTCTTTCTAGATTGAGTTTCTTCTTAGCTGATTTCTTACTGTCGTAAAAGATTAACTCATAAAATCACTTTGATTTAGCAAGAGATGTCAAAACATCCAGCAGGTCTAACTGGTTTTCTTCCAATGTCAGTCAAAATAGTCTGTGGTTTTAGCACTGATTCATGTTTCTGTCAGCTGCTATGCATCAACTTGCTGAGTAATCAATTCAGACACAGTAACTTAAAGAAAATTCCGTGCTAGTAGGAAAGCTTTTATGTTTGATTATTTGTGCATTGTGGAACCTGATAACCTTGAAGAGGTTCTCAATTCTTGGTATTCAAATTCCAATCTTCCTGTATGGGTCAGGTATATATAATTCCAGTTCAGCTCAATAGCAATGTAGCTCTACACTAGGTCATTTTCAACTTGGGAAATACTGCAGTGTCTCTGTAATCTTGTATTGCAGGTATGGCAGCCTGACTCATAAACCAAGATGACCTCACAGTCTGATTGGAGTTGCGGGTGCTAAAAATCACCCAGAGAAAGACTAAGCTGCATGTGAATTTTTGAGACAGAAACGACAACAAAAATATCTATGGAGAATGATCTGTTTCTGTGATGCGGTGGATAGATCAGGGTATGCTGCATCATTTCACTTTTCTCTTTCTTTCTCCCCTTAAGGCCTGAGATGGTGTGGGAGAAGATACTCTGGGTATCATTAGATATGACCTATAAAGGAATACATCTCTAGTATGCATTTTCTTGTCTATTCCAAAGATTGCCCAACTCCTTTTAATCTCTCTTGCCTCTTGAATACTGTCATGTGGTTTGTTTGGGACTCTACTGAAGTTCAAGTCAAGTTTTCAGTTAAGAAGATGAGAGAACAACAACAAAGTCTATTCAGACAACATCAAATGGAGCTCTGTCTTTGGGACAACATATTACAGGCTGTATAATGTACGTCAGGAAGAGCAAGGAATGCCAAAGCTCTTACTTAACAGTATTCAGCTCGTGCACAGTTCGTGTTTTAGGTTTGGGTAAGTCTGGCCTCAGTGACGTTAATGCCTAAGATAGTATCAATAAAATTAAAAGGGCTAGTACTGTGTTCATCAGTTTGAAGGATCAGACTTTAGGAGCCTGAAGAATGCTGGTAGGACAAATGAAACCATGAATATTAATGCTATTTCAGAATTTTTGACAGTAAGTACACAAAGGTTCACAATAGTTTTCCCATATGAGCACCACAGATAAAGATTATCTATTGTTAGAAGAATGGTTTCTCTTTTCTTCTCCAGAACATCTAATAAAACAACTGCAACACAAATACCATGAAGTGAGCATTCTCCACACTAGATTCTTTTTAAAATTTTACCGGCTATTACTATGGATTAAGAATGATGTGATAGCAGCTGCCCTGAGGTATGAATGGGACTACAGTCTGCAGAAGAAGAAAGCAGTTCTGAAATGCTTATTTAAAGATAGGTAGGGTTGTGATAAAATTAAATAAGCATTTCAATTTTGTTGAGGATACACTGATAAACTATTATGTTAAAAAACTAGGAAATAGAACAGAAAGGTACCGTAGCAGCTAATGGAGACATACATTTCATACTGATGTTCAGATTTTAGTTAAGACTTGAAGTCTTTCAGATTTCTGGCTAATAAAAATGTCTATAACCCCTCTCTATGTATAAGAGTGTTCTTGGACATTAACCGTCTTGTTAACACCTAGAAAAACATTAGACTAAGAAGCTTCCACTATTGAGTGCTATAATTATGGTTGGAATCTTAAGAATTCTCACAAGCTGAAAACATTTCAATAATAGTTTAAAATACGTGTGTTTGAACTGCACATAACATCAATCGTTACATTAAATGCAGGTTAAAAAAAATAAAATTGTCAAACAGCAAGGAAATACACATCCACCTTCAAATACCCTTTCTTTCAATTGCCTTTGGATGTTTCACGCGTGGGGGGCCGCAGCAGCACCTCTGTCCCAGTCCCACAGGAGACCAGGGACTGACATGCGGAGTTTTTTTGCTGTTCTGCTGTGCTTTCCCTCCCTGGCACGTCCTGCCTGGCTCCCGCCATCTTCTCCCCCATGATGGCACCGCTGCGCCAGCCCTCCTTCCTCCCCATGCCTCAGCCCTCTCAGAACCCTCCAAGGCCCCAGTCTGACTTGTGGTGCCCACTCCTGTCTCGTTTTCCTGCTTTCCAGCAGGATTTCCAGAAGTCCCATCACTTTGTCACTGGCTGCATCTTCAGGCTCACTAGAAGCAGTGGAGGGTGGCACCTGTGCTGAAGTCTGGCCTCGCGGCCAGGCAGAGAAACACGGAGGTGAGATGGCTGCTGTAAACTCATTTGTCCAAAATGGAAGGTGGCAGCCATGTTGAGGAAGGAGGAAACACGCGAGGAAGGGCTGCCATTTGCCTCGCGGCAAGGTTCGAACTGCTGCCCTCAGGAGAGTTGGCAGCGCTGGAAACAAGAACGGGTCATTTATCTAGGGAGGATGAGGTGATGTGGAAATGCAGGCTAAGAGACACATCCAGCTAACCATGGAGGAGACACAGGTGTGCAGACACACACAAAGTTAGAGTAGCCACCACAAAGCATGAACCTTTGGAGTCTGAGACTTACAGCACTTCTGTGCTTTCTCCCTGGGCAGCTTTAAAACATTTCAGAGCACGACTGTAATCTCACTGACATCTGAAGTGGGGGGGAAGAAGCACCTCCAAGCCACACGCCACACACACCTTCATCTGGCTTTGGCAGAATCCCAGCTGTATGATCTGAATGGCTCCGTAATTACAGCCGCAACATATTTTTCAGCCCTTACAGGTGCTGTTTCTTTTTCATTAATTAAAAAAGAAAGGGGTGGGGAAGAGCTAACTGCAAATACTTTATTTATTCATAGTTGTGGTTGTCAAGTGGAACCTACGTCTTTATGGAAAATGTAGTTCTGCTTTTCAAAAGCAGCTAAATTTTGCTGGGGATCCGGTATTGAACTGCTTACATTTGTCATTTTGACTTGTTCCTTGAAATACATCACGTATAGATAACTTTTGTCAGTAAAGTTTTCAAACCGGTGCGAACACTCCTTATAAATATTGGTGGCTTGATTACAGAGAAATGACATTAAGAACGCTTTTATAATAAAAATGTCTACTTAGGCTACTTGCTTTTCTGCAGTGGTCACCAAGGAAAAGACATCATTTTGGAAGTCGTAATGTCAACGTGCTACAACATGGGGACAATGATTTGCCAGCACACTGTAATGTAAGGAGGGCATAAGGGCCAAAGGCAGAGCTCCTGCTTGCTGGAATGTGAAAGGTGGATTTTTGCTGAATGGCTCCTTCAAATCCAGGTGAAATGGCTGTCAGCTCCCAGGTCATATGCTCAGCAGGAACATAATTTCATATTATACAGTTATAATATTTTTCTCTTTTGGAGCCTGATGTGATCAGCAAAATGCAGCATGAGGCTTATCACCCGGCCTAACAGGTACTTGAGGCATTGCTGTCCTTGCCTTTTCAGAAGTTAGAATGGTCTCCTGGAGGCTTTTCTACATAAATAGAAACAGCCTTTTCTTACAAGACATAGAAATAATTCTGAAGCATCAAAAAAAGTAATTGTGGCCGATTTTCTTACATAACTCATGACCTTTCAAGCTCTAGTTGTACTCATAAAGGTGAATTTTATCCATCATTACTTAAAGATCCCTGAACCAGAACTAAAAGCATGACCAAAAATGCATTTTTAAAATAATTTTGAAGCCTGTCTTTTCATTAGCTTTCTTTTGTTGTTGTTATTCTCAACAATGCTGAAACCTGTGTGAAAAGGTAGGAAGAAATTTTTAGTTTAAGAGTATTTCAGGTTTTACTTACCTTTGGTAAAAGGCTACCTCTATTTTTTTACCATTCAGGCTGAAGGCTAAAGACCCATAGATCTACGGAAAGGTCTAGCTGGCCTTACAGTTGTTGGAGGGTTGCCCATGTGCGTAGTTATTTTTACACATTTAGCTGTTTCAAAAGAAGTTGTCTGTAAACCCAGTCAGGTTGGACAAAAAGAATTCTGTTGGTCTGTGAAGGCTCAAATTAGATGGTGTGAAAGATACTGGTTTTGGTATCCGTATCCTTACTTATATTGATTATATTTAAATCATCTTTGGTGAGGACTCCTGGGGGCACTCAGAACTTCACCTTGTTCTCAGATCCAGCACGAGGCATCCTACGATTCCTTGTTAACAGATTTTTTTCAGGCTACCTACAAATCTCATTTATTCTATGGCCTTGACATTGTTTAAGATGCCTAAGATTACCTAGGACGAGGACGCATTCTTGGTCATGTTTTATGGCTGATGGTTTTCCTTAATTGTAGTCTGTAAGCAGCCCAGCAGCTGCTTAATGAACTAGCCTTATAATGGAGGCAGAAACCTTTGAACAACGGGCACGCATCTGCCTGCGCACAGCAGCTTCTGTAGCCACCCCAGTGTAACCTGGTGGAGTTGGAGCGCTAGAATAAACAAGGCAAATGGCTATTGTACTTTAAATTCACACCTGGCTTGTTTGTTTCACAATAGTGTCTTCATGCAGATGAACACGAATGGGACCCTGGCCAATTTTCTTTTGCTGGAGGAACCTTTTGCTCCTGGGGATTGAATGGGTCTGCCTAGATTAGCAAGTAAGAGCACTTCCTAAATGTTTCTGTGATGTGAACCGCCCTGGCCTGTGGATCTCNACACGAATGGGACCCTGGCCAATTTTCTTTTGCTGGAGGAACCTTTTGCTCCTGGGGATTGAATGGGTCTGCCTAGATTAGCAAGTAAGAGCACTTCCTAAATGTTTCTGTGATGTGAACCGCCCTTGCCTGTGGATCTCCTATGCTTGATGTTCTTTCCGTTACATCACTACAAGCCTTTGAAGGACAGAAACTGGATTTCTTCCTGAAGAAGCTTATCTGGAAATCGCACACCAGGGATTTTTCTAGCACACCCCAAAGGTAATGGGAACATGTAATCTTTGGGCTGTTGAGAAAGAATAGAGAGGTTGATCCTGTTATTTTGAATTGTACTCTACCATCATTCCCTCTTTTATCCTGAATTAAGACAAATACCAAGACAAAGGTAAGCTTTTAAAGCTCTCCATTGCTGAGATTTCTATAGAGTTTCGTAGGATAGGAAACCTATGTATGATAGGGTTTCCTTTATACAATCTGAGCAACTTCATGAGATTTTTGAAACTGTAAAGAGAGGGGCTTTCCAAAATGTCTGTGTTATTGGTATGGTGTAAAAGACTTGCCAAAGAATTACCTAATCCTCAGTGAGTCACATCTTTAATGGAATTTTATTTTAAATAAATTATCTTCTACATTCTCTCCACTCTGGGGTATATGCTCGGTGGCTATAATACTTAGTATTCTGATATTTCAAGTTGCCAGGTCATCTGTGAATGTTTCTGAGACTCCTTTTCCTACAGAACCTGGCACCTAAATGAAGGTGACAAGCAAATCGCTATAGTCTGAAGTCTTCTTTTGCTTCTTGGGATTGCTGAATTCACATGTGCTTGTTTGGTCTCAGAAATGACTGACATTAGCAGCTACCACTTCTGACAGCAGTTGCTTATCAGGTCTAAATTTGAATCTCTTCTTAAACTTAGTGGCAAAGCTTGGGTCAATACGCTTAGTAAGTGGTTTGTGATCACTATTACTCTGCATATATTCTTTTTACAATAGTCTTATGAACAGTTGGCTCCAGACTAATGTAATCTGTCTTTCTTCAAACAGAACAACAGTAATGGCCACAGGATCACATGTTGGCATCTGGTGTGCATGCAAATCTTGGTTGATAAATGGGCAAAATAGCTGCATATCTTTGGAGCAGGCTGTAATTCTGACTGCAGGAATAGTAGTCACTGTGCTCAGAGGAAGCAGTTTCTCTCTTCGGTCTTCCGCTGTTTCTTGTGTGATTTTATAATTTCACATAAGTAGACATCTGATGTAAATTTCTTTTTAAACATGCTTGTACAGTTGAGTCCTTAAATAAGAAGACCAGACAAGATAGTAACCACAAGAGATTTGGAAACTGAATAAAGCCAAAAATAACAAACCAGTTTTTCAATCTTATATATAAATTAATTAATCGATGCATTACATTATTTTTTACTCTTCACGTAATTGTGTTGACTGTGGTCATGAGTGCCATAGGAACAACGCACAAGCCTTGAAATGGGCATCTTGGCTCATGTGCAAGACCTCATATTCAGGATCATATGTTGGGGAGAATTCCTAATGTGTAGGAAGTATTCTCTGGTTTTGGCCTCACTGAAGCATCACCCCCTGCCATCCTATTGTGGCTTCTCCCTGGCTCCACCACCCGCACAGCAAGCACAGCTTGCCCAGCTCTGTGGCATGGAGGTTACCAGCATAGAAGGGAAGCATTGTGCTGTAAATTTGCCCACCAAAGCAAGGAAGCATGAAGCAAAGACCCGTTAAGTAAAGATCAGATACAACCTGGAAAATCTGACAGGTCCGGGAATAAATTGAGGTTTACAGGTGGGGCGGGATAAGGACAAACTGGGCTCTAGATACACTACAGCCCTAGATGAAGTGGAGTTCCCCTCTTCAGTACTGTCCTTTGAGATTACTTCCAGGCAAAGAATCAGATCATTAACTGTATCTGGTTCAGACTTTGAAGAATTTCTTAACGAAGAGGAAGAATATATTTTAAATGATAGGTTCTCAAAGAAAATAAGATGTTGATGCAAATGTATCATCTCACAAGCCACAGGTAAATTGGCCTGTAGTATCTATGCATCAAGCTAGCGCTGATCAGAATCTCGCTTTTAAGAAAGGAGATTTCTTTAAGAATAACCGGGGGGAATTGGGTCCAGTTCTGTCACCTTTTATAACTCAAGAGAATTAAGTAATCTGTTTCTTGTCAAGTCACACACATTGTGTAGTTACGTGTCACATGTAGTTGCACATGTTACATGCTTATAAAAAAAATGACTTCCTGCATTATATAGGGTGATAGACCTACTATCTCAGAGGACTGTTTATTTAAGTACTCAAGTTTCTCTTGCCACCTGGTTTCAGTGTGGAGATGAAGCAAAACCACTCATCCTTCAGCCATTTTGGCACAGGGTAGCCTCTGCTAGAGTGCCACAGAGATCCTGTTAATTCCCAGGACACCCTCCAAAATTAACCAAGGGGCCTAACCTGCACTGCAAGTTTTGAGCCAGCCCTTGATGTCTTTGAATAGCTGAGAAAGAAGTTGCTGCCTGCTGATAGACCCTTAAGGCAGAGCAAGGTAATGAGGAACTAGGCTATAAGTCAGGTTTTTTTTCTTGATAGTGTATGGTTCCTGGCTCCCAGTTCGATATTTTAATTGCAAAATAATACTTCGTAATTGAAGACTGCATACTTTCAAATGGTAACTTTAGCCAAGTATTGATTATTTTTTTTAAATTTACACTATTCGTTGTACTTGATGGCAGGCGCCCAAATGAATCACAGAAGAAAAGCAAAAATCAAAACATATACTAAATATCTGTCTTTCGAGATTTCACCAGATTGATTTTAAGTCTATAGGCTAAGTGAAGATAATATCTATGAGACTTCAGTTTCACAAAGATTGTTTGATTTATACTAGTGAAGCTGAATTGTAGTACCTGCAGATTTCCTGTAAGTAAAAAGTGTAGCTATCTTAGAGGAACCAATTACCAGTAAATGGGAAGTGACCAAGTAAATACAGCACCTAGAGAAAGAAAGCATAGAGTAATATAACACTGTTCTAAAGTTCACAATGTGTTTAAAATAACAAGTGTGGTCTGCAATCAGAAAAAGAATCGTAAATGTTTTTTAACATGCTCTAAAAATTTAAGAAATAGAAACTAAGAGGAGAAAAGGGCACATAGCAGGAACACATTTTAATCCAATCAGCCAGTTAGGTGATCAATTAGACAACATAGCAAGGGCAAACATATCAATGGTTCCATCTTCAAATGAAAACAGATGTGTTTACTTACTAACATTTGCATCTTTAAGATAAGCATGACCTCCTTTCAAGACAGTTAAAATTCCAAGTCTTGTTGATGTTGTCTCTTTTTTCCCCTAAATAATTACTTCTGTATTCACTCGTTTTGCCCTTACTTGACCTTGAGCAGAGACTGGCTGTCAGAAAGGAGTCGACTGTTGGCATCATGCAGCTTTCAGAACATCCTGTGGTAGGACACACGCTCACAAAACTCATTCAATCTGAAGTCACAGATTCAGATCTACCCTAACTGCAATTAAATAATATTAATTTCTCATGACTGCTTTTCAGTAACTGCTTATCTGTCGGGGATGGTTCCTAATGGACAAGTGCCTGTGTGGCAGCTAGATCACTAACGGCATCTGCAGATTGTTTTCGGAGTGGTGGAAGGAGCCGTCACGTTCACTAGGACTAGTCCACTACAGTCACAGGAGATCCTGTGGTATGTCTGTACCTCACAAGCATCCACAAACCATCCTACTTCATGTGCAACTGTGAGTTTGCTGCAATTACAACTGCACTGAACTAGACTTCAAGTAGAAGATCAGAAAGCATAAAGGAGGAGAGACTTCTTTGGAAGGACTGTTTTGGCATGGAATAAAATTTCCTCTTGCAGTATCAAAGGGCTTTATTTTTAAAATAAAAGAGGAAGACCTCAGAAAATAGGAAAGTGCACTGCCACTTCCTGACCCATTTCCAGAATGTGGCCAAGAAGGATCTGTTCCCAGGGTATGAATCTGAAAGCTTCCACCAACCCTACGTTTGACATTAATAGTCACTTTGGTCCTTGTGCTGGTGAATTCAACAGGAAAATCTTCCAGTCATAAAGCCCATGCAATGTGGAGATGGTTGTTTTTAGCCTTGAGCTGTGCAAAGCAGGCATAAGATGCTCTTGTTCTGCCTGATGTACAAGTAAGCAGTAACACATTGTATACAGTGAAGGCAAGAAAAAACAGGCTTGTCGTTCTCAAGCTTGAGAAATCTTGGGAATGCTTCTTAAATCATACTTCTTGTGAAACAACATGCTTCAAAAACAGTAACTGATATGATTGGTGACTATGATGATATTGTCTACAATAAATTACCCCCACCCCCAGAATCTAAGTATTGTGCTGTTCGTTTACCCAAGGGAAGAAAACCAGCTGGAACCACAGCTGCACTGGCAGCAGATGTCACAGCCATAATGCTCATTACCTTTAGGTGTAAGATATATGAAAAAACCTATTTACATGGATACTAAAAGCTAGTATCCATAGCTGAGGGTCAAATGAAATACAGTTCAACTTTCTGGGTCTAATAAATGTAGTAGTAGGTTTAGCTGATATACAAATCCATTGGTTCTGCAAAACACAAGTGAAAGTTTAAAAACAAGTCTTTACTGCAAGCCTTTGTCTTCCTGTTACTCTGGAAGAGCATGAACAGCCTTCTTCAGGTATATAAGCACCATGAAATGCATGGCGCTTGAAGTGAGATATGTCATCAGTGCCTCAGTGCTTGTATGCAATTACAATATATAGTAACTGGACAAAAGTTAATTGCAAAATCATCCTCGAATTCAGTTTCCTTCTCCCTACATGAAAAAGCTGCCTTAGTTTAATCTTTAGGCTTGGCTTGCAAGTTAAAAGTCATAAGGAAAACTACAATTTTTAGTGGAGAACTTCGCTGACAGAAAAGTACAAGAACACGTATCATACATTCTCTGGCTGGCAGTAGGTAGGTGTAAAGGTTAATGGGATCCAAAGGCACTCTAAGGTCTGGGAATGAAAGTCTGGGGAGAGACCCAGCTTACTGCAATTCAGAACAGCTGTGGGATGTGAGAGTGCTGGGATTTTCTCAACCTGCTTTCCTGTCACTTGGGTTTTAGCTGCTTTGCGAAGTCTAAGTTTCAGTGATTGCCATCCTCAGCTGTCCTTAGCATTATGTCTCATTGACAAAACTGCTAGGAAGAAGCCAAGCTCCCTCCCTCTGTCCGCAGTCGTATGGCCCAGGTCAGGGCTCAGAAGGCAAACTCGCTCGGCACTGACAGGAGCAGTACGCAGGGAGTTCATTACTTGCTGTGAGTCACCCACCCAAGCTGCCAGAGAGAAAAAGATCTTTTGTATCTTGTGCTTGCTCCTGGCTCTTGTTGCTGTTGTGAGACAGGAAAAACAAGGCATCCTTTGACTGTTTTTATTTTTAGATGCGTTTTCTCCTCTTCCCTTATTCAGTATTTGACATCCAAAAAGCATTGACTTCCCTGCTGCTTTCACAGACCAGATTCCCAGAAGTGTTGTTTGGAAGGAACCTGTGGACGTCATCTACCCTATCTCCTGCTTGAAGCAGAGCTCATCCTGGAACTAAATCAAATCAGCCATGGCTTTGTCTAGCCGAGCCTGGAAAGCTTCCAGGGGTGAAGGTCCCTTAGCCTCTCTCCTTAAGTGCAGTGCAACACGAGTAGAAACAGAAGCTGACCATAGGCTTTCCTTTTTCACAGTTTGCTGCCTGGTAGGAATGCAATCAGGAAAGGAGAGACCGAGTAACCTGTCTTTCAAATCAGGAAGCTGATTTTGCAGCAGTAAACCTTCTTGATGCAAAGTAAATCATGCTGTAATATGGGCCATGGTTTTTATTTTTGTTTTGTTGATTTTAATGAAGCATCGACTTTTAGAATCATATCAGCTAAGAATGTCATCTTACTCTGCTTTATGTGGAAGTTTCTAGTGGTATTGATTGCAGAAATGTAATGTAAAACGTACCTTCAGCATGCTCCCATATTAAATAGCTTAGAGCCCCTTTGCCATGCAGAAGAAAATGCCTGCTTGCCAATAAGCAGTTTTCCAACTGTGTGGAGCTTTGAGGGAAACCAGAAATGGTAGAGAAATGCTTTAGAGAGGTGTTGCTAATGAAAAGATGCTGGAGCAAAGGTGATTATAATAAAGCAGCAATTCTTGTTTCCACCCTCAGGTGTAAGAACTGGTAGGCTCGCACCAGGTGCTGGAAGGAACACTTTACCTTTCCCTGATAGGACTGGAGCCTCTGGCAAGGTTTTTTATTTTCTTCTCCATTTCCTCTCGAACCACAGTGAAACTTTTCTGAGAAGTAATTATAATAGGATTAGTGTGTGGTGGCAGTAAATGTGCTTATTTGCAGTGTGACTAGGGAAGACGGAGTTAGGAGAGTAGAGGAATATTCTGTTGGATTGTCTGAATTCTCGAAATTCCTGGTAAGGGCTGATTGAGTTGGTTATTTTTACTTAAGGCCAGATCCCTAATCGTAAGTTTTATAATGCAGTAATGCAGAGGAGGACCTGAGGGTGATGGAGAGCAAATGAGACAGGAGTTCACAATGTGATGAAGTTGCAAAAAATGAGTGCTGTAGCAGATGTATAAATAGGGTATGACTTTTAAGGACAGGCAAATAATTCTGCTTCATGCAGTGTTGCTTACACTTGGGAATACTGTGTCCAGGTTTAAAAAGATTTTGAAAATTTGATGGGATCTTACATAGCCAACAGTAATCCTAAGGTTTGGAGGAATCATTCCTATGGTGGTAACAAAGGAATTTAAGTCTAGAAAGAAAAAGCTGAGGCTATGTGCCATTCCTCAGCCTGGAATAACCCATGTTATTTCAGTTATGTGAGACAATTGCTAGTATAAAACAAAGGGAATGCCCTGAAATCAAAGTAACTGCCCCGCTATTTACTCCTAAATGAGCTTTCAGTGATTTACCCTGTTTCAGGAATGGCCTTATGTACCAGTATAGGCCACTGAGGTATTTCCTGCATCACAGAAAATTGTCAGATGCATCAAAACCAGGATGGCAGTAGGGACTAGACTCCCCCATATCAGCTTGTCTGCCAGCACGTCTTAAAAATACAAGTTACCCTTTCTTTTCCAGAATTTTACAGCATATGAGTTAGTACTTCTGAGCAAACATAAATGCAGAATACATGTTTCTTTCCATGTATAGCCATGCACAGAGATACCAGTATATCAATCACTGAATGTGCTTCATCTAAAAACTTGGGCCTGGAAATATTAGTAGACCAGTAGGTTACTATGGACCCATATGACAGGTAGCTCAAGGTATCTGGTCATTTGTTTAGTATAGTAAGATGTGAACATACTGGATTAAAAACAGGCAAATGGATGATGATGTAATTAGAAGTTGCCAGAGTGGATGCATCTACTAACTCCAAACAGCTTCAAAGTTTTCACAGGCTACTTGTTTACAGTGTTTTTAGTATGTACTGCATAAAATGCTGGATTTGTCTGTAACATGTGGGCTCAAAACAAAAGCATAGTTTTTTAATGTAATAGTGTGTATGAATTATCCAATCTCTGTATTCGTCCAACCGCTTACTACAAATAGTTTGGGAAAAACAGACCCTTACCTAGTCTGATCTCTGTCCTTGGATGTTACATCTCTAACTCATCTTCTCTAGATAGCAACATCATAGATGTAAAATACCAACAGGATGTCAGACATTTTAATGCTGTTTTAATGTATGAGTCAAGGGTGCGTGGCTAATGCCAAGAAAAATATACAGTCTTTAAACTGCATGAAATCATAACCCAGTTTTTCTCCAAACCAGGAGGAGACTAAGTAGCTGAGTTGATAACTGGAAGTAAAACTTTTTGCTTCTAGGCGTAAGTAGTTAGTAAATAATTATTATTATCTCTTATTAAATGTCCTGTGAGGGAATTAAAAGATACTATTTTATGGGTTGCTACATGAGAAAAGCAGCATGTTTCAACAAAGTCGAAAAGGTGAACAAAATTTCAATTACTGACTGCTCCTTTTGAGGAAGGTTCTTTTTCCTAGGAAACAAATATTTATCAACATAATCAATCATAAGCTCTCTTTTATGTTATTTGTAGAGAGAAACAATATTGTTAGGTCAAATGCATTCGAGCTCTACTGCCATGCTTTTCCTAGCATTTAATCCGTTAGCACAGCTACAAAAAAGCCAGGGATAACGTCGTGAAAGATCTGTTTCTAGTGATGCCAGTGGGAGTGTTGCTGCTCTTCAGTGTTTTGTGCCCTTGAGGTGCCTTTCCATCCCTGCTGATGGCTGAATCCCAGACAGGGGGGCCTGTTATAATGCAGGTTGGGTTGCTCTCCTGACTTCTGCAGTGCTGTCACAAATATCTTGTCAAGTACAGAATTTTCCATGAGCACGTGGCCTGTCCTACCTTCATAGTCTTACTTCTCGCTGCAAAATAAATACATTGTGTTCAAGATCACCTTCCTCTTCTGTAAGGCCCTTAAAGACATTTTATGGTATGCATCTGGGTTGAGGCAGCAGCTGTCAGCTCAGGCACAATGAATCTGACTATTGCAACAGAAAAGTCAGGGGATGAGGCAGCACTTTCTTGGAGACTGATTCAGGAGCACTTCTGATCTCATTACTCTCTGTGCCAGGTAGAAGAGGAACTCAAGGCCTGCCTTCATGTGTGAAAGCTCATGTACTTGATGATGAATGAACGCATTTGCAATTTTTATCAGGAGAATTAGGATGGGCTCCGTACATGACAGATGCTGTGGTTTGTTTTTTTTTTCTTTTCTTGCTCTGTTATTATTTAAAAGCGTGGCATGGAAAATGGCACAGAAACCTGAATAGTGCTGCACAGGTAGGGCTACTCTTAATGCAAATGTCTTTTTCCAAAGGCTTGGTCCAAGACAGAATTAAGGGGCTTATACACACATATAAATACGTATAAATATCTTCTATGTATGTAGATGTATCTTTCCCCCCTTGAGTGTTCATTTTCAAGAGGGAGAAGACTTTATGAGGACCTCATGTCCTGGGATGCCAATTCAGATCAGTACTGCAAGGTTCTGTTTCTTTGATTTGGTGCCTTTCCATGTTTTTTGTCTGAACATTGGCCTCATAGTAATTTGTTGTCCTTTGGCAGAAATTGTTTGCCAATATTTGGAGGCTCTTCTGGCTTCTCTCTATCAATAGCAGAATTTGATCATCCTTTCTATTTATTTGTTGCTACTTTGCTTAATTGCCCTAACACAGTATACATATAGACTTCCACAACCAACTTTTTAGCTTATGGTAGCCAAGTCTGACTTTCCAACTGGTCCTGTAGAACACTAAGCTCTGCAGTTGCTCCTGGTGAATACAGTTTGTGCTGTCTGCTGGGTTGCTATTAGCCCTTTGTTTTCCCTCAGCCTCTAAAAATGCAGAGCTAAAAAACATCTGTGCCACAACCCATTGCCTTGCAATCAAATGAGAAATCAGAAAAACCTATTGGCTAAACTGGCGTAACTGCTTGCCGTACTGGCTTTAACCTTGGGCAGGAGTTTCTGTTTCAGATGTCATCACACATGGGAATATTTAATTACTCCTTCCTTTAGTCTGAATGAAAGGTACTTACCAGACCTATGTGAGTAATGGATTTTGTTGTGGGGCAAGCATAAAAATCAGATGTAAAATTGTTTGGATTTACTCTTCATTGCATGTATCATTCTGACTGGAAATGAAAATGTAATGTTGGAATGAAACTTATTTTAATTAAAAAAACATTTAAATTATTCACGTAATTCAACCCAGTTGTAATTCTTCCCAGATTTGCCTTTCCTCAGTGTAATGTCTTCTACCTCTTAGTGTTGTGTTCAGTATACCCATTTACTTTAACTGTGCTGCTAAATTAGTGGCGACATTTTTTTATGAATACTGAAAACAGGCTTTTGGGGATCATAGTTTGGAAGTGTCTTTTTCCATAGACACTAATTTTCAAAACCTTTTTAATATTTGGGGTTTATTTTCTGTTTCCTCCTTTCGCTGATTGCTCTCCCCAAACACTGAGCAGTGCAGAAGGCTGTCTAATTTTCCTTTCCCATTTTCCAAATATGGAGGTCCTCGTGTTTTCCTTTACTTGCATTTATCTACTTACTTTAGTGGTTCATCTTCTCTTACCATGTTCTTAGACTTCCCGTCTGTATTCAATATTGTAGTCATTTTTGAATCGTTTTAATTTCTGACTCAATCCTAGACCTAATTTTTTACATATGTCCTTGGTAAAGCTCTTCATAATCCTCTTACTCATTTGCCCAGCATTACTAACGTGGATTCCTTTTTTTTTTTTTTATGTTCTTGCTCTTTGTGAAGTCCTTAAAATTTGCTTTTTGGAATATAGCCATTTACATCCTGAAAAACATCTTTTCATGTTATGCCAAGAAAACTGTGATCACTGTTTCTTTAATTGGGATTTAGTTCTTCAGAAAGGTGCATTCTGCGCTTGAAATCTTTGATTTCAGGATCATTAAATTACAGCCTGTGCAATTTAGTCTTCTCAAAGCTTTACAGTAGCTTTGACTCATGACCAGGAAAAACATGCAGTTGGAAAACCTACATCTAATGCCAACTTTCACAGATTTTTCAGGGAAAGATGTGATTTTTAGATGTTTAAAGAGAGTAGACTAGATAGATAGTGCTGACTCATGCGCTTGAGGCCTGTAATGGTATGATTATGTTTACTGGTTTCTGTTGATGGGCTGTCGGTGGAGCCATGGAGCCTTTCTGATATGCAGGTGAACTACTTGTGTTTTGCTTTTTGGAGCTTTACATTGTCTCTCTTTTTGTAAATGGTACGGTTATACTCTCTGCAGATGGGATCTGGTACCTTTATTACACACTCAGCAAGACAGGCTTTGGGTCACTTTGCATGCTAAATTCTGTATAATCTTAATGTACTCTATAAACAACTCATAATCTAAAAAGAATTGAGATGTATAACACTGATGTATAATTCATGCATTCATTTATAGAGGGTGCAATATGCACATGCCAGCAATTTCCTCTGGGGCCTGCAAACTAACTGAAAATTGTTTTGACTTATGTTCAGTGTAGTGTATAGAATAGTAATTCTCCAAGATATATTTTAATTGTCAGAGGAAGAAGTGAATTACTATCCAAAGTAGAAAGTAGGACAAGAAAATCTATCTCATGTCACAGTCATTAGTCCAATCAGAGTATGAACAAAGAGGAGGGACCATGGAAGTGCTAACCTTGTCAATCACAAATGAGAACAGCCTCAAAATTGAGATTAATCCCATAGCAATTACTTAAATGTTATGAATATCTTCTTTTATCAAGTGTTGTCAGCTCTTAAGAGTGGCGCCTTACGAAATATGTTAGAGATTCTAATTGATGATTCATTGTGAATGAGAAGAAATAAAATTGTTATGTATTGAAATCATTAATTTATTCTTCAAATCTGTGGGGCTAAAGGAAAAAGCAGATGCCAGTCCTATCCTAGACCTTGTATGGTATTTTTCCTGTTTTTATTAGCAAGGAGGATATTTGTATTATACCAATATTTGATTAATCAGGTCTTGTGATTTTAAAAGTACATCAAGAATGTGCAAGAAGTGTTAACAGGAGAATCAAGAGTAGTTTTGTGGAAAATACCTCTTGTAAATGTTTGGGGAGTTTTTTATTTCTGTTTTTTTTTGCTTTGTTATTTTCCTTGACTTGTTGATTTTCCTTGACTTGGTTTTTTTTTTTTGGTTGGTTGGTTGTGGGGTTTTTATTATTTTTAATTTGTTATTTCCCTTCGGAAAAGGCTTTCAATTTCTTGGCTTTTTTTCCTTTCTTAGCTAAGTTTTCATACTTTCTTTCTTGTCCCCTTCCTGGTTTTGTCTTTCCTTTCCACTGTAGCTACATTAACTGGAAAGGCCCTTGTCTCTGTAGCATCACCTCTTTGAGGTCAGGCATGTCAGTTTTTATAACAATTTAGAAATACTTAACTAATTTCCACTATGATTCACACCTTATCCATCAATGCTAAAGTCAGTGATTAGGGTATAACAGGGGTTTTCACTATTTACACTGTGCTGTAAGTATCATAGAATCATAGAATGGTAGGGGTTGGAAGGGACCTCGGGAGATCATCTAGTCCAACCCCCCTGCTAAAGCAGGTTAGCCTAGAGCAGGTTGCACAGGAATGCATCCAGGCGGGTTTTGAATATCTCCAGAGAAGGAGACTCCACAACCTCCCTGGGCAGCCTGTTCCAGTGCTCTGTCACCCTCACAATAAAGAAGTTCCTCCTCATGTTCAGGTGGAACTTCCTGTGCTCCAGTTTGTGCCCATT
>VZSC01020021.1:212394-285218 GCA_013398225.1 Steatornis caripensis | reverse complement strand
CTGTTGTCCTTAACCTCTGTTGCCAGATTTAATTCCAGTCAGGCCTTAGCCTTCCTTGTTGCATCCCTGCATGTTCTGACAACAGTCCTATATTCCTCCCAAGTAGCTAGTCCTTTTTTCCACATCCTGTAAACTTCCTTCTTCCCTTTGAGTTTTTTTACAACCTCCTTGTTCATACATGTAGGTCTCCTGCATTCTTTGCTTCACTTCTTACTCATAGGGATGCATTGATCCTGAGCTTGGAGGAGGTGGTTCTTGAATATTAACCAGGTCTGTTGGGCCCCCTTGCCTTCTAGAGCCCTAACCCAAGGGATCCCTCCAAGTAGGTCTTTGAAGAGGGCAAAGTTAGCTTTGTTGAAGTCCAGGGTTGTAATCCTACTTGTAGCCCTGCTTCTTCCACGCAGGATCCTGAACTCCACCATCTCATGGTCACTGCAGCCAAGGCTGCCCCCAGCCTTCACATCAACCCAATACCTGTTCTGTAGCCAAGGATCCTGGGGCAGGAATTTCATCACTTCAGTCAGAGGCGGAGCTCAGCTGGAGCCAGGCTGGGCATGCAGCTCTCACTAGCTGAGGTATTAGTCCTTATTCCTTTAGACCGAGCCGTGTCTTACACTCTACTGGTTACAACAGAGGTCATGTACAATCACAAGCAGTTCCTGGCAGCTTTAGCAGGGAGTATGTGGTGGCAGTGACAGGTCTGGAAATTTCAGAACTGGTTTCAAGCTGCCTCCAAGAAGCAGAGAAGTTGTAGCCATAAACTGCCCTTCCAGCCCTGCCTGGCTATGTGAAAGAAAACGGAAATGAATTTTCAAGAGATCTCTTTGTCTATTAAGTGCAGAACATTATGATTCACTCAGAGTGAATATTGACAGTTGTAGCAACTCCAAAGCAGGAGAGCAACGGGATCCCAAAGGCCGGGTCTGAAGCGAGCAGTCAGGCTCGGGAAGGCTTTGGCACATGAACCTCCTCTTCTGTATAACTTGGGTGAACCGGTGCTAACGCCATGGGCATCAGCCAGATTTCCTGCACAGCAACGGAGTGCAAAAGAATATATCTCAGTGCTTTGGAGACGTATCTCTGGGGAAGTTTTGTCCCAGTTCTGCTTCTGTTGTCATTATGGGGCATGTGAGCGCAACCACTGCAATGAGCAAGGTGATGACATTTAAGAAATAAGATCCCCTTTGTACACTTTTCTAAATCATAGAATCATAGAATGGTAGGGGTTGGAAGGGACCTCTAGAGATCATCTAGTCCAACCATGTTTCTTTTAACCGCGGGCTTTCTTCCTCCTGCTCATGACAGCACTGGCAACATGAGACTACTGGTATTAGATAAATATGTTAGTATGGTGCATTAGTTTTAATGAGATGGTGAATTTAGGGCAACATAGGACCACCATAATTTGGATGAATTCAGAGATCTCAACCTCTTTGTTTGAGCCCTGTCTTAGGCTGTCGCTGTGCCCATGTTGGTCAAGAGCATCTAGATTAAAGCCAGAGCTGTGCTGGCTCACAGCCAGCTATGCTGACTCTTCCAGTGCTGTATCGTATGCGCTTCTGCTGCTGGGGTAAGCGTGAGGGGAGAGAATGCAGATCTCCCTGTACCTCTTGGAGCAGGCACAGTCTAAGTGAGCTCTCAGGTGGACTAACTGTCCTTTAAAACATACCTTGAGGCTGGTCCACAAACACTGTTCTGCTCTGAAGGGAAGCATCTGAGTACACTGCCTTTTGCATAAGGAAACAGTGGATGGTAGAAAACAGGTATTACATAGGTGTAGATAAATCTATATGATTCAAACAACATCAGTTCAGCCCCTGTCCCATAAAGTAAACAACTCCTGTGTAAGATAAGGCACAACACAGAAATAAAATAAAAAGGAGCAGGGAGCACAAACTAGCAATGAGAAAATACTAGTTAGCATGATGGACAACAGTGCAACTCAGCCAAACCGGCTGCTTGTCCGGGTTCTGCGGACATCATTGCGGAGGAGAAGTTTTAGGAGGTTTTACAAGACTTTGCAGACTTTTATATTGAAATGCACTTTGCTGAGGAGGAGAATTTTCAGAGGATTTTTGAAGACTTGGCAGACTTTTATACTGAAATCCACTAGCGCATGAAGGAGGCAGGAAGAAAAAAAGCTACACGAACCTGAGACAGGGCTGCACAAAAACTGCTTGCAAAGTCAAGAAAGGGGGGGAAGTAAACCCCAGGCACAGTCGTAGAGCAGAGGGGTTCAAGAATTTAGCGTAAGAATGTTATACAGGGGAAGAGCCGGTATTAAATCATCACCTGTTGTCTGCCTCTGTCATAAGGAGGGCAGCAGGATGCCAGCCCTGCCAGTGCTGTCCTGTGGGCTTGCTGGGGACTGTTTCGTGCGCTACAGCATGGCAGCAGAGGAGTGGGCACGTCACAGGGGTATCTTCCCTCTCCTCCTCCTCTGTGCTCTCCACAGCAAAGGCTCAACAACCTCTAGACTCTGCTCCCACCTTGACTTTGGTTTTTTCACACTACAAAAGCAATATGACGGCCCCACCACCTGGGAAGGCTTTGGCAAGGTTTATTTTTTTCTTGCTGTTTGCAGCTCTACCTCCAACAGCAGTTGTCAGACGCTCTCTTGCCCCTTTTGTGATCCCGTGTACATCCCTGCAGAGCGGTGTGAAATACTGTCAAGCAGAATAGCACTTTATACCCACTTTACCCAGATGTAGTGACTGTGCAGAAGTCACTGAAGTCCACAGAAGCAGAGAACAAGTACACAGTGTTCTGAAAAGTAATTAGTCACTGTATGTGAAA
The DNA here is from genome assembly GCA_013398225.1 of Steatornis caripensis. NCBI lineage: Eukaryota > Metazoa > Chordata > Aves > Caprimulgiformes > Steatornithidae > Steatornis > Steatornis caripensis. The sequence goes on along the minus strand of VZSC01020021.1, from coordinate 282,422 downwards.
TATCAGTGAAGCCTTTGAGGGAGAAATTGCTAAATGAATCAGTCTTGAAAAAGTACACCCGTTTAATCAAGTGGATTTAAAAATCAATCTGGTTCATCTGGTGCAAAACTCTAATGTAGATTTCCTTTAATCCTTTTAACCCTTGCGTATATCAATTTTGCTTGTGTCAGAAAGTTACTGATGGAGAGCAGATATCATAAGGGGCTTAGTACCCATGAATTAAGCGCTCCAGTGCCCAAATTCTAAGTGCTTGCAGTAAAGTGCAGTCACACTGTAAAGCATACAGGCTCTCTGTACAGACAACAGGCAGAATTAAATGCCTGAGAGGGGCTTTGGACCAGCCCTTGTCCAACAGGAATCTCTTCTGAGTTAGCGATGGGGGATGTTGAGCGCAGGGGTGTATCTGAACATTTGTCCCTTTTTGGAGGTTCAATGTCTAGCCTGAAAAAAGGGATGTGAACCTGTGTCAAGAGCTCCAACCCATTCTTGGATGTCTGCAAACACACGTAATTTTAGAAGCCTTGCCTTCTGTCTGGTTGTGCCTCCCACCTTCTGCATAACAGCCAAGCAGATGGAGCAGGTGCCTGGGGCAGAGGAGCAAGCCCAGGCCATCATCTTTCCTCAGCCTGGGAAACTGCCGCTGGTAACTGCCCTTTTCTCCAGGAGAGGCACCTCCCGCCCTTTCTGCAGGTGTAGGGTACTGGGGAGCAAGGAGCACAGTTGTCACGTGTCTGTAGAGCAGACAGGCAAGAGTCTAGGGTGGTAGCTTAGCGGTCGGGTTTTTCTACAGGACAAGGAAATTTCTGTTCCGTGGCAAAGTCACAGAGTTTTAGCCAGTGAATGTAAACCAACATGCAACACATGGAGTTTTCAGTGAACAGGATGGCCGAGAGGCACTTTGGAGACACCTGCCTCTCCCCGTGTACTGCACTGATGCCTCTGTGCCTTATCCTGGGCTCCCTTTGGAGGCAAGAGGCTAAAGATTCGTTTTAACATGGCCCCGAGTTTATTTGGACTGAGGTCTGTGCAGATTTTTGGAGCTGCCCTTTCTTACACTTCTTCTGTGTTCACGTTGTGTTTTAATATGTGAAGTAAAGCCCTGCTTCTGCTTCCAAGCAGCAAAGATGGAGTGTGCAGAAGAGGAAACACAGGGCAGATTGGCTGAAACATAGCTCAGGATTGCTGCTGCCTAATCTCTTGAGCTTCTAGTACATGCCTGAAGCACAGTGTCTGGGAAAAAAAGCAGGACTGAAGGGAAATTTGACAAGAACAAGGTTAACCTCATACTACACCAAGCAGAGAAGCAGAGTTTCTGGGTCAGAATGGATGCGGCATCCAAGTGCTGAGCAGAGAGGTGTATAGCATGAACAACAAGGCAATTGTTCTCCTTCAAGGAGAAAGTTTAACGCTTGATTATTGTAGGCATATGCTATCTGACCTCCACAAAGCAATCCTAATGCTGTTTTCATCAAGCTCACGGAGAGTTTTGCTTAGAGACCTGCTTGGAGAGTGCTGGGTTAGACTGATGTCTAATTGAGTTACCTGAGTCTAATTCTGTTGTTGTAATTGCCTGGGGGAAGCAGAAAGGGCTGGTTACCAATTAAGATTTTAATGTTATTAATTTAAGAGAGTTTGAGGGGTATATGCAGTCTAAGGAATCTATCTAATTGATAGGAAAACAAGTTAAATATCCTCCTGCCTCAAATTCTATCTCTGTTCTCCATCCAGGGAATTCAGTTTTCTATTTTTACATTTGAAAGGTCAGGTCTTTGCAGTCTATGGGAGGGCTGGCATAGCCCTGTCGTGAGAAGCTGTAATCCAAGATGCATCTCTGTGTCCCCGCAATGAGGTACTGAGTGATGAATGGGGAGACACTCTCTTCGGCAGAAGAACAGCTGTAACTTGTGTTTCAGCCCGATGTGACATCAGTGTTTGGACCTTCCAAAATCTAGCTGCTGTCTTCTGGCACAAAGAGTAACAGAAGAAAACGACCTACCAGAAAGGAACAGTAAGGACTGAAAGATTGCTTTTTGCTTCATCGCTCTTTATTGAGCAGAGATGGTTCTTCTAGCAGTCATGTGAGAAATGTTATACAAAATCCTTGCTACAAGCCCCCACCCACTTCATCTTTGTGAAGTTCAGCTCAGAACTGACCTGAAGTACAGAGTACTACATAGTTACAAGGAGTACTGCTAAAATCTGGCAACCCTCCTTTGGCAGATGAAGATCCTTAAGTCTTCAGGACTGAATCGTTGCTCTACATGTTTGTGATAATGCAAAAAATGAATTAAATATTAAGCAAGCTCCTCCTCCTACTTCTTTTTTTTCTCCTAAACTTTTTTTGAATGAGAGAGGAAACATTGCGTTTTGAATGACTGCTAGAGCATGTAAACTATTATCTCTTAAGTTATGTAAAGTGCAGCCAAAAATTAATCCTGTGGTACATACTGGGTTTGTTTCTGCCATCCCTGTGAACAGCTCCTGTATGGTCAGTGCATTCACTTAGCCTAGTGTCTTGTGCTATCTGAGGTGGCTTTTCGGATGCTGAGGCTTGTTCTAGTAAGGTAGCAGTGACTTTCTAAGGAGCAAAATGACAATTTATAATAGAAGCTGCAGAGTTCAGTTTCCCAGAGTTTGACATAGGGCAGAACTGTCTCTGTGATCCAGAGGGACTCTGCTCATATGACCTGGAGGGCAGACCATCATCTACCTGTCTTCAAGAACGAGGCAGTGGTTTCAAAGCAGAGCTCTGTGTTCTTAATGGGCTCTTTGAAGCTGCTGCAGCAGAGAAGGTGAAGTACTATAGCTCCCTCCCTCTTTCTGAAGAAAAGCCATCACAGTATGGCTCTCTAGGAGTTACCTGTATAAAGGTAGAGAACTAAGTATGATTTTATGGAATATTCTGCTCTTGGGAAGTTCCTGCTTCTGTTGAGCTACCTTATTTGTCACTGAAGCTTTAATTGTAAAGCTGCACTCTGCTTTTGATAATGCTTCCCTGGTGTGCAAGCAGAGAAACCTGCTGTCACCACCTCTACGGCTACATTCCCTGTGTTGTAACTTACACAAACAGAAAGTGATACCTCCGTTGGTACCTCCATGATGTTCACGTAAATGAATGCACAGTGTGGGGGTGGGGGGGGGGAAATAAAAAAAGATGAATTTGACTCTGCAGTGAATAAGGATTGGGTGAGGCTTTGGCTGCCCCATTTGTGAAGAAGCTCATTTAGCCTGTTTTCATGCTGTTTTGGTGGTTGCACTCTGCAGGGACAGCAAGTAAGATAGCTAGTAGGAGTGATTGCCAAAATGAAGATTAACTGAGTATTGCAAAATACTGAATTCTTGTCATCACATTGGCAAATTCATTATCTGATTTACCCTGGTGCAATCAAGTTTGTTGTTTTTTTTTTTAAAAAAGCCCAACAAAGCAACATGACTAATCTATTGAAACGGTTCATTTTTAATACTGACTACTGGCAGCAAACTACTTACTAATGAGGTTTGGGATATGAATTACTGTTGAAATGAATCCTTGCATAGTTTTGTATAATGTGTTAAAGAAAATCACAATCTGTTTGCAACATATTTCAAAGAGGAAAGAGATTAAATTCATTTCACATGTTATATTCCTTGTGAAAAAGCCCCTGGCCCTAATAAGCATTTCCTACTGGCCTTTTTTCTTTTTTGCTGATAAAGAAAGACCTACCTAAAATAGAAATTGAATAAGCAACAGCAGTGATTATTCTACTAAGTACTGCAATCATAGTATGGCTTCTTTCCCTGGAGAAATAGGTACTAAAGCATTAACATTAAGGACTCCTGTTCTTTGGTGTAGATCTACCCTAATGTAGAGTCAAAGATAAATCAGCCACTGATAATCCTGTCACCAAATCACCATTTTTTGCTGTTTTTCAGTATCACCTTTATTCATTTATAGTAATTTATTACCTAGTAGTTACATTGTTAGAACTTATTTTCAGAACTGTGAAGGAAAAAAAGACTCTTCAGTTTTCTCTGTGGACGTGTTTCAGCCTGGTACAACTTCCTGATTTAATATAAAAATACCTTGCAAATTCAAAAGAACCCTTTGAGTTATATTTATGCCTGCAGACTTTATGCTGGATGAGATAACGTTAGCCTGTGCTATGGTGGTGCAAGTTGTATGAAGGTCCAGAGGGTAGCTCCTAGCTTGACTTGCAACCAGACTTGTGACATTATCCTTTCAATTAACAGCTGAGGCACCAAAGTGCCTTTGGGAATTCCAGTAGCTGCCCACTGGCATCACTGAGCACTCACAGTTTGCTTTGAATATTGTGAAATGTATATGCCAACAAAATATATAATATTACTGTGATTTTTGTGGCTTTGTACAGTCTGATGAACCGGGGTACTGTATTTCAGACTGGAGCTGCTAATGTTAATAGTCGTGGAGCACATACGTGCATTAATGGAATGCTTCAATGCTCTGACAGTGAAAGCTGTAGCAGGTAAATGCCTCAGAATCAGTTGCTTTGTAGAAGTCACCTCCATTTAAGTGTCCATGTTTCTTGCACATGGATGAGTTGTCTCAGAAAAGATACACAACAGCCAGCACACATGAGTGTGGACATGCCTAAATCTTTCAGTTAAAAATTCACAATTCTTTGCTTTCATCTTTGGCTTGGAGGAATCCATATCAGTTATTTCTCCTATGGCAAGAGAATATCTCAAAGCTATGTGGCAGGGGAAAAGGTCTGCTTGGGCAGTACGAGCCTGCTTCAATCATCACTTTGGCTTATTCCTTGTCTTTGTCATTGCAATTGTAGGTGCCGTCTGTGCCACCCTGGCAGGGGTGTGCTCTGGGCAGGGGCTGCAGCATCGCTGCTTTGCCCCTAGCACCTCAGCAGCGCATCCGCTTTCTTCGTCCTGCAGCTCGGGGCAATGCCCAGCGATGAGCAGATGTGACCACGCTCTGGCAGGGCTCCACTAGCTCTTACTGATGGGTCTGGGCCCAGTGCAGATGCTCCTTTTGTGCTGCTGGCACAAATCCTGTAAGATGTGTTGGTTTTGGGTCATTACATGCGTTTTGACTTGACATTAGAAATACTTAAGCCAGCTTCATCAGTAAACTGCAGCCTGACTTTGCCCACCTGTAGAGCGCCTGGGCACCAACTGCAGGGCCATTAACACAGCAAGAAACCCAGCTCATTAACCAGCATCTAGAAAGGAGGTGCTGTGTTATCTGTCTTCCTGTGGATTCAGTACCCCGGAGCCCTAGCTTTCCTCTGTTTAACAAAAAACAGCTGGTTTAATGCAGAAACCTATTCAAATTGCTAAGACATTTTCTGTCCATCACTATTGAAGGCTGAATGTGAAGTAACCCTACTCTAATTGTTTGGTAACCTTATGTTTGTTCTTTTTCTTTCAATACTTGTAATTGTGCACGGAAAACAAAACCTGCTTGTAATTTTCTCTGGCTTTTGTAATTTGTTTTTGGCACTTATAGATTATTCAGTAAACTCAAATTGCTTTTTGTCTTAATTAGGTCTTGTCTGCATTCTGCCCTGGCCAATTTTCAGCCTATCACCTAAATTGCTTTGTGCCCTATTAAGATTGACTAGCTGATACAAGGTAGTATAATGTTTATTTTACACCTCATATTCCCTTCAGCTTGTGTAGAAAAAAAACACTTTTGTCATAATTTTCAGAATTAACATATCTTGTGGTTAACATTTTTATGGCTACCAGTTTTCCAGAATGTCTCACTCAATATAACAGGAAGAAGACTGTTAGGTCAGACTCTTCCTTCAAACATTTATGTATTTTAGCCATCACCCATCTCATAGTAGACTTCCCTGGAATCAGATCTTGGAATATTATTTTTTTGTTGTTGGTGGTGTAGAAATCAGAGGTTGCAGCTGTTTAATGGTTCTGTTTATGCAGCAGTTAATTAACAAGTGTTCAAATACATCTTCAGCTTAGGCCTCTCCCACTTGTGGGTCTGTGTTGCTGGTTTTTAACGTAGTTAAGTAACCTCATATATTTTATTCAAATTAGGTGTTATATTGTGAGTAACAGGCACTTTGGATAGTTATTTTCAGTGTTAATAAATGTGCCGATCCTTGCTTTAAAAAAGGACATAACCTCATTTCTGACTTCTCACAGTTTGTAAAACACAGTGATGTGAAACTTGAAAGGGAATTTTGGTATATGAATATTGCTGGTTCAATTTAACTTCCATAAAAATTACCCAGAGAGAATTTGTGTGTGTGAGACACAAGATATGGTATTAGATATTAAAATTATCATTTGTTTGCTCTCAGTCATACCAAAAATCTTGTGAAAGGGGTTTTTTTGTAAATGAAGTAAAACTATACGTTTACATCACAAATGAAAGTTAAAAATAAAATATCTGTATATATTTATGGGAACAAAAGGAGTGTGAGGTGGGTTACACCTTGCTAGCTCTGGAAAGGTGGCTTAGCAGTTCTGCTTGGCTGCCTCCAACCCAGTTAAGTTATGGCCATAAGCACAATGGGCATAAGGGGCCAGTTTTACATAGGCACTTGATTTCAGGGTGCTCTGACACCAGCCAGCTGAAGTACAGAACAGATTAAGCCATGCTGATACCTCCTTGACCAGGGGAAAACGCTGTTACCTGGACCCCCTCGTGTTCTTCCTCGCGTGAAGAGGCCGTGCAGCAGCGCCTCGGTGTCCTCCACGTCCGGCTGTGCTGCACAAAACACCAACTGGCTCTTCAGAGTCAGCGCGCTGTGAGTGCGTAAGGCACGCGGGCGTTTTGGGGACCGTACCAAAATTTTCTGTCATTTCCTGCTTAGCAGCAATTCTGCTCTAACGGGGAAGATAATCAATGTCGCATGTGGTTTCTACCTCCTGACAGATCCCATTAGCTAGGGCTGAGCTGAGCCTTCACTGTGTCTTTCAGTTCAATTGAAATCTGCATGTGAAATCTGTCTCTTTTTTTGCCAGCCGTGATTACATGGTAATCATCAGATCTCTTTCCTTGCATTACTTTCCCTTTCTCACTTGTAGGTGTCGGAGTCTCCTTTCTCACTTTTGTTTCTGCTATTAAACTGTCAGAAAAGGCTAGTGCTTTCTTACAGTGGTGAGGCTGCATTTGGGATTTTGTGTGAATGCGTTTTTGTGGGTTTGTTTTTTGTTTCTTTTTTAACTGTTAAAAATTGCAGCATTTATCTTTTGATTTCCATTGCAGCGTCTTTTACTACAAATCAATAGGTGGTTGCACGACTGCATTATTCTACAACCTTGTTAGGAAACATGAAAAAATAAAAATTTTGCAGTAATTACTTGTTCATGAAAACTAAGCTCTAATAGAAGAGTAAGAAATATATATACAATTTACTTAGAAGTACTATCAGCACTGTATATTCAAAACTAAGAATATATACATCTTTAAATTGCTGCACACAAAAACTAAGAATATATACATCTTTAAATTGCTGCACACAATGTACTTGAGTACATTTTTTCCTGTTTATATATCCCTATAGTAGCAAAATGAAAAGCGGAGAGCGTCATTATTAATGATCTGTAGGCAAGTATAAGGGTTATATTTGTATGGCCCAGAAATAGGATTAAAAAGGAGATCTAATTTTATAATACTAATGCAAAAGAAACTCATATCCATTTTTCTTTGGCAGCGCACCATCTCTATGTAGCTTCATTATGAAGTTATTAAGACAACACTGTTATCGAACAACCTTGAAACTGAGCTTATATCTAGGATTTATTATTACTACCAGCCACTTTAATAAAATATAAATATCATGTAGGATGTCATCATTGTACACAAAGGCAGCCATCCGATACATCGGTGTAACGTGCCAGGGTGTTACATCTGTATATTTTATAGGAATTTTCATATGCAAGCTTAAATTAAAATAACTTGTCTTTCTATAATTCCTATGTCAAAATACATGAGAAACTGAAGTGCAACTGTAAAAGTAGAACTTTAAATATTATTTTAAATTTCTGTCACTGTTCTGAGGAAAAAAATCTTTGACGTAAATATTCCTTTCCAGTTCTACGTCCCCCCGCCCTTTTCCAGTTTTCCTTGTGGACCTAGGAGGAATAGCTATTTTTGAATTCTTTTCTTGCATTATTGTGGATTTTGTGCAAACATGGATTCTCCTTCCACTCTATAGGAAATTTGCACTGGTGTAGTATGGAGAATTTTGAACAGTATAAGTTCTTTCTGTTGGTGTCTTCCTCACTCTTTTATGCATGTGCTAGGCAAATACATTATAGTTTTAATGCCCTGAACTGGCAGAAGCATTGATTAGATGATGAGGAACAATAGACCATATTTCTCCTCCCATTTCAAACTAATTATAAAACTTTGTGTTATAACATACTGACAACGTGGTCCTCCCTTGGAGGGAGGAGAGCTGAGATGTGGTGTTGAGTAGATGCAGTGTTGAACATGTTGTTGTGTGACCTCGACATTACAAAAAGCTTCAGGATCCTTGAGGGAAAAGCAGTTTTACTCCAGCCTGCGTTGGAGCCGTGGAGGGGGTTTTTCCTAACCTGTCCTTCTAAATTCCCTTTTCAGACAGTTGCTTTAAGGAGTTAAAGCTGGTGTTGTTATGCAGAACCTTCCTGTTGAGAATAAGATACGTAACAGCAACACATGAGAAGATGAAACTATTTGAATAGCTTAGGTTTCAGCTATTTCTCACCATTCAGAGTTTGCAGTTGCTTTGACCAGACCTGTACTTCTGCTCAGCAAATCAGAAAGGTCCCCCTCAGACTGTGGCTTCTCCTGTTTCTACTTTCCAGCTTTAGCTCATGCAGTTACAACGCCTTGTTTCATACCTCAGACATGAAACAGGATGGCATGTAACTATCTGGTATTTTAATCCCAGATTTGGCTGCACTGGGCTTAGAGGAGCCGTCCGGATCCAGCGAGCGACTCGTGGCAGGCGTGTATCTTGCTCTGCCCCTGCCCTCTCGGCGTCGAGGCACCTGCCTGCACCGTGTTTGGGTTTTGAGGGCTCCTGTCGGTTTGCAGCTTTTGCAAGCACGTGTGTCTCTGCTGTTGCTGTACTTGTCCAGTTTCCCTCCACTACTGTTGGCCCTGTGGTCTTTAGGAAAGACTATTTCTGGGCTATTTACTTAATTGTTGATCATTAATGGTAAGATAATATTCTTCTAATAGGGATATAAACTGATAAGTTTGTTTGACTAAGTATTATCTCTTAGTCAATACTCTCTGCTTTTCAAGTGTGAAACCAGGTGTTTTGTGTATTGTTTTATTGACAAAATCACCTTAAAAAACCCCCACAACTGAAGGCAAAAATCATTAATGTGAGTGAAGTAACAGCTGTTAGTGGTTTACTGTAGGAGTTATCACTACAGATAGGTAGAACACTTGTTCCCCTGCCCTCTTGTAGCACATTTCATCTCTATCACCCATCTTTCTTGAGCGTATGATACAAAATCAGTGTGGCTTTACGACTGAAGCAATTAAAAAAATCTGCCCTATTTCATAGCTATTCTGTGGGTATTAATTTTTCTGTACACTGAATGAAGAGGCGCTCCCTTGCTGCTTATTCACAGCATTCTTTGTTTCTGATTGAATCGCTCCTGTCCACTAAGCCTCATAAAGAATTGGACAAAATTTGAACATGAATTGCATCTAAAGTATTTGAATAAAAGCAAGAAAAAAGATTAATGCGTAGAAGTAAATACTGCAGGAGCTACATCTGAAGGGAATTTTTGTAAAGGATCTATTTCTCTACTGAAGATTACAGTACAGTTTTAGCTAATAATCCTCAGACATATTTTTTATTATCTCCTCTTTCATGACAGCAAGTGCAGTTGTGTGTGATGATGTTAATTCTCCCTTTATTCCTGCGAATCTCAAGCCTACAGACAGACTTTCTTTGGCTTTCATCCATTTTTTGGTATTCTGTAACTCCTTCAGTGCAGGTTCTCAAATGAAAGGTTCTGCTTCAGCCCCTAAGGACTGCAATACAATATTGGAGATGGAGGCAGTGGAGGTCTGACAGATCCTGTTCTTTGATCTGTTGGAACTTGTATTGACTTCTCATCCTTCCCCTGCCTGACAAACTATTGGGGGTAGAGAGGAACCGGTGAAACAGGGGTATGAAAGCTGGGGTTTGTAGTGCTCTGTAGTGCTCTATAGTGCTCTACTAAATGTGCGGAAGTACAGGGATACGCCTTTTATTAAAGGTAGCAGTTATACTATGTAAAAAAAAAAAAAAGAACTTTCAGCAAAATAAAAGGAAAGGCTAAATAATTGATCAAAGGGGAAACTTGTTAAACTTCGTGTGCTCAGGCTGCGTTGCTGCAAACAGCAGAGGTCTTTGAAAGCAGCTACAGGACTGCCTGTTTGTCTTGCTTGAGGTCTTGTGCTCGTACACCTTGTTGTATGTGTGAACTCTAATAAAATTGTTTTGTTCAATTGATTTTTTTTTTACGCTGTTATGTCTTGCTTTGCAAATAAATTAAACAGAAAATAGCTGGGTTTTTAGAAGTGCACATCTCTCTGCAAGCAACTAGAGCAGAAAATCTTTGTAGTAATTGACCTGCTGAGACTAATTCAAATATTCAGTGGCTTTAATGTCTTTTGCCTTACTTCACCAAAACCTGAATACAACAGTCTTCAGGAGTAATGACAGGAACTGCTCATTTTTCCAGGCAATTATTTTTGGGTAAAGCTAGGGAGGCAGGAAGGAGGAAGGCAGGAAAATATGCTGTACTTGAGCAGATTTCGGTCTGTTGAAATCACCCATTTTCAAGCTTGTTTTCATTATGACGCTTTGGGGCAAATCTGTTTTGTGTTTGCTGCTACATTTTTTTCACCACCTCTTCCTTCGTAAGAGTAAAAACGATGCTGGAGCACTTTGTCTGGGATGGCACGCTGCTGGCGGCTGCTGTACGTTGCTTCTGTACCTGCTTTTATGACTTTTCGCAAACCCTGAATAGAACATTTTTTTTTACACTGTTTCTTCAGGTCTAAACCCAGATCTATTTTTCCTCTGTGGCTAACTTTTCTTTCTAAGGAATTTACAATTGAAACATATTCATTGTTTTCTCTGCTAGCGTGGTCAACAGTTAAAATGTCCACTGGCCATTCATTTCCCAGAGCCTATGTTTAGGATGTTCCCATCCTCAAAAGTGCACCTGAAGCATAGGACAAGTGCAGCTAACGAATCCTGCTCTAGCTCATATCGTTACCCTGTGTTTGGTGAGCGTTGGACATCTCCCTGGGCACAAACCCCTGTCCTGCCTACCCCCAGGCACAGCTGCTAGCCAGACCACATGTACCCCCAAGGAGAGGTGTGGGGTGGTTCTTGCCGGCATGTGGCCCCACGGTCCTGGTGCCTACCTCCAGCCCTGGCTCCGTGCTACATCTGCTCCTGCCCAGCATGACTTCTGTGGGGTTTCTGCTCCCACTCAAACCCCTGCTCTCCTCCTGTTCAGTCATCAGCCATCTCTGGCTTCATTCCTCAGTCTATGACCCTAAAATCATACTCTATGAGGCCTTACCAGATACTGAAAGCACAGGCTGTGGCTAGAAATTTGACTCGGACCTTCTCGACACCGTGCCTGCACCAGTACATCTTTCAGTGCCACCTCAAAGGCCAAGTCTGCAAGGTCCAGCCTCTTCACACCAGTTTGAAAGAGCCTGCAAGGCAGCACAGCTACTGTTAGGGCTGCCGGATATCAGAGAAAAAGTATGATTTCCTCTACTGAATGTTTGAATTTCATGCAATGCATGAAAAACATACGGGACATGGCTAGCCCTGTGCTTTTGCAGTTGCAAGGCATGTGAAAGAAGAGCTTTTGCACATATGGGGCTGGGGGACCCTACACTGCCCATACAAATCAGTTCCGTGTGCCCATGGTTGACCTGTGTGCCAGCAGTAGTAGTGCTTTTTATGATAAATCGCACATCCATTAGGGACTGTCCCAGACTGGATAGTATTACCTGTGTCCCAAGATAGTGGCTCCCAATTTGTTATATATTCACTGCTTCGACAGGTTGCAGCCAGCCAGCCTTTGGTTGCCCAACCTGAAGTCGTTCACCACAAGATTTCTGTGTTTTTGATAATCCCAAATTCCAATTTGTGCCCAGAGCAAATCTGTATGTTTGGAGGTACCTGGTCCTGACAAGTCCTGGGTGGAATTTTCCAACTTATTCCTACTTGATATCAGTCAGGACACAAAATGAGTGTTTTCATCAGGCAAAGGGACCATGAGGTGAATGAAAGAAGGGGCAGAAGCGATGTGGAAGGGACAGGAGAAGTGGAAGAGCCAGCTGGTTTTGCACGGAGTCAACTGTAATCAATTGTAATCAATTTTTCTGTACTATATGTAATTTTATTCTCTTTGTTTCTGTATTTTTATCCCAGTTTCATATGACGTTTTCTGCTTAACTCAGCTCCTCTTGACCAGCTTTTGACCTGTTGGACCAGCTTTAGCCACACCTAGCAATGCAATCGGTTTAACGATGTTCCAGGATGTTGAGTTCCTACCAGAGGCCAGCACACAACACGTGTTCTTCACAAAGCCTTCTCCTTCCTCCGATGAGCCGAGCAGTTCTCCTCAGCTCACATGGACATGCAGGGGCAGAAAGTCCTCAGTCTGCTGGTACCCATTCCCACTCCCAACCCCCTGCACCATATCAAAGTGTGACAGGTAAGAGATTTAAGAAGTAACAGAAAGAAGACGGGCCTAATGCAATTCAGTTGTGAGACAAAAAAAAAAAAAAAATCAGACACCCATTCATTCAGCTGCTCATAAATGGTTTCTTTTCATTTTCCTTTGTAAAAAAAAAATACGTCACTTCATTTTTGTTGTCTTCCTTGGCTCGATGTGAAATCCACAGACAGAGTAATTGTTCCTCGTTTCCTCCTGCCAAACAGAAGGTGACATACTAAACAATTAAGATTTTTTGTTCATAATAAGCTACAATGTCTAAAAGAAGAGAAAAAGACTCATTTTCAAAATAGTCTGGAGACTGAGAGGACAGTCTGCTGTCTCACAGAAACCAGGTCTTTTCTTCTTGAGGACTATGAAACAAATTTTACCACTTGCCGCTTTTGATTTTCAACATGAACATTTGCTGTGGGAGCTAATCTACTTTCTATTGTCCCAACCTGAGATGATTAGTGGTATATCATCAGCTAAGATGTATTTTTGCTACTAGAAATCCTATCCTCAATGAATACAGCCCTTTCTCAATGAAGCCAGTCTCAGCAGTGCCCTGGTTCAGGCTACCTGTGCCGTGTGTCATTCCAAAACCAATTATGAAGCTGTCATTGGGAGACAGGCTGCGAAACAAAGCCGCACACGTACTGGTAACTCTCTGCACCTCGGTACTCGTTGTAGGGCTGGCTGGTTCAAAAATGCCCTACACGTAACCTGAAAGGCCGTTTTTACTTATTGTTCACTTACTGAAAGTCTTAAAGAGCTGAACAAAGTGGTTACAGTTTAAAAGAAGCTATAACATATGATATATAGGAAATAATATTCCAGTGAACAGATTAGTCCAAAATATGTGTTTCAACTCAGTTGTGAACGTTTGGAGACGTCTTCTTTTCAACTTGAGCATGAAAAGGGTGAAAAAATTACTAAACTTGAAGTAACCTTGTGCGAATGGCAGATGAGATGCACGTGAAACATGTTGCAATAAATAAATATACAGTTTGGGTTCTATAATTTTCCATTGCATTAATTTGTCTGAATATATTTAGATCAGTAATTTAGACTGGAAATTAAGGCTGTTTATGGCAACTGCTGTATGTTGATGGAAATATCGTTTGATGTGCTATATTTTAAAACCATGTCATTGACTTTTGAAAACTGCTTCAAAGTTAAATGCACAAAATTACTTTAACAAAATACTGTTTTACCATACTATGAAAACATAAAAAATGAAAAATTAAAGGTCTTGCATATTTTATGCATAACATTTAATTTTTCTAAGAGCCATTTAACTGACCTGGAATTACTTTTCTAGAAAGACACTGTCTGATGTAGTCAGAACATCCTAGCCAAATCTTGCTTTCTCATCTTTGTCACTTTAGTTTTTAATTCTGCGTTTATTAATATATGCACTAAGTTAATATTTGGCATTTTAATTTTTCAGAGTCTAGCTGAATCAATCGTCCTGAGGTGAGAGAATACAAACAGAGGTCTCAGAAAACTCTGCAGGAGCCCTGAATTAATGTTCCTTTCCTAGCAGAACATACTGAAAGTACAGATTTTGCTTCATAGCACGCACGGACTGCTTCTGAATGAGAGCATCTTTTGCCTGTGCACCTGCATCTAGGTGACCTTCTTTCTCCCAACTGGTTCCCCATTTTGTCATGAGCAACCCCAAAACCTTCACAGAATCTTTACTTCTTGGAGGGGCCAGTGTTAGTTCCGGTTTCATCCACATCAAGGATGAATAGCACATAAGTAAGTGAGTCGAGCTTTGCCAATGTCCTGCATGTCCAGAGCAATCAACAGAAACAAACAATCACTTCCTACCAGGATATCCTACATCAAGAACTGTTGCTCAGCCTCAGGAGAAGACAGACTTGCTTTACCTGCTTCTAGAGATGAGTAGTGGGGAGGGAGTGGGGAGATAGGTAGTAGGGATACTCGTTCCTGCAGTTCTTGGTGCTGGGAACGAGCAGGCTCCAAACGTTGCCCGTGGTGGCAAAGGGGTGATTTTGGCAGAGAGGCTGGGATTGTCTTCAACGGAATGAGCAAAATGGTGGGTATTTGAGGGTAGAGAAAGAAACTTAAGACAGGTAGTGGGGAAAGAAAGCCAATAACAGGAATAATAAAACACTCAGAATGAAACTTCAGTAGTTGTAAAATACAGTGCTGTTTTTAAAGTAACAAGCAAGGCTTTGGCATGCTTAAAAATTTCATTTCACTGGGAGAGAAGAGTAGAACAGAGAAAATAAACTTTCATTAAATACAGAGAGAGCTCTCATCCTGTATTTTCGGTTATTGACTCTGAAGGGGTGCTCAGAAGAAAATGAAAACCTGAAGAACTACGTGAATGCTTCCAGAATCCTCATCTCCTCTTTCTAATTGAACATCATGCATGGTAAAGCTCCTAGCTGACAGGCAGCACTTCGAGAAATAGCCACTGATTCCGAGTACCTCTGCTCTTGATTGCCTCTTCTGATATGCCTTACACTGGGTGATAAAAATAAATACGTCAATAGGCAGGACTGCTAACTGGCATGTAGATCCAGAAGCTGCAATTGTGTGACCGTTGCACTGTGTGTAAAGACACTATTTGTAATTGTTGTCCATTATAATGAGCACCACAGTATTTACAAAGAGGAAAATGCAGAGATCACTGTAGGCAATAAACAAATTTCCCACTTTTAATATTTCCATCCAATTCAAGTTTAACAGAGACACTATTCCTCATCCTAAAGATTTGCTTTTTTTTTTTTTTGAACAGTGAGAAGGCATCTGTGTATTTTCCCCCCCTTTTTACACTTACAAGCACTTAAAAATAACTTGAACCTGTTTAAAGTGGGGTTTGATTGTAATAACATGGAGAACTTACATCAGTGCTTTCTTTGAAAATCCTCAGGAATGAAACATCACTTTCCAATAGATTAAACTGTCAGATTCTGCCCCCTACACTTAAACCCAGCCATATTATACAATTCCTTCCATAAACTGCATTTTTAAAGGATTTGGAACTCCCTTAAGCCATGATATTCCAGTTGAAAGCTTGCTCCAGTTTCGTTTAGGTCTTCCTTCTAATCATTAGATCTGTGCTTAGATCTTCCTTCTAATTTTTAGGATGTGAGCAATTAATAGTCACTTGTTTTTGTGTCAGTTTGTTTTGCGACTTAGTAGTTCTTTTCCCTTCCTGTTGTTTATCACTGAGTCACATCCTCCCTAAGCCTTTGGTCTAATTAATTACCAGACCATTTTTTTCTGGTGTGATAATCTGGGTTTCCCTAGTCATCCAAGCTGTCTCCTCTGCGTCCACCTGGTTAAAAAGTGATGGTGCCCACAGATTTAGGAGGTTTCCATTTTGGACTTCATCTAGTCTCTTTCTATGAGCTGAATGCCCATTAGCAGGCGGTGGACTTTAAATGTGCCTGTGGAGCCTATCTTCCAGTTCAGTTTCACTGTGTGGTGTGAACCAAGGCGTCATCAGTGGTGATTCACTTAAAAACCACCCTCCCGGTCCAGACTGAAATGCTGCTGTAGACAATCCCTGATAACACCACAACATTTCCTTGAGGAACTGGGATTTATGCCAGTGTCCTTTTCCAAAACTCTTTCTTTTCATTCCATATACTGAAGGTCACGTGTGACAATTGGTTGTCACCCTCCACTGCTATCCATTATAATGAGCACTGCGTTTTCTGTGGAGAGGAAAATGCAGAGATCACTGTAGGCAATTAACAAATATGCCACTTCTTTTTACCCCAAATGTCTTGATATTAATTTTTTTCTCGTAGGATAAGTCAATTCAAAGAAAATCAATTTTTAATTGGAAATAATTTTGAAATGCAAGTACTAAAAGGGCTGATCATTTATACACTTCAATTAAATGTGCTTCTGAGTTTTTGTTTTAACAGTTTCTTTGTATTTTTTGGCTATTCAAAAATGGCATGATTTTACTAGGATCTGAATGTGTTGAAAGGCACATTAACCAAGAGAGGGGAAAAAAAAGAGCTATATATAGTTTTACTGTCCCTTTAGGGAACCATTGCTTGAGCTTCATTAATATGCATTTTAGCACAATCTAATTTACTCATATGGCTGGCCCCAGGTGTTTGGAAAGGCAACCAGAGGAAAATCAGATCATACTAAAATTAGAGACAAGAAATATTGAAATATTGAATGCCTTCCCTTTTAGGTCCTTGAAAGGCACATATTAATTATAACTGGATGAATTTATGAAAACTAATACTGTGAACAGCTCCGATAGTAATTATTTTTGAAAAATGATCCCCACCAATAAGTCTATTCCAATCAAAGTGCACAGAAAATTTTCTGTTAAAGAAAATACATGTATACTACCCCCCCCAAACATTCAGTATTTAGTGCAATGCCCCCATGACACCTTTCTGGTGTATATTTATTCACTGAAAACCACAACTCAAAGCCTCATTTCTTGTGTGCTACTTCTTGAAAGGCTTCAAATGGGGCAGAACATCAGATTTTGATGGATTTGCCCTGCCCTTCTAAGGAGAGTGGGTTACAAAAAGCCAAGGCCAGCAACGCTGGGGAGGAAAAAGTGAGGTGTGGAGAAAAAATGGATAAAAAACTGTCTCCGTATGGTCTGATTAAGTGCTCCATGCATTCATGAAGTCAATAGGAGGCTTTGGCAAGCAAGTGTTCACAGCTGGTCTCTGAACTGCTAACGGGATGTAGTGGTGCAATAAAAGGGCTTTATATATTAATTTCCTAAGTGTCGTTGTGATTTGCAGCAGGAAACGTAAGAAAAACAATGTCAAACAAATTAGCCCTAAAGGTGCCTTTGGAAGAGCACTGAGTGATCTGCCCTTGCCTGGCTGCTCTGAACTCTTCGACCGGGGAGGTGCTCGCCTGGGGAAGGGACTATTTCAGAAAAAGTCTTTAGGGCTGAAACAGCCCGAATTACAGTGGTAGCAGGCTACTGAGGGGTGCATATGTTATGAAAACACTTAGTCATCTCTAGTGAAATTCTAATCTGAAATATCTGACCTTCCTGTGATTCAAAAATAGTGACATGCCAGCAGAGAGGATGGCAACCACACGAGCAGTAGCACAGAGGCAATTATGACCCATGCTTGGACAAGCACTGCCGTCTAACACGGCTACAACACTCATCCATTCCCACCCAGGAGCCATTCTGCGAGGCTTTGGAGGAGCTCAGCTCTCTCTGGGCTTCATGAAGACTGCAAAGGAACCAGGAGGGTATCTTCCCATAGGATGCTCTGAAAAGTTTTATTCCTCTTGCTAGGCATCCTCTTTTAATCCTCCTGGTAAGAGATCCTGTTATTTCAGCTTGGAGCCAAGTTTGCTTATTCGTAAATAAGTGAAGTTAGTTCTGTTCCAGATAGCATGTGATTTCAGGAGAAACCACACTGAAGGGTACTCACATGCAAATCGTTGGGTGTTTGTCAGATACACTGTTCATTACACCTCAGTGAAGCACTACAAACAAACATGACTTTGACGTGATAAGCAAGGTGACACTAAAGATGAATAGTAGAGTGCGCTATTAAGATGGAGTTTAAAACGTACTTATGGAAAGGAAGAGCCTCCACAGAGCGTGCCATTTAAGAACAGTCCATCTAAAGAACATTCTCCTAAAGCAAAACATCAAAGAGAGGATAGGAAATATGTTTTAGGCCAGGATTCTGGAAAGAAATCAAAGACATATGAATTTCATTAAATCATCGAGGAGTTTAAGAAGGAGTAGATTCAAACTGTGTATGAAAAATATTGCAGTAAGTGAAATGAGAAAATAAAATATCCAGTGGCTGGAGAAAAACAGAGAAAAGTAGATGACAAAAAAAGGATAATTCAGAAGTACCAAAGAAATTACACTGGTAGATGAAAAAACATACATACGGGAAGAAGATTTTGCTCTCATCTGACCACAGAAACAGAAAAGACTACTCCCAGAACCAACTTGCACATAGATACGATCCTGCAGACTTGACAAACCAATTATGGGACCTTTTATAAAGAAAAAAAAGACAGTTGAAGCCTTCTCCTCTCTGTACTCATTGTTTCCCCTAGACTGAGCCAATGAGCAAGTTCACAGGAATGAAAACCTTACCTTTAATTTTTTTAACTACCTGTTAGCAAAAGTACATGCTTTTGCAATATGTCAATAAATCACCCTCCGCCAAGTGTCTCATTGACATTGCTACATTAGTAGGAATGACCATGGACCTTAATGAGAAGAAGTTTTGTTCTGCCTTGACACTCCAGCACCCACCCACGCACGACTGCGACCCATGACTGCGTGTGCAGGACGAGCTGCAGCTTGTGGAGTTAAACATCCAGCAGTGAAGAGGACTCAGGGCGGGAAGCCAGCAGCCTAGTGCCAGCCTGCATCATGGCCAGGGACCAGGCTCTTGGCAAAAGGGACTGAACGAAGCCAGAGTCTCGACAAGCACTCTCGTACCCACTCCCCGCAAAACTTCAGCGAGACCCTTCCCCCTGGTCGGCTGCTGTCGTACCTCTGTGCCTCTCCCTGCTGGGCGGCAGCTCGCAACTGTGGGAGCAGCAAGGAAAAAGAAGGAAAAGGGGTGTAGGGGTGAGGAGATTGGGGCTTGGGGCTAGAAATAGCGGCTGGGGTGTCACGTGACAAGGTTTGTGCCTGAGCCCCAGGGAGAAATAAACATTTTTCAACGTACAGGCTTCCAGCACACAGTAAGTGGAACAGCTGCAGTGTAACACCATCTCTGTTTTATTTCCTGCTCAGTCCATCCCTTTCTCATTTAAATTACTTTCTTTGTATCATAGGTTTGAATGCTTATTTGTCTATTCTTTGAGTCACTGCTTTCTTTCACTTCAGTCGAAAGCAGGGGAGTATTTCGTACTGCATGTGCTTTAGCTAATGCTGCTGCAAGACTTCTCGGAGGTGGCGAGCAGGACCTCTCACAGGGAGAGGAGCCAGATTCTTCTTCGTCCTGGCTGCGCTGTTCAGGTGGATGCTGCAGGGCTTCTTTAATGCCTCTTTATTCAACACCGTCACTTAAAATGCTGCTGTAAGAAAATATATGAGCAATGTTAATATCTATTCCATCTACGGAATCTATCTATGACTATGACTATGGCTTTTTGAAGAATAAAATCACAGAAGAGTAGGAGTTCACCCAGATGACATTCTACGTGTCTTCATTACAGTTAGTTATATGGTGTGGATATAGGTGTTCCTGCACAAAAAATTAGATCCACTAATAAGCAGTCTTACCCAAGAGTGTGTCGACAGCTAATGGCTCAGGGAGTCGCGCACATAAAACCCCAGATGAATCGGACTGTGAATCTATGCTTACACTGTCCCTTGATGGCTGGTTAAGTGTATGCAATCCCAGATACTGTAGTATACTGTACTGAAAAATAGGGATATTTAAGGAGGTCATGATACGGACAGTAAATAGTTACAGTTTCTGTTCGTTCAGATGGTTAAACTCAGGGACAATTTAAGAGAGGAGCTGCCTCTGAAACATTCAGGGTAAATCCTGGACTGGTTACTAGAGAAGCAGAGCAGGAAGAAAAAGTGGAACAGATAGGATGGGGATACTTTGTGTTACTCAGACATGGAAAAGAGTTTGTGCCCGAGTTATACCATATTTGAACCTGATTTGTATACATTTACTGCTCAGCTAAGACATTGTCTGTCTAGAGTTAACTGTGTATCTTGGCATATGTAACTGTATGATTTTGCCACAAAGCCAGGAAAAGAAAATTTGTTGAGTTCTTGACCTCACTGGCCCTGAGGAACCTATGCAAATTTATGTCCATAAATAAACTATGCAATCATTATTATTAGCTAGTCGTACTTCATTGAGGTTTAAAATTCCCTATTTGTCACATGCCAATACGCTGTGAATGGATATCAGTGTGCTCAGCTGTAAACTTTGTGTCCAATACATCTTTGCAGAGAGCATCACTGCCCTTCCCTTATCCTGGGGATGTTTGCAAGGTCAGTATGAACATTCCTCAGGCACCTAAGTACAAGCAACTACTTCACTCGGGCGTGTGCAGAATGTGATGAACACCTATTGCCATACAGAGATGCCTTTCTGCCTCAGAGGTTCACCCCTTACACGTGCTCTGAGAACCCTAACACCTAGAAGAATAGCACTAGAAGTGAGAGCCGGAGGTCATCTAACCCTCTAGTAGCCCCAGAGTGGGTGAGTCTGTATCTGCATCCAACCTGTTGCTCAAGTCTTCTGCTGATGGAGAATCTGTTGAGCTGTTCTAGTGCATCAATACCTTGCTGCACGAAAATGTGCCTTAATATCTAGCCTAACTATCGTTTCTTTGATTAAAGGCTGCTATTTCTTGTCTTATCACCACAGACAGGGATAAGAGATCCTTCTTACTTAGCAGCAGCCAGTCTTTGAGGTACCTAAGTTTCCGAACACGACCTCCAACAACCACCCTAATTCTTTCATAGTCTTCCTTGTAAGTTCTGGAATTTAGTCCCTGCATCATTCTCATTGTTATTGTGTTTTCTGTGTTTGGTTCATGTCATTCACAGAGTGTGGTGCCAATAACTCAACACTGCACAGAGTGGTTCGGTTTAGGGCTCCCTGGTATTGAATTCTTGAGACAAAAATCCAGAGCCTTTGCAGGCAATGATGCTGTTAAATTCATTAGTTGGCATAGTCATACTGTCCCCGTACCAGGAGAATGCTCTTTTTTTTAGCCGATTTAGGTAACTTTGCCTTCAGCTGTTGTTGAACCACTCGGCAGCTAGAAAAAAGAAGATTCACTTGGGCAGAGAAAAAAAACTCAGGAGGGAGAAATGCAGCCAAATGGTTATGACATTGGGATGGGAATGACCTCTGGTGTGGATGAATTTTTACAGCTGGCGGTCCTCACTCTTTTGCATTATCATTGTCAGTCTACTCTAAGAAGTTATCATACAGAGCAAACATAAACAGGGCAAAAACTGTTGCAAGGGTTTACTCTTCTCTGTCAGACAGGGATAGGGCTGGTGTGTTCAGGTTCCATTTGCACCATTATTCTGATTCCACGTCACCAGGGGCAGGCATGCCTCCATTTCTTGGGAGATGCAATAGGCATGATTCATCTAGAAAATTAAAATTCAAACATAAAAAGCCCATGTATAGGTACTTACAGGATAAAGACCAGAGCCTTAGTCATAATGAATTCAGTAGGATCACGTAACTGGAACTACCTTTCTTCAGAAGAACAGCCTTGAAATAAGAAATTGCTGAATAAAAATTTCCATTTGAAGCAATGGAGGCATTTGAGGCAATTATGTCACATATACTGTGTACATATATATAGGCAGGGAGGCGTGTGTGTCTGAAAGAGAGACCTGAATTCTAACCTGAATTAAAATGTTAAAAATAGTAGGATCCCGTTTAGCAGAGGTGACATAAGAGACCTCCTTATTCTCCCAGTAATGCATGCTATTCTTTAATGGCAGGCTGCTCTATTTTGATCACCAGCACATCATCATGCATTACAGTGCTTCGTAGTTCGTTCTCCTTTCATTCCTCAGACATACCACTGTATCAGTCTACCTTTTGGGCCAGTCATGCTGCTTCTGCATATCATCCTTATGTACTCAGCTAAGATGATTTATTCACAACAAGAGGGTGTTCAGTGTGGGTATGGAGTGTGACTTACCAACACAGTGCCCTTGTGAAAACCCGTGTTACTAATCTGTGTAATGTAACGAATAAAACACTGTTGATTTGACAGCAGGATAAACAGAAATTTTTTCATCTTCCTTTCAGCTAGTGAGTTTGATGATGACTGATTACTTTTTCTTTAAAATCTGTAATTTCTCTTGATATTTTAGCCACAATGGCATTGCTTGATGAAAGTGAGGTCAGATGTGCACAAGAATGGACAAGTTGTCAATGAAAAAAATTGCAACACAATGTTTATAAAGGAGTCTAGCTGTCATTAAAGTGAGTTAATTATGTAAGACAATTTTGATACCAATGAATTTTCACACAGCTGGGTGACTGGACCACGATGGCTCTTCTGTCATCGAATTCCTCCTGCATTTGCCAGGATTTTGGACACAAGAGACTGTCAGGCTCTGCTGCTACGTGTCTAGGCAGCAGGTAGCGAGAGATGGTCTGGCGAGGATTGCAGCAGGTAGGCAGTGCTGTCTCCAATGGTGGGAAAAGAAAAACCTCGAAAGTAAAAGCGAGTTAGTAGGCACTAAGGTTCCTTTATATATTGCTGTGGTGTAAATTGCCACAGGTAAGAAGAAAATCCTGGTTTAATTTTTCCAGTGAGTCACTGACTTTGCATGTGAAACTGGGAAAATCACTTTCCTCCTTCAGGCCACAACTCCTTATATTTGGATTTGCGATGCCGCTCTTTGCCTCAGCAGCCTGGCCTCAGATGGATTAGGACCATTTGTGAGGTGTTTATGTAGCGGTGGGCTACGTGAAATGGAAGTACGTAAACCAGAAATATTATTTCTTTTACAAAATATTTATTTAAATTAACATTTTTCTGCAGTCTTTTCAATATTATGCAGATTTAACACTAGTTTGTTTATTCAGTTGAACTGGTAGCTTTATAACTAAAAGTAAGGTAAAGACATCTCAGAACTCGAACAAAAACTCTAACAGCATTTCCACTGCCCAAATGAGCTGAGAGTCCACCAGCGTGCCTCTAACCCGTGCGCAGCATCAGAAAAACAAAGAGCGACGATGCTATCCCGCACCTGGGATGGGGACGTTTGCCACCAGAGGGAGTTGTGTGAATGCAGTACCAGGGCTTGTATTGGCACAGGGCAGGTCATCGGGTATTTTAGCCAGAAGGCTCAACCACCAAAGCTTTCTCTTTGGCCACGGCGAATTTTCTACCGATTCAACATGTAATGAAAATCAGCTTAGAAGTTCGGCTTTTGGCTAAACGTGACAGGCTGCAAAATTTACTTGCTAAAAAATGCTACCTTGACGCTTCGTAGTCAGCCTTCGTAATTTGTGTGAAGTAAGCGCTGGCTCAATAAAACAAAATTGCTAAGTAAGCCACTCAGATTTTATGCTTGAAAATACAACTCGGGGACTGAAAATCAAGACGTGCTTTAAATACCATGTACACTTTCACTGGATTAGTATAAAAGTGGTGATAATCTGAAATTTTCCTGGCAACTGCTTTGCTGGTGCTAAAGCAGACTACATCTGATTGCTGTGATGGCTCTGCATTGCTGATAGCAGAATGAGCTAGAGAGCATCACGCAACCAATACTTCGGCTCTGGAGATGAGCAGAGGGTGGAAGAAATACAGCGTTGTTCTTACAGAATTATTCTTTTGACTAGACCCAGTGTTTAAAGAGGTATGGGATCTATTCCAACCAATACTGAAGTCCTTTATGCTGCCAATATGGTTTAAACGTGTCTTACAACAAGCAAGAACGGAAGCTGACAGGATCTGATGCTTCAGCAAGAAAAAGAAGTCCTTTAGAGAAGTCTTTCTGTTTAGTGCCTTCTTTGGTCCTACTTGCTGCACTTTAACTCCCAGTACTTCTGATATGTCTTTAAGATGGAAATGCATGTACACCCCTCCCTGAAGTAACAAACCTGTCAAATTTTTAGGTACCTATTCATCGCTCATTTAAACCAAGTTCCCATAGCTGCAGAGGGTTAAATGCTGTATGTCGGAAATATGAAGAAACAGCAGACTGTAAAAGAACTCAAATAGCTGAGAAATAACAATCTCAAGCCCTTAGGGTGCCCATAGCTCCCCTAAAATGCTATGTGGCAGGTAAGGGGTGGTATTAGGGTATATTTGCCTCTGCTTTTCCTCACCTGTTGCCTATTCTCCCTTCCTACTAATCCGCTCACTGCTGTTCCTCTGTAGCACTTACACATTTTTTCTGCAGCCCTCTGCCAAACCAAAGTTCGTTTTAAGGCTAGAGTATGCCTCAGAAGAGGTGCTGCTGAGTCTTTACGTATTCTTCTTTTTCAGTGTAGGTGAATTCTTTATAAACTTACAGATTTCCTGCCTTTCAGGAATTGTTACATTTTTCATTCTACAGACCAAATAACCTTATGATCTTTGCAATTTCCATCACCCTTTCCCCTTAAACTTACAATAAATTTGATGCATAGAATTTGCAAAACCCAAACCAGACCATGAGGATCCTGCTTTGTCTTTTCCTTTTCACACCTAGCAGAATGGAGCTGCTCTGGTAGCGACCTAATAACTCTTTACTATAAATTATGGCACATATAGAATACGACCTGTTCATAATCACAAATATAACAAGTAAAAAATACTTATAACATTTTTTATTTTTACGACCTTCATACTTGCAGAAAAATTTAAAAAATAATTAGAAAAAATAATTAATTTTAAAGGTAAAAATTAGAATTGAATACATAATTTGGCTCAACTAGGTTACTGTTAACATTTAAGACTAGTGATACTATCCTCATTCATTTTTCTGAGAAGTGAACATGGAATTCCTTGTAAGGATCCACGAGGAGGGAATTTCATCACAGTCTGCAGGAGTAGTAAGTAGTAGTGAATCTATTTTGTTGCTGATCCTATATTATACCTCAACTAAACTTTGTAGGTGTTGCTTTTCTTGCACTTTGTACTGGAGAATAGCAGAATTTGCAGAGATTCATTGATCCTCCTGTACGTTCTTCTCTGTCCTGCTTTTTGTGCTTCACTCCAACAAACTGTCATGGGATGTATCTATACATCACAGCTCCTGCGCTTGTAAGGGCTTTTATAGGACATAAGTAATGGAGCTGCACTGTTGTGCCTTCCGGGGCTCTACAAGGCAGATTTACTTGTGGAGGGAAGTAAAATAACTGGACTTTTCGTTAAAATCAATTCAACACATTTAACAGGGTTTACATGGTTCCATAAAGCAATGTTAAATACAGTTATTGCCCTTACCTGCCCCTTTGGAAACCGAGAGGGATAGTCATACCATTTTAAATTGTCCACATGGAAAATTGTTGCCTATTTCAATTCACAGGTTCAAAACGTACGTTGAAACTTGCAGCTGAGCAGGTATTTTGATGATTACTTTCCTTTAAAATGGGTCAGAAAGGTTTTTGGTTAAACAACTTGATTATAGTCTTACTCGTTCTTAAGTGTTAGTAAAACATATTTCTCCATTTTAAACAGAGAATTTATTTAAATTGCTTAAATTTAATTAAGTACAAGTGGAGAAAAATGGCTCATTTTTATGAGATAAAATTCTTAGTTCAACTATCATTTTGATTCACTCTAGACTTTAATGCTAAAGTATTGGTTTGAATATGGTATTTTTTATATATAATACTTCATAATGTCCTTATATAAAATGTGAGGTGTTCCAATATTAAAAAAATATAGTACTTCAGCGTAAATACAATTCTGATTTTACATTTTTATCCCTGTTCGGAGCGAAACACTGAAATATTACATTTCCCGCAGAAATGAACATTTTGTTTTCTTACAAGGTGTATTTTGCTTCTTCGAAAAATGCCACTAAAACCAGTTCAAGCCTGAAAATGTTCTGTATCATAAATAAGAAGTTCATAATGACATGCTTAGTGCCTTGTTAGCTTGAAGATAGCGAATCAGATTCTGTAAAAAGCTTAGTTTTGTAAGTAATCCTTAAAAACATGACTAGGCCAAGTCCTTTATCTTTAGCAATATTTTAGACAACAGAAGAATCTCAGCAATTAAAATCTTGCTTTCAAAGCTAGTTGTTTCCCCAAGTCAAATGAGAAACATACAGATTAGGGGTTTTTTGTGTGTTTCCTTCTGATTTAGCAAGAAAAACAACGTGGACGATGGGCCGTCTGCAGAGCTGATCAAAGAAACTCCAAATGTCAGGGAATACACAGCTCTTTTAAGAAAAGAAGAATATTAAGTAGCCTTTGAGCAGTGCTGCAATGTGACATTTTTACAAGGAACTCATTTGGAAAAAAGAGCAGATACTCAAAAGAGACTGAGAAGAGTGCAGCTATTATGCTCTCCTATCATCTGGAAAAGGCGATAACTTGTCATTCTTATCCACAAGAAAGTATCCCTCAGAAGAACCAAATCCCAGCAAAATAGATATTGTCTGCTGGGCTTGTCTTCTTAATTCTCCTCCTTTATTTTCAGCAGCATTTATTGTTCCGAAGGCCTTGCTTCTAATCTCCTTGGAAAATTAACCAGGATGTTAACAGCTGAGAAAAGATATGAATGCTCATGGGAGGAGACAGGAACACAGTCATAGATCCACTCATGAACAGCTCTTGGATACTAAAGAGCAATTCCCACAGGCAGTGAGGTGAATACCAGTATGTCAAACATTTTATGCAAGAAAAGCCTCTGCTGTATTTCAGAAGTATTTCTACCCAAAAGGCTACCTGAAAAAAACATTCATGAAGATGTTTTTAAGGCATTCATTGTTGGCGTTTCCTACAGGAGCTGATTTTGTGCAGCTCTGAGCATCTACGGGAGCCGCTCTCAATTCTGGCAGGTCTGTTGGGGCATGCAGATACCCATGGAGAGCTGGTGACTTCCCCCAGACCCTGAGCTGCTGCATTGAAATGCTGCTGCCACCCCTGAGAGAAGCTCATCTGGATCCCACCTGCACAGGCACCCCTGTGTAATCTCCAGCCTGGTGGGGGAGCAGGAGATGTGCTCACATACAGGGTGCAATTCATGTCTCTCACTTGCACCACCTGTTGTAATTCCTTCCCTTACAGTGACTGAAGTCACCTGGATGTATAATGCGTATATGGCAGCTGCATAGGATGCCCTTAACAAGCATGCCCGTTTTCGTCGCTGTTGAAATGCACACCAGCTTATTTGGATTCAACACTGCTATGTGAAACTGGGGGTTTTGATTCTCAGTCAGGGTGCTGTAAGGAGATATCCCCCTGGAATTCATCTGAAAACTGGGCAAATGCGAGAAGAATCAGGCTCATTTTATGCAGTTATTTCCTGAATGTAGATAAATGCAGATCACCTCGTGCTCTTTATATATTGCATTACTCAGCTGATGTGTAACTCCCTTGTGGAAAGCCGACGCCTGCTGAAGTGAGTTTAGATACAGTCTCAGCTGTTTTAATTTGCCTTGCATCTGTTTACTCATGAAGACATTAAAGGACAAAGTTTTACAAACCTAAACCTATTCTTGATGGCTTAAGGAAGAAAACAGTCTCTGGCTCTATTTGCCTAACTGAAGCAGCAACATCGTCTGTCTGCACACCTTGAGAGCTTTATATCAGGAAAATTGCCATGCCTACTGGAATGCAAACCTTTTTCGGGTTAGGTACCAGCAGGGTACTAATGGCTACATTTCTTCCCTTTGTTTGCTTGTTTTGTGTCCTCTGCTTTGTGGCTGTCTGAGCAATGAGCTGTGTAACTGCATTTGTTCACAAAATGAAACTCAAGTGATTTGGTCCCAATGCAGCAGAAATTCAGACATTTGCCTTTACCTGTAAAAGAAAATCTGTTGCAAGAGTTACAAAGCTGTATTGGGTTTCTGTGGCAAGGTTTTTAGTGGGGGAGCTACACGGGTTGTTTCTGTGAGGAGCTGCTAGAAGCTTCCCCTATGTCCAATGGAGCCAATGCAGACCCACCGCTGGACAAGGCCGAGCCCAGCAGCGACAGTGCTAGCACCTCTGGGATAATGTATTTATGAAGGGGGGCAAAAACCTGCGCAGCAGTAAGTTCAGAGGGAGAGAGGGGTGAGAATATGTGAGAGAAACAGCCCTGCAGACACCGAGGTCAGTGGAGAAGGAGGGGATAGAAGTGCTCCAGGCGCCGGAGCAGAGATGCCCCAGCCCATGGTGAGGCAGGCGGTTCCCCTGCAGCCCGTGGACGTCCACGGTGGAGCAGATCTCCACCTGCAGCCCACGGAGGACCTCATGCTGGAGTAGATGGATGTCCAAAGAAGGCTGTGACCCCCGTGGGAAGTCTGTGCTTGAGCAGGCTTCTGGCAGGACCTGTGGCCCCATGGAGAGAGGAGCCCACGCTGGAGCAGGTTTGCTGGCAGGGCTTGTGACCCCGTGGGGACCCACGGTGGAGCAGCCTGTTCCTGAGGGACTGCACCCCGTGGGAGGGACCCACGCTGGAGCAGGTCGTGAAGAACTGCAGCCCATTGGAAGGACTCACGTCAGAGCGGTTCGTGGAGGACTGTCTCTTGCTGGAGGGACCCCACGCTGGAGCAGGGGCAGAGTGTGACAAGGAAGGAGCGGCAGAAACAGCATGTGACGAACCGACCGCACCCTCCATTCCCCATCCCCCTGCGCTGCTGAGTGGGGAGGAGGAAGAGAAAATCAGGAGCAAAGTTAAGCCGAGGAAGAAGGGAAGGATGGGGGGAAGGTGTTTTAAGATGTGGTCCCAGCGTCTTTGCAGGACAAGTCTTGTCTTCCAGTCTCGATTTCCAACCCAGCAAATTCCAGAGGTTCCCTTTGTAGGGGATTCTCTGAGTTCCCTAGGAAGTTTCCTGCTTTCCACCACCCCTGAGGCTGACATCATTTCTGTGCCCTGCTCCTTTCAAGCATCTCCTGGATTGTGCTGCCTCCCTCCTACCTGCCCCATCCTGCAAACCCAACACTTCCTCTAACTGAACAAGCAGAGCAGTGTTCGAGGAAAGCACCGTTTCTTTCTGTTTTTCCCTCCCTTCCTCTGGTTCCACCTCACCACCTGCGACACTTTTCCCTCTGCCACACAGCCACTGGACTATTTTTATATAAACAATACACTATACCATTTACTGTAAACAAACACAGACCAAACATCACAGAGGGCAGAAAACAGAATGAGGAGCCTTAGGCATACTTGTGAACAGACAAGTATCTTGCTCCTATGGAGAAAGGGAGTATGGAGGCAGTAAAAATAAACTGGCATTTGAAGGAAAAACAACTTCTCTTTTCCTCCTGCAGAGTCCCCCATTGCCCAGCCACATTCTCAGCTGATGCACAAAACATTTTAGCCTGAGGGAGACACAAAAAAAAAAGAGAAAGATTATGGTGACAACACGCTGATCGAATATAAAGGTTAAGACTGAAATAGTTTTCTAATCCAGATACTTAGTCCTTTTAATTTCCTGAGAAAAATTTGTATTTTAGCCTGAGTGTGTTTTCAGGACTAGCCAAACATGTTTGTTGTTTGATTTCCAAAGACAAAGGCTAAGCCATGTAAAAGCCTCTTGTGCCCTCTCAGACATCCACCAAATGCTGTGCTCTTCCAGGATCACCAAGCAAAGACACGTGGTAGTTGAGGCAATCTGATGCAGATGGCTAACTCCCATGCACAATACTCCTGCATCATTCTTGCTTGGAGAGTAGATGGGTGTTTGGGATTACGTCCCCCTGCAGAAGAATTCTTCCGGGAATGGAACAACTTGGTTCATGGCAGAAATGTGTCTTGGTGTAAGGCTAGTTTGAAGCCTACCCTTCACACACATTTTGTGAATGAAGAGAGGCACATGGCTATATTTGCAAAGTTAGATGTCAAAAAATAGGACCTCTGAGTAAAAATTAGGCAAATGACCGAGTTTTCCTAATCACCAGGAACCTACACCTCTGATTGCTTCTGGTTATTATCTAGTAAACAATCCATGGGAAAAGCACTTGACCAGTGACTTAATTAGACTATTTGTATTTAGATGAGTTTTGGCAGGCATTCAGCTTGACTATTTCTTTTTTTTTTTTTGCAAAGTTCTAAGCTAGCCATTAGGAAGATTTTATCAGCTCTACCACTTGTTAAACTCTCAGAGAAGTTTCTTGTTTTGTTGGAAGCTGCCTTGGGTAGAGAGGAACAGAGGATAAGACGCCAGCGTGCTTAGCTTGAGACCCAGGAGAACCAAGTTCAATTTTCAGCTCCACCGTAATCTTCCCATATGACAGCTCATTGCTTCTGCTTCAGTTCATCATTTTTATTACTTTTGAAACAGAGCTGAATAACTTTCTAGGTTTCTTTTCAGACCATGAGTTGTTCAGCTCAGTCACTAAATGAAACTGAACGGCCTATAATCACGAAAGGCTAGAATGGGAAGATTTTGTGTGTCTGCGAAATAGGGATGACACCGTTGCCTTACTTAGAGCTGCAAAACCTACTGAGATATCAGTAGCTTGGCCATTAACGTACAATAGCTAAAAATAGAGTGTTTGGTTAAACATTTGATACAAAAGCAAAACCAAAATTCTTTAAAAATGGAAATCTTTGGTATTTGCTATGGAAGGGAGAAAGTCCAATTTTTCCAACTTTTGGAAATACTATGTCAATGGCAATAGAGTTCATAAGACATCTGAGTACATGATTATGTAAAAATACAAGCAAATAGTGAATAATTGCAGAAGCTTTGCCCAGATTTTATGGTAAGGAAACTCTTGTTCTTAATACACTTCTGTGGACTTAACATGAATTTTCCAGCATAACCAGCTAACTAAGAAAATAGCCACTGAAGCTGCAAAAAATCAAAATAATTTGTGATCTTAGTGAATGAATCACAAATGATCTATTGTCTGTATGGGGCCAGAATTCCACTCGCAATGTTTTAATTCTTCTCTGGTCTCTGAAGTTGTGAGAATGGAAGTGCAGCAGACATGGGTAATGTATTGGAAGGGTTTTCATTTACTCATGTCAGTGACCACAAAAAATGGACTTAAGAGTCTGAGGTTACAGTTTCTGGGCTTTTCTTCGAAAGGTATAAAATGTTTCAAAGCCTTTAACACATCTAACGTTCCCAGGGTTAGTAGCTCCTTCAAGAACTTGACAATCCATTTCACACTTTATTTTCCCTTACATTGGTGAAGTGATGGCAGCGCTTTTAAAAAATATTAAAAGTTATGACTGAAACATGATTACTCAAAAAAGAAATCAATGGGAATTTATCTTACTAAGGCCTGAGAAAGGGCTGCAAAATGGAGTTTATTACGATGCAATTCACAACAAATGGATTGCTTTGGGTTAGAATTGAGAACTGGTGATTGGAGATCCCATTCTAACACTGTTCTCGGAAGAATACTTAATGTAAAGGTGCTTATCACTTATCAGTTGGGGAGAAATTTATTCCTTAGTTTTGAGATGAGGGAAAATATGTAGTGTTTCCTAGGGCAAATCCGTACTAACAGTCTCTTTGCCTTGTTAGTAACAGCTGAACAGATAAAGGTGCACAAGTCAGCTTCATTCTCCTCTCTACTGTCCCTTGGCCAGTAAAATTGTTTTAACTCTCATTTGAAGAGCTTTTGATGATGCAAAGTGTGTGGCACTGCTCTCTCCATGTCACTGAAAGAGACTGACTTGGCAGAGCACCTTGCAGAAAGGATTAGACCTACTCAAGGATCAGCCCCCAGCTTCATAGCTGATGCTAGATATTTTACATGATGCAACTTTGACATTTTTGGAAAAAGGATTTGTAGAAATAAATCTATCTGTATATCCATCCATCCATCCATCCATCCATCCATCCATCCATCCATCTCCTAGTTCACAAATAAGGCTGACCTTTCATATGGAAAAATTACGGACCACAAATGAATCTTAAGGATGAAATCTTTGTGTAGTACAATGGAGGTCTAAAGGCATTGTGAGACATAGTCTTTGGTTGTTCACATAATTTTAATGACTTTACATGAATCTATGAATTTGTATGTGAGTTTAATACAAATGACAAATGTGTACCAATTTTTCACTGTTTGTGGTCTGGAAATTAATTTGTGAATTAATCTGCAGTTTTGACCTGTCCAATTACACTGTAATGGAAGAGCATTATGTAATCATAAATTATAACAGAAACCAAATTCTGGGACTAGTCTGATTTTTCCATAATTTGAGCATGACTGAAGTTTTCTGTCTTACCTTGCATCATCAATAACGTAACTCTTCCAGGAACCATCTTAGGAGGAAACTGAGTCAAAGTTCTTCATTAACACCTCTTTCACCTCATGGACGATGGAATGAAAACATATCCCACCCTTTTTGGGGGCTTAGAATACTTTTGAAAAGACTGTGCATAGGCATCCTCCTGAACCACTTCTCACAAGCTAATTTCTCACTGGGAAGTGGAAATGAGTATTTCATATTTATGTTCTAGTATTCCTGGCTGTGTCCTAGGAACCAGTCAACAATGATCTGGAACGCTTAGGAAAACCAAACCAAACTAAATAAAGCAAACCATACAACAAGATTGGGTTAAACAAACTTGACTCACTGAAAGACAAGGTACTTACTTGAAGCTGGAGAAAATTGTTAGAATACATTTCATAGGTGTAACTCTGACCAGAAAATAGGTTAACAGTTATACACAACCATGGAGACAAGAGATACAGAAAAAATTCCTTACTCTGTTGAGTCAAAACAACAGGGCTATCTTGCTTTTCTCAATATTCTATTGATCTTAGCAGATAGCAGTTCCACATTCCACAGATACAACAAGCTCCGCACCTAATGGCAAAGTTCTACAGAATTTAATTTGGAGCATATTTACAGGTTTTTTAAACCAAACGTATGGAATTTTGAATAATTTATCATAGTCCATTACATTCCAAAAGTTTTTAGAATCACTTCAGTTGGACCATATTGATTATCAATAGCTGTCTTTCTTAGTCTCTAACTGTACAGTTCTATAGGACTTGACAGCCCTTATCAATGACAGAAAACCAGCCTCACTGACACTGAAAATGGGACAGTCTTCATGAAACAATATGGTCTCATTAATGTTTGCACCAGAACAGCATCCATATGCCGTCCTTAGTCACGACTGACTTTCATTTAGAGTGAAATGAAGAAACATAATATGGCGCAAAGACAAACGGTAGATTTCATCTTTTTGGGAAAATTGGGATTTTACTTACAGTTTTCATCACAACATACGTACAATTGAACTTGAGCTTACCGACTTATCTCCAGGCTTTTGCAGAGTCCCACCAAGCACAGGTATAACGACCCTATGCAAATATTTCTACAGCAAGTAGCAGTACAAGTTGTAAGACAAAATAATGCAATGGATGTAACTAGCAAAACGATGCAATTGTCCTTAAACTCTTAAATAACAGTTGTTCTTAAATTCTTTTAAAAAATATAAAAACGTGCATAAATCCATCTCTTTTTAGGTCAACACTCATACATGTGCTTTAATTTCATCATGTGTTTGAATCCTGTTGAGTCCAATAGAATTTATCACACCGATGCTTTCCTGGACAGGAGACTGCAAGAAGTGTGTGAGGGAAGATGTGAGCCAAGCTACAGGAATGTGCTGCCAGCAGAACCTGAGTTTCACTTTCATGGCAAAATATTATCAAGCAAATAAAACAAGTAGACAGATGTAATGCCTGTTGCCTACCCTGCATAACAGATATCATGCATTATTTCATCTTTTTCTCCCCAAACACAAATTAATTAATATTGTTAATAGAAGCAGTAATGCATACACACAGAACAATTTTCATCTTCAAAAGACTTTCATGAACATTAATTAAACTAAAAATAAGTGTGCTCTTTGAAAATATCGCCAAACATGGCCTTTACCTTTTTTGACGTATTTTATAATATCATACTGTTACATCTTGCGGAGTTGGGTAAATTGTTGGCATTAGCATCTTGACAAAGTACTTGTCTATAGAAATTTAATTTACTTTAGAAAAGGAAAAAAGAGAACTGGATTTTCCTGAGATTTTGAAAGCTGTATCCTACCCTGTGACGTACAAGTTTTGCTACTGAAAATTTTAGCGAAAATTTAGAAAAATGATACAGTGAGTACTAACATATATTTGTTTTGTCACCGTAGCTGTAATTCTGGACATCATGCTACTATTTTTTTTCCCATGATCTCTAAGGTAGCTTGACCTTCAACCACCCAGGCAATTTTACAGATCTTGAGTGTCAGCTAACAGGAGTTCTACTGAGTGAAATAAAGGTTGTTCCCTTCCCCTCAGTATCTAAGAGAAATAAATGGTTAAATTCAACACATTTAAAAGATTGTTATCTTCTTTCAACGCTGGGCAGATACGAAGCAGGGAGGGAAACAGATGTGGTCTGGTGCCTGGGACCTCCAAGTATATGAGGCCATGCCTTCCATTTTATATGTGAGAGAAAACACATGGACGGAAGACTTGCAACGTGGAGAGGTGCTCAAGGAACAAACCAGCCTCCATGTGTCCAAGCTGAGCAACTGGAATACGACACACTCAGAATTAGCAGCTTCTTCTGAAAATGTTGACTCATTTTCAAAAGTGTATGTTTTCCTTCTCTATACAGAGCATACTGTAAGATGATTCTATTTCTAGACAAACAGATGCCAGTAACTTAATTTATTCTTCTTAGATTTCACATCTTATACTGTGTTTGTGAAAGTTGTGCCCGGTTCTCCGTGCTGTTTTTGCTACTGCTGTAGATACTCTAAAAATAACATATGTGAGGGTGGTATTTTTAGTGATCACTTTAAATTACCTTGTCATTGGATGCAATCGCATTAATCATGTTGAATGTTTTTGGGTGCTTAAATAAATGTATGTACCTCCATAGGAGCACTGTTACAATTTAACACCAACATCCTTTTAATACAGGCCTTAGTTCTAATGAGAGAAATGTAACATATCAGTTGTGTGTGAGATAGATTGAGGGGAATTTTTGGAAAAGATTATCTTCTACTATTTTTCTCAAATGAGGATGACAGAATAAAGAATAACAAAATTGAAGTAGACTAGAGAAAGTCAAAAAAAGTGCTGTGGACGAAAGTACTGACAAGAGTTACAGATCCTGGACCCTGAGACCATTCTCTGTATTTCCTATCTTCTTCTCTACTGGGAACTGACCATTTTAGGAGCAACAGAGGTNAATAAAGAATAACAAAACTGAAGTAGACTAGAGAAAGTCAAAAAAAGTGCTGTGGACGAAAGTACTGACAAGAGTTACAGATCCTGGACCCCGAGACCATTCTCTGTATTTCCTATCTTCTTCTCT
Source organism: Steatornis caripensis (assembly GCA_013398225.1). NCBI lineage: Eukaryota > Metazoa > Chordata > Aves > Caprimulgiformes > Steatornithidae > Steatornis > Steatornis caripensis. The sequence goes on along the minus strand of VZSC01020021.1, from coordinate 246,818 downwards.
ACTGGGAACTGACCATTTTAGGAGCAACAGAGGTTGGGAGATGTTCTGTGTTATTGGCGGGGCTCCCACCAAACCTGGATAAAACACAGCTTTTGTCCCCCAGTGGAATCCCACAGAGAACGGTGACACAGCTGCTGCCTGCCATCACTGGGAGAATCAATCCCCCACCAAGGAGAGCTGCTCGCATGGGGATGCAATCTGCATACAAGCACTGCTCCTATGGGTAAATTGCCTTTATGTAAAATAAACCTTAACAAAGGTCTCCCTTGTGTCAGTCTCCTACACGGCACAATACGTATTAATAAAATCTCTCTATTTAACAAAGGGAGGTGTCTGTAGCCCAGCTGTTTGCTGCGTTGCCATAAGCTTCCAATTTAAATGAGGATCCTCAAGTTAACAGCATTTTCTTATTTAAGGAAAAAGTGGTCATTTTCTGTCTTGGAAATGTCTCACAGTAAACTCCTTTCCCATCAGTTAAGAAATAGTTTTTGACATGTTGAAGCGGCTGATATAATAATTTCTGACAGCATCAGCGTGCTTTAGCCACGGCATCCTGGAACACTACTACTTCTAAAAATGTAAAAGAAAACGGCCATGATTTTTTATAGTACATTGGAGGTAAATAAGCATATATATTTATTTTAAAGGCATTTTAAAAGAGTTTAGAAAATGCTGGTTGTACTTCAGCACCTTTTGTTGTAATTCCTGTCACTTGGTGAGAACTGCTATCTTAATGATACAGACCTGTGCTTTGTGCCAGAGTCCTGAGCCTCACAAAGACTAGGCTGAAAACATTCACGTCCTGGAATTTGGGAAACCTGACTGTCTCAAAATTATGGTAAATTCTGCTATTAAAAAATACCGTAGCAAAGAGTTTGCATGCTGCTCTGCTTGTTTCATTTAATGCAGCATTAAGGCAGTCCTTAAAAATGTTTTGCAAAAGCTTGCACAGGGACAGGATTTTTTTGTCTGAATAGGAGCCCTCCAACCAGACATTTTTTGTTGTTTTACGTAGAATTTTTTTTCAGTGTTTGGGATTCTTTTAATTAACTCCTTTTTTTAATGAGCAAAGATATCAAATAAGTAAACACGGCTAATGAAACCTAGTCTGACAACATTCCTATCAAGGAAACAAAAATCTACGCATCAGAGAAAGTTGAAGCATTTATTGGGAGCTGGTAATCGTCATGGCTCCCAGCTCATAGGAGCTCTATGAATTTGTGATCTACCAATATAAAATCACAAATCAAATCTTTCCTTGCTTTGTATCACAGTGTGCACAATCCCTTGTATAAATGCTGAGTAAACACCAAATTTACAGCCTGTTTACTTGCTGTACTACCTTAGACATCAGAAAAGGCTTTAGTTAATTACGGCATTCCTATAAAATATGTTACAGGGTATGACCTTCCTCTTTGAAAGCCACCGCATTTTGGTGCAGTGATATGATTTTTTTTCCATATTATCTGTCTCATCCAACACATTCTCCCATCCCACTCTCTGTAAAACATCTATGAAATCAAATCACAGTTCCCAGAAATGTATTTGCAAAGTCTCCTAAAACATTTCTTCCAGGAGTGAAAAGTGTATCTTACCAAATTTCATCAGCATAGCACTGCTTGTAATTCTACAAGTCTAAAAAATTAAATGAACACTTAAAAGAAAATTGTAGCCAATTTATTTTGGCAGTCTGAAAGTTTGACTGGTAAAAGGTACTTCTTACTATGAACTTATCACAAAAATTATTGGAAATTAAACTGCTCTACTCATGAGCTCCATAAGAATGTTCAAGGGGATATCGTGAGATTAATGCTTGTGATGACATTATAGCACTTTCAGTACTGTAGTTCATGAGTATGGCCTGCAAGCTATCTGAAGTGAAGGAATATAATTCAGCAGCATGCGAGGTATTTTTATGTATGCAATAAAAGGTGAAGTTTGTACCAGATCCTTTCTCTCTGTAGAACCCTCTGGACAGGGCTCCAGTGATCCCCCTCTCTCCCAATAGTCATCGTGTTTCTGATCCTCCTAATCTCTGCTTACTATTTTGTGAAGGTCAGCCAAGGATGTGGATTAGAAATATTGTTGATTATTTTCTATGCCCTTTTAAATGAAAGCTACCTTTTTTTTTCTTTTTTTTTTTTCAGCTCTCCAAAATACGTAGTTTTAACAGAACACCTAGACATTTCTCTTCTATGGTTCCAGCTAATCTAGAATCCATCACTGTGACTTTGTATTCCAGAGTATTCAGCTGAAAGTGCCTTGAACTTTCAAAAACTGGCTCTTTCTCATAGAGTCAACAGTCCAAAACCACAGTAAAAGTAGTACATATATAAATGTCAACCATCTCTCCTTTATTTTGTCCATAAGCAAAATAATTCTGATAGACTTAAGAGGCATGATCTTGTTTATTTTTATTTTATTTATTTATTTTTTATTATGGACCTGTGTTGTGGGGTTATTACCATAGTGGGGTTATTTTTGTTTTGGTTTTAATGATTTCTTGCATTTAGAATGACCTTGACTTGGATTAAGTCTTATTGATTGGTAATTCTTAGGTTCATCCTTTGAATGGCATCTTGAAAGAGCAGCAAAACACTTGCTATACTCTAATCCTCCAATAAAAATTTTAGCAACGGGTTATAAACCTCTGCTTGCATCTCCTCTTCAACATTCACCTTGATTTTTATCAATAAAAACAGATCTCAAAAGTACTTCACAAGTGAGACAAGTATTTTTATCAGATCTTCAGAGCTGGGGAAATAGAAGTGTGGGGTGGTGAAGTGACTGTCTCAAAATCAGCCAGGAGATCAGTGCTGGGGCTGAGAACTCAGATTTCTGTGACCCAGTACAGAAGACTGTCTCTCTGTCTCAGATTCCTTTTGAGTTTCACTGCAAATTCCTTCTGGACTGTGTGACTAGTTTCCCCTTATCAATTCCCTTTATTAATTTATTTTAGTGCTGTTTCGGACACATGACTTTAATACTGTCTATTCTATTAGAACAAGGAGGTGCTTCTGTATTCTGTCCGATGAGCTGCAATGTAAAAAAGCATAACTTACCAGCAACACCTGTAGGCTTCTCAGTTGGGTTTTTTTTGAACTCTGATAGTCTAGCTCAGTTTTCCCCAAAGTATGACCCATCAGATGGATCCACTCTGCCAAAGTTTTCCTAGTCCACAATCTATTCCTGCAGCCTCTCTTCCAAGCACTCGCAGGCACGAGCAAGGAGTGGGATGGTGGTTGAATTCACGGTTTTGCCAGCCTGTGACGTGTTCCCTGCCTCCTTCATTCCCTCTGTCCACAGTGCCTTCACCAACACATGACTACATAGATGTGCCTCTATCACATGGCAAAAATGATAGCATCTCCCATTAAATTAGAGGTGTGTTTCTGGTCCTAGGAGCACACTGGCAAATGTGGCTAGATGCTGCTTGTGTGCTATGGCATCTGATAAGTTTATTTGTTTCTTCATTGTGTGATGCCTTGATGTCCTTCTCTTGTGACATTGGTGCCTGTCGATGTTAGCTGGTATGGTGCCTCCTTTACCTCTTAGATACCGGGCACAGTACTTACTGCTTCACTGTTGGCAAGGTATCTCACATGAGAAATGTGTCTTACTGGATTTGAAAGGTAAATCTGATATGAGAATGTTTGCTTGGCTGACTTAATAGAAAATAATAAATAGAAGTATTAAATCAGATCTCTAATTTAGATGAATATTCCTGTCTGGTTCAGAGCACATGGCTTGTCCTTGCGTTCTTCCAGCAAAGTCTTACTTTTTGCAAAAGCAATTCCCTACTCAGCTTTGACTCTGCTGGTCTTTTTACTAAGTACCTCAGGCACTCTCTTAAAGTTTAAAACTTGCTTCAATGTTTTCCTTTTGATGTGTTTATTTCAGTCTTAAAGTAGCAAAACGCACATTTTTATTAGACAGCCTACTTTAAAAGATGCTTATTTGAAAAGAAGCTGTGATGCACTTTTCTGATAATCCTTACTCCCTTCCTAAATCTTCCTGTTTCTTGGAAAGATTCTCACTCCCTTAGTTCCGCTTACCTCATTACTTGCAAGTTTCTGCAACAGAGGAGAATTATGTACTGAACCAGGAAACCCAAAAGACTCACTTCTACAAATCACTTCTGTAAACAAGGATGGGTTCAGATGTACATTGAAGTACTTCCCTGAATTTCATTTTGCTGAGAATTTTGTTTCAAAAGAGACCGTAAGATCTTCCCTTTATATACAAACTTTTGTTGTAATTTACTATAGCTGTTCCCATTCCATCAATAAAAGTCAAATGTTAATTTTAAGGTTAAGACAGAATTGAGATTCAGTGTATCTAGCTCTTTTTCTCATTCTAACAAGGATTTTCTCTGGGACTTGGCTATAAATCACTTGTCAAGTATGTCTGTATCCAACACCACAGGCAACTATTGCCAGGAGTAAGAAATACCTTAGTAAATGGCAGAGTTTCTTCTTACGGCCTCATTTTACCCACATGTAAAAGGGAGCTAACACATTTTCTGGAATAATGATGTGTTTAATTCGCCACTCTCTGGGGAGAACTTCTGGAGCCTTCGGAATATATTATAGAAATGCTATAGAAATGTGGAATTATTATGGTTCAGAATATTCATCCTTGCTTATAAAGTCACCTGGAATTTAGCAGATTTGAAGAGACAAATGTTCCACATAAATTGTGTGTTACAAAACATATTTCAGAACTTAGAAGGACTTAATGAAAGAGTATTGCTAATATACATTTTGTAGCATTTTTAAAGCAAAATCATAGTTGATCTATTTGTTGGAATGGCTGAGCAAGCCTAAGGATCAATTATAACTTTTTCTTAAATTCTTTATCACTTTTCCTATGAGAATAATGGAATCATGCTGAGATTTTTGAGCCCATAAGGCCTTTTGGGAACAACTCTGATGAAGATTTCTCATAGAAAAATACATAGATGGAAAGGGTTTGTTATGACCACAGTTGGATGAAAACCATCCTAGGGATTTGCAAATGGCAGTTGGCAGAAAACATGCAAACTATTATTCTGATGTAGTATACCCAGAAATAAATTTGTTATAAGTTATTAATTTTTATAGAGGCTCCTTCCCTACTGTTTATTTGTTTTAAGTTGCTTTCTTGGAAGTCATAAAATGGCAGAAGAACCTTGCTATAGGGGCTGAAATTACTGTCATCTTGAATCGAGGTGGAACTCTGTGCTTTCTCTTATATCTCTGAACTACCTGAAAAGGAAAATGGAAGAAGAAATATTCCTTGATGGAAATATCTACTACTTTAATGGCGTAGACGTGGAATAATGTCAAAGATCGTTTAATGGTGAGTTATGACTTCAGATACTTGAAATCAGTTGGAAACATTGGCAAGCTACATTGAAATCTGCTATACTAAGAGATTATCACCAACTGTGAAAAAACATATTTTTTCCTTTCTGTCCATAAAACAACAAAAAATATGCAATGCTTGATGAGAAGAGACCCCAAGTCTGAAAACAGCCTCACTGAAAGAAACAGATGACAGTGATTACGGAGCTTACATCTATAGGAGGGAGCATTTAGGATCAGATCTTTAAGATGTGACCATCTGCTAAATACACAAAATGTGAGGAAAAGAAGAAAACTGACATTTGTAACAACTGACATCATTAAAGAAACACACATCATGGCAAGGAAAGCTAATGAATCCATTTCTGTTATCCTCAGATGTTTATCACAGTTCTATAAATGAATGATTCTCAAAAAATGTTACTTGGCCTTTTGGCTGAGGTCTGTACAAGTATGGACAAGCTATACTAGGAGGCTGGACACATGAGTCTGAGCTTCCCACTGCTTCTGGGACTGCCTCAGTCTAGCCAGTAAGCAGTGCAACACTATCAGCATCACATTCACTGGATAAAATACTTAGTCTTTACAGAAGTCATCACAACTCTGTTTTCTTGACTGTCATCTCAGACCATAGTAAGAGAGTTCTGGTTCACAGAATCACAGAACCACAGAATGGTTGAGGTAGGAAAGGACCTCTGGAGATCATCTTGTCCAGCCTCCCTGCTCAACCAGGGCCACATAAAGCATGTTGCACAGGACTGTATCCAGATGGCTTTGAATATGGAGACTCCACAATCTCCCTGAGTAACCTGTGCTGAGCCTCAGTCACCTTCATGTAAGGTGATGTTTAGCCTGCAGCCTCCATGTTTCAGTTTGTGCTCAAAGACTCTGGTTCTGTCACTGGGAACCACTAAAAGGAGAACCACTTGGTTCTGTCCTCTTCACATCCCCTCTTCAGATATTAATATACACTGATGAGATTCTCCCAATCCATGTCTTTTCTAAGCTAAACAGACCCAGATCTCTCAGCCTTTCCTTGTAGGAGAGATGCTACAGTTGCTTAATCGTCCTCGTGGCCTTTCATTGGACTGTCTCCAGTAAGTTCGTATCTCTCTTATACTGAAGAGCCCAGAACTGGACACGGCACTCCAGGCGTGGCCCTACCACTGCTGGGTAGAGGGGAAGAATCGCATCCCTCAACCTGTTGACAACACTCCTCCTAATGCACCCCAAGATACTATTAGCCTTTGCCACAATGGCACATTGTTGGCTCATGGTCAACTTGGTGTCCACCAGGACTCCCAGGACCTTTTCTGCTTTCCATCTCGTTGGCCCCCAGCATGTATATGTGGCTGGGGTTGTTCCTCCCCAGGTTGCACTTCCCCTTCGTGGTCTTCAGGAGGTTCCTGTCAGCCCATTTCTCCAGCCTGTCAAGGTCCCTCTGGATGGCAACACAACCCTCCGGTGTATCAGCTGCTCCTCCCAGTTTCGTATCATCAGCAGACTTGCTGAGGGTACAACTCTACTCCATCATCCAGATCACACCGAACAGGATTGTACACAGCATTAACCCCTGGGGTACATTGCTAGCTACTGGCCTTCAGCAAGACTTCACAGCACAAATCTCCACTCCCTGGACCTAGCTGTACAGACAACTTTAAACCTATCTGACTGTCTGCTCATCCAGCCCATCAGTTCCTCTGTGAAGATATTTTGGAAGACAGCCTTACTGAAGTCTAGGTGGACAATACTGGCTGCTCTCCCCTCATCTGCCAAGCCAGCAATTTCATCATAGAAGGATATCATGTTGGTCAAGCATGACTTCCCCTTTGAGAATCCATGCTTGGTTTTGCCTATGCAGTCTCCCTTTGGTCCTACCACTCTTGCAGTCCTTCCTGCACTGTTACGACAGGGAATTTCAATAATTCCTTTATCCTAAAAATGCTTATGGCCAGTAGCTCAGGCATTTTCTTAAGAGAGACATCTTGTAGACTGAAGAGAATCAAAGAATTAGTAAATTAGTTTGACAATTACTATTAACATTGCTTTCATTAGACAGATTTTAAGATATTCATAAATAATTAGAAAGGCATTATACTTCCATCCATATATAGAAATACTATATACTATGTTTAATTCAATATACTCTTTTTACATATAATTTTTTGCTAATGCTATGTAAGTTGAATACCCAGGAACCCTGAGAAGTCTGGGAACTCTGAAGAAAGAATGTGTACAAAGCTATCTTGAACCACAGATGGAAAACTATGCAGGTCATTTAAATTAATCTTTCAACTTTTGATTTTAAAGTGTGCATTGGGCATCAGCTGAAACCTCTTGTTTCCAAATAAAACTGAATGTTCTGGTAAAAATTGTGACATTCGGACTGATGTTTGAAGTACTTGCAGTCAATTTGCCTGTTCAATCTATTCCATCTCCAAGCTAAATCCTCCATTAGAATATTCAGAGTGAGTTAATGTGATGTTTTATATTACTTTCAGAAAGGACAGCACGATATTTTTAGGACTGTGAATTGAGATTATGGAATGCCAGTCTTTCAGATTTCATTTAGACAGACTGTGCTATCTTCCATATAATCATTGGTTTAGAACCTAAAATTCTTTTGTCATAGGATCTGCTGTCATTTCCCCACTGACAAGATCTCAGTATGAATGACTCCATGAAATGCAGTATAATATGTTATTAGAATTAACATATTATTAGTGTTGGGTACTGTAAGGTATAATGACTGTGTGCAAATTTGTTCAGGCCAGTGCCAGACCACATGCACAGGATACTAGCTATTCCTTCTTCAGGCAACTCTCACCTATACACTCTGCTAGGTTGACTCCAGAGTTTATAGGTTTTCTTGCAAAAAACAATGATAGCTTGAGGGTGGGTACAAAACAAAAAGAAGGTATTGTGTTATTTATCAGCAACAGTGGCATAGTCGATATGCTTCTTGATGAATGAACCAAGAATCTGTAATGTTTTGCTGGAAAAAATGTGACATCTATGTAGGCCAAACAGGATTATCTTCTTAATGACAGAAATCTGCATTACTTTTAATAGGATTTATTCTTCGTGGCTTGTAGCAGAGAATGAAAAACATCCCAGCTCGTTCAACAAGATGTTCCTCAAACAGGTTCACAGGGTTATATGTAATACTGGTATTGTACAGGCACCACTGTGAAACGAGGCTAAATTCAATGGCACAACCAAGAAGAATCATGGAAGAATTGTTTTACTCCTTTTGAACATAAGCAAACATTTTGTTAGTGAAAATAAATCCTCATATAATTTTTGCCTGAGACAAGGCAAGGAGAAATACAGACTATTAAACATGTTCTCTTGTGAGGAGCAGAGCACAGCATCTACGTTGGGTGCGGGGAGGAACAGTTCTGCAATTCTACAGAGCTTTCTGGGTAAGCAGTTGGGTGAAAATGCCTATCATCGGGAGATGTCTTGGCATAAGAGCCACGCACCGCTGCCTGGCTTCTCAGAAGCTGCTCTATTAACCTGCGCCGTGAAGGTAAGGTGGTGATGCAAAAAGCCTCCACTATCAACATACAAAGTGCAATACAGAAAATGTGCAACTTTATAGTAACAGTTTTTCGGATGTCATTTCATGCTTGCTACGTACCCACACACAGGCTGAAGTCTTTGCATAACTTAGGCCAACGTCTTTAAGTTGTGTCAAAAAGCAGATGCTACTTATGAGCTTTGCACCAGGGATGTGTAGGCTGCATAGCAAACAGTTAACCAGATAGCCTTCACTACAAAACCTTGCTAATTTGTGAAATTTGTGAATTTTGCATCCCCCTTTACCCTTTTCTTACATTTTATATGTTTTATGCTTATGCATTCATAAAGATAAAGGAGATCAAGTCCAACATTTAACACAGTGTCATATGGTGTAATGTTATTACTAGCTAAAATAAATTGAAATTATATAATTGAAGAAACTATAACAGAGAACTAAAGCTATCTGAAGGCATTTTGGTATAAGCTCTTCTAGCTGTCTATATAATCTGACCACAAAATACTGCAAATATTGAACCATGCTAATTTGAACAGAAATATGATCTGCATTACACTTACCTTTCAACAACTGAATGATTGACAAGTATTCATTTTGAATGGATACATTTAATTGAAAGAAACACCAATATGGAATACAAGGCTTTAAGAGGAACGAACTCTATGGCTTAAGTTACTGTAAGAAGTGACTGGCAGCTGACTGACTCTGAATTCCCCAGAGAAAGTTTGATTTCTGAAGCAAAATTAACAACTGTATCACTGAAGATAATCAAGAACAATGTTTTCATAGATTATCTGCTGTTGTTTGATAACCAGGCAAAGTGTCAAATGATTTCATGCCTTAATAAGGAGCTACCGAAGAAGTACAGGACTATTAAGAAACATTCAGATATGTTACATAAATACTCTGTAGTCCTTGACTATCCTGTAGTCAGTTTTATTCACTGCAAAAAAATGCTTAAGGGGATAGTCTTGAGTTACTTTCACAAACGGTAAAAGAAAATACTACGGGAGGGCAGGCTGCTGACCTACTAAGCTGTCAGATGTCTGGGATATGGCTCAGAATGTCATGGACTGTGATGGCACCTGCTATATTGCACAAATAAAAACATTTTTCAAGGCTGCAGAAAGAAATAATGTTGACACTTCTTTTTCTTATTGAATGATAAGGAAGGATACAACTTGCAGACTGCAAGCAGGGAAATTATTGCTTGCGTTAGTGAAAATGCCCCTTGCTTAGTTAAAACAGAAGTCCTGTTGATAAACAGGGCCCTTTAGCACCATCTTTTAACTGATCAAGAGCGAATGGGGCAAAACTATGGACGAGAATAGGAACACTTACAGGAATGTGGATGGCTAGCCTGATTGAACTCCAACAAAATAATCAGCGCAAATCTTCAAATGGGCTGAAAAACTCCACCTTCACATCAGTTCCAGCTAGTAAACTAAAAAAATTACTTTTTTTGCATGTAGTATTTACCTCAATAGTAACTTGCCTAAGTGCTTCTCAGTAGACTACATATCCGAGTTAAAAATGCTCTGAATGACTGAAATGCATGATCTGTACTTGTATTTCACTAAATAGAAAGCCCAGCAGTTACGCCAGTCACATTATACCAGTCAAATTAGACTAGTGAAGAGGGAGAAATTCATTACACCAAGAAACTATGCTCCTGTACAGTAGATATTATTGTAAAGGAGCCTGAGTGGACTAAAGCCATGAATCACTTGTACTTCATGGTGAAGGATGTGAACAGCCTCTTAGGATGAGTAAGACTCTTCGAGTTGGCCTGAAAGCTAAAAATATTATTTGTGTCTCAACCTTTAGATAGAGTGCCAAAAGAGCTCAGACTACTGACTGACTTCCAAGGAAAGTGCGTGTTCTTTAAAATTATCAACAGAATGTTGTAGGCTTTTATGTAGGATAGTCTTGCATATGTAAATGAAAAAATGTTGCCACAAGGATTATCAGCTGTTAGTTTGCAGAGGTGGAGGCTCTCTCCCTGTGGTAGGGAAGTTTCATAAAGAAATAAACCCAGCCCCATTCCATGGCACAGAGTACATGCCACCATGTATGGCACTAATGTTGGGGTTCAACCCCACTTAGTAGATAAGGTCATTTCAAACCGATCTGGTACCTTTCAAGGAATAAATGTCTTGTACACTTTCCCACTCACAAGAGCATAGACAATCCTGTAATTCCACTGGCACAGAAGCTTAATGGCATAAAGTAAGGACCGGCATCAGAAAATATTATTCTACTTCAGTAGCAAAATCCTTTGTGTGGAGTCAGCAGAAACAAAGACGAAAGTTTGAGTTTGCAACAGAATTGTGATAAAACTGAGCTGAGTCATTACATCTTGAAAATAGTAATGTCAAGCTCTAACTCAGTCTTCAGTTCGCTTTAATTTGTCTTCTTCAAGAACTATTTTAGCTAATGCAGTTCTCCGCTGTGTGCCTTAGCGAAAACGGGGATCCCAAGAATGATGAGAAAACTCAGAGAGATAAATGATCAGCCAAATGACCCAAATGGTGGGGTTTAGAACCACTGCTCCTCTTGGATGCCAATTGTACTTGCACCGTCTCCCCATTACTGCTGCTGTATGTGTACACACAGTACAGCACACTTGCATCAGGAATCCTCTCTAATCACAGGATTTGCCTTTGTGGACAGATGAGGAAATAATATTTCATTTTGACAGGACTTCTCATCCTTGAGCTTCTGCTCCAGATCGTGTTTGTTACTCCTTGAAAACTTTTTCCCCAGTCCAAATGCAGTCAGCCATGCAAGACTGCACCAACAACAGAGCCACTGACAGTAACACAAAATATGCTCAGTACAACCTCTGTGGGCTGGATTGTTTTATACGAGGCTGACCAGGGCACTTACACACCCTGTCCTAGGACAGGATCGAGCAGCAGTGTAAATCCGGTATCACTAAGCAGCAGTAGTGCTGTCTTATAAGAGATTAGGAGAAGCAACAATGAAACCTGGGAGCTCCTTTAGTTTTAACTGCAGAAGCAATTTGGGATTGGATATAGCACAAAAATCAGAATCTAAAGGAAAGGTGTGATAAGGTCTAATGCCATTTAGCATGACAGTGGCATAAAAAATGTAGCACATCCGTGATGGCTCTTTGTGTGTATATTACTAAGGACACCTCTCAAAAGCTTGCCGGTAAACAGATATTCATGTTTTTCAGAGTTGTAAGGATGCCTGTAAAAAAATTACCTGTCTCATCTTTTCTGTGGAAATGGTTCATTTTTTAATGGTAATATTTAAAATAATGAATCACGGTCAGAGCTGGGAATAAGAAAAGGCATTTTCCATTTTGTTATTAATTTTCCTTTTTTGCAAAGGCCATGTAGGAATTCAAATGAAATCAATTTAAGGTAGAAAAATGTAAACAACACATATAAAATCATTCTCCTTATGGCTTAAGAAGGCATATTCCATATCAGAATAATACTAATTCTGTATTTCTGCAGCTATCTTATTTTTTCCCCTTCAAATGTTAGCCTGAGAAAAAATTAGATTTGTTTTCCCAGTATGGTTTGAAATTAAATATTAAGTAGTTCATTTATCAGGAAATTTAAGGGGTTGTTACCAAACAGTTTCCTTTTGCTTGAAACAAATGTATTGCAGGAACAGAAAAATGCATGTTAGACATCAAAAGCTGGTTATAGATGAGTATCAAGTGCTATCAACTAAGTAATTCTCATCATGTAGACTAAATTCCAGACCAGTAATGCAGAGGAGAATTAGTGGAGGTTGGATTAAATAGCCAGAGCTAACTGAAAATGAGGAAAAGTAATTATTTGCTTTTGGCTTACAATACAAATCCGATATAAAGGTTTATATTTTCTAACTTGGTGACATCCAAAGCTTTCTTTTGATACTGAAGTCAAAAGTTTAAAAACGGCTGCTTATTTTAGATATGTATTTCACGGGAGTTAATCAGATCCTGAATACGTCAGTTTTTTAAACTTGGAAATAATCCTGACTTCAGTTGTAACTGTATCAGTGCAGCCTCCTAGCATGAAGAGGGAAAGCTGATTTTGTTGTGGTTTTTTTAATGGATGAGACATGAAAGCTATGTCTGGGCTGAGGGTAGATGTCCTCTGCACTGGAACTTCAGGCCCCTCTCCCTCAGTTCTTCACCTTAAGGGATCTGCTGGGCTGCTCAGCAGCTTCCTTACAGCCTCTGCATCCAGATTTCTACCCCTTTGGCACAGACAGCCAAGAGTCCTTTCCTGAGGCCTAACACCCACCAATGTTCTTCTAAAGGTGGAGCAAATCTCACGTTTGCCTTTTAGACCAGCCGCTGTTGTCTGTAAAACCAGTCTAACAGTTACCATGCCTGCTCAGGAAGAAGGAGGCTTAAATTTTTGGCTCTCTTCCACCTCAGTGATGCTAGTCCCTACACCGACCAAAGGCAAAGCTGGAGGAAACTCCTCATTCATCTCGCTGCTCTGTGTTAAGCCTGACCTAAACCTACCTAATGGAGTGGATCTGAGAAGCGTATGGACAGTTCGAGTCTTCACTGTGTAAGAGTATAAGATAACATTAAATTTTTCAGTCCGGGCAGCATGGTTGAAGTTTGAATATTACGCATGGGTATGCACAATATTACCATGATTTTCTTTTTTTTATCATCATCAGAAACATGAGAATGTAGGTGCTGACAGATTTACTGCTGTGTCAGGAGCCAGGCACAGCTTTGAGGACTGCACCATTGAGACGAAGTGCTTCAGTTCCACTCAAGACCCATGCCAGGTGCCCTTGTGCTTTGCGGGTCTGTGCACTAGCACTTCCCGAGTCACACGCAGGTTTTGTGGGTGTGGGTTTAACCTAGCTCTACGCCCTAGACTAACACTCCCCAAAATGCACATCCCTCTGCTTCAATTCTGTTCAGCAGTCGCTTGTTAAAACATCAGTATTCCCAGATTTTGGCTATGGTCTTTTGTACTGAGCAAAAAGGTACAGTAGTGCTGTAAATTTATAGCTTGCAGAGCTTGTTGAAATCCTTTGGGATAAAAGGTCCTCTTTAAATGCAGGTATTTTATTAGTACGCAAGGGAAAATATATTAGAAGAACTAAGTAAATATCTGCAGGGTGCTAAGCAAAGGTTAACTATCACTGCCAGTCAAACTAGGACAGTGACAAATGGCCCGAAAGAGATACTCTAAGGGCAAGAGGAGATGCTTTAAAGCTGGATGAAGCACAGAAAAGAGACACTTGAACCCTTTTGTTTTATAGGGTCTTTCTTACATGTGGGAGCGAAGCCACCAAGAGGATGATATGCTTGTTCCTCTCTCAGAATCCTCACGGCAAAAGGGCATCAAACATTTACAACAAAATAGTTCATACTAATGGCAGGGGAAGAGGAGTTGAAAACCTATAAGCAAAAGAGAACCCATTAAAAATTTTGGGGATTATGGGAGTGTTTGCCAGCAGAGGTAAAGCTGAGAACTGGGAGAGTTTTGTAGACTGTAAATTATAAATTGTCCTTTGTGGTTTTGCCCTCTAACGTCTCTTTTAAAAAAAAATGTATTGGCTGTAAGTAAATTAGATAAGGATTCAGCATCTAGTATTGTGACAACGCTTTCGTGTGGAGGCCAAACCTCTCTCATCAACTAAAGGCTTTGCCAGAATTGCTATTATATTTAATGAACCAGAAAATAATATATGGCCAGGTTAATTTTCTTCCAAAAACTTCTATTCTGGGCCACAGCTAGGGGAAAGGACACTGTATTAGTGACATGTGGCAGGAGGTCAATTACTGTGCAAAATCATTTCACCAGGTAATATTTAGCGCTCAAAACTTCATCTGGCTTGCACTGATTGGAAGGCAGCCTGCATGTGAAATGCCCTGGAAAACGCAGGGTTGTTTGCAGTGGGTTACTGCATTGCAAATATTATCTTTTGCATTTTTTCCTTCTCCAAGCTAACAAACGGTGATGGCTTTGCCCTTTAGTTATAATAATGTGTTGTCCAAATCTCAACAACGCCCTCCCTAGGGACTAAGTTATTTTAATGGAGAAATTCAATTACGATTTTCCCCCATCCTCATTTTTGCAAGCTGATGCAGGTCTACACTTCAGTGCTGAAATACTAAGGAAAAACAGTTTCCCTAGGAATGGTGGCTTGACTAGACATCTGAAATATTACAATTTTTAGGACATTTTGTTCTAATGAGATTAAAAAATAATTCTGCTGATACAAATGATTAAAGTAGGGTATGATAAACATACATTTCAGATAAGCACCAAGACTCTAAGATGATTATCTAATCTGACCTTCTCTGTTTCTTTTGTTCTCCTGGCACTGAATAGCAGTGATAGCAATGAGAGGCCGAGTCACAGAAGCCTTTCTTTAATTTAGACTTTCCTTACAGGCTTTTGCTACTGCAGAACCAGCCACTCAAACAGGGCCCCGGCATTAAGACACTACATTCCTAACCCTGCCTGTAAACACACCAACCCACTAAGGGATTTTGGTAGAGTTGCTGTTTCATCGGCCCTTCTGCTGACCTATACCAGGCTGATGTTTCAGCTAAATAAATCATTTTTCTCCAGATGAGATTAAGCCTCAAATAAAATAGTTCCTCTAGCCTTTCAGGCTTAATAGTCTTTTCACTAATTTCTTTCAAGTGCTGCTGTGGGCTTCTCTAAATCTTGATCAATTTCTCAGCACTTACCCGGCCAGAAATGGTCACAGTATTCTGATCACAGTGACATCTGCACCAAATGTGCAAGTGAGACAGTCTCTTTACTCCTCTTCCACATGGCTTTGTTTCAATACTGAAGGATTTAATTTGGCCCCTTCAGCCACACTTGTGCACCAGGAACTGGTGTCTGGCTAATTACCAGGACAGTAAGTCATCATCGGAGTGATTGCTCACTAATACAGAGCTCCTGATCTTTAAGTACGAGCCAATAAACTGATCAGAAATGCATAGTTTGCTTGTGCCTGCGCAAAAACACAATTCAAATTCTGTCAGTGACCTGTCTGGCTCCCTGTTTACTGCTCTCTCAATCCCTGTAAACTTTCTCAATCACGATTTTTTTGTTCGTTTCAGGTTACTGATAAAAAAAATGAAACCATCTGAGGCCAAGAACAAATCTTTGAAGGTTGCAGTATAAGTTTTTCTATTTGATGAGGATTCAGTCTACATTTTCACGCTGTCAGTTACTTAGATTTCAGTAGCTTTAATCAGTTATTTTTGTATCCTGCTTCTTAAGCAGAAAGTTGTACAAGTCTAGGTCAAACGATGTACCAAAGTGAAAGTATGTTACATCACCAATACTGCTTTTAACAATTACATTTGTACTTTGGTCAGAAGTATTGAAGTATAGGTCAATTAAAACTTTTCTTCATTAGGATTAATCATTCATTAATCCAATGATGGGTCCCATCATTGGATCTAATTACTGCCTAGGTTTTTCTAGCTGTTCTTTTATCTATCCTGACATCGATACCAGGCTAATCGGTTCATAACTTGAGTAAACCCTTAGAAGTACTCAGCCAGCATAAACTCTTTTTGCAGACAGTGGACCAAGATTATCAATCAGCAATGATTTTGGAGTTTATCAGCTACGCTATAACCTAGGACACACACCTCTTAGCAAAGAGCTATAATCACTAGGCTGTAATGCCAAATTCCTCCATGCTTGCTTTCCTTTCGGTTTCATCAGTCTCACAGCACTGTTTAAACAATGACTCCACTTAAACAGATTATTCCACAGTCTCATCTTGGGCATCGGATGAAGGAATTGAAGGTTTGAATTCACTCAGACTAAGGAGAGGTCAAATTATCAGATCTCAAATCATCCCCAGAGCCCTAATTTAAAAGAATCAGCCTCCCTCAGGAGAGGATTTTGTGCTCTTGGATCTTGACAGGACAGGAGAGCCTCCCAGGACAGGTGGTCAGAAGACTGTTTCTGTGCCCACTGTCACTTACCAGCGAGCTCTTACTTACTTTGCTCAGTTTGTAGGCTTTCTTGGTTGCCCTGTGGGTATGCGCCTTTTTCCTGTTAATTTCATATACCCTCTAAAGATATGTTGCCACTCCTCTGAATCAACAAGTATGAAATAGTTGCCTTATCTTTAGGCATTCCAGTGCCTAAATTACCATCATCTCAATAGTCATTTTGGTTCTCTACTTGATATTATTGAAGTCAAGGGTAAAGAGTCATTCATTTTGCTGGCAGTATGCCTAGATAATAGTCCACTTCCTCAACTGTATATTGATTTCACTAATATCAGAGGATCTATGACAAATAAGGACTTGTTCTTAGCCTATATTGGGTAAATATTCAAATAATTGTTCTTCTTTTTCTAAATAATGCCATTCTATTTTCAAAGAAAAGTTGTAAATTGTTCTAAATTGAGTTGAGATATTAATCTTTCAACTCATGTGTCACTAAAGTGTTGCATGCTGGTATTTCCTAGTAAAATGAAAGCATAATTTAATAACTATACTTGAAATTGTACTTAATTCTGGTGTGTTGGAGATCTCAAGATTAAATTCAGTGGGGCCAATTCAATTAGATATACTGTAGACCTCAGTGAAGATGCCAGCTTCTGGAGAACATAGTTATTAATCACTATGAGCCACTTCATGTCCTCTGAGCTAGCTAAATACATACAAAGAGATTGACTTAAGGACAAGACCTTCCACTCTTTTAATGATTAGACAATGATAACAATGCTACTATCAGTGAGAAAGCTTGACTATCCAAAACTAAAAAGGAACACTTTAAAGAATTTGTATGTGATGGTATTTAAACCAGAAAAAAACTAAAGATCTCAAGTAAAAAAGCTGGCATCCACCAAAATGGGACTGGACGATAGAGATAACTGTGTAAACAATGGGAAGAAACAAAGTAAGTCCTGCACTGATTTCTGATCACTGGTTTCTACTTTGGCAACCTTATCTGGAAGGACACTCAGAAATAAGATGTTCAAACTTTTTTCAGTTTATCTGAATACAAAATGCTGTGCACGGTGAGCATGGGAGGTGAAGAGCTCTTCACCCTGGAAAGAGAAAAGCTCCCATCTAGAGTTTTAAGATTAATTATTAAAGAAGGAGTGAAATAAGTAAACTTTGGAATGCTGTATAGGAAATTTAGATTTTCTAATAAAACACTGAAGCAAAACCAAACACCTCAGATCTCTCTGATCTATTTATATTTTAGGACAGGAATGAAGGGACCAATCTGCTTCATAAGTTCTCTTCCAAAAGCAGCCCTAATCCATGGTCCTAAATTCAGATCCTGTCTCCTACCTGACCAGGACCTATGTTCCACAAACGCTGTATTCCAACTTCATTCCAACTTTCATTCTGTGAAGACCAAAAGGTATTTGAATTCCAGCTTCTGTGCCATAAATTTCAGAAAATGAAGTATTGGGGAAAGTCACAGTTTGTTAAGGGAAAAGCAGCTTTTAAGAGTCTTCTTGATACACGCATACACAGATCAGCCAAGCTGACCCATGCTATCCAGTTGGATCTAAAGTGAAATTAAAACACGTTATTAAACTTGTTCATCTGCACTAAGGATGAAACCTGCTAATTATTATTAGCTCTATCATATACTGCAGTGTTGGCATCAGTATTTCGTAACTAACCTCACAGGGTAAAATGTATAATCATTTCTCTTTCTTCACTACTTGCACAGCAGTCAATTGCCTAAGACACTTACATGAATTTAAATCTTGTAGTGCCAAGCTAGTTTTTATTTCCCGAGCAATGGAGAGTGGACAGTAGAATTTCTGTATTATTATTTACTTCGTATATCCTTTTCCATATACGTATCAGTCCTGCAAACATTTATGTACATAATTAATTGTTTTCAGCTAAACGATTGTTTATCTCACTGCGGCTAAGACTATTAATGCTTTTACTTGACATTTTTACATTTTTAGTACTCTAAATTCAGTTTATGAAATCTCTTCAGAATTTCCCATTATTTCTAGAAGCTTACTTTGCTGCATGCTTATTATTAGCAGGATAGAAAAAAAAATTCTTACCCAACTTTTCTTCCTTTCTTCATAATACTTTCTGGCTTCATTCAGTGCCCCCCAAAACCATGGGGAAGCTCTCACAGGCTTAAATAGGTACCAGATCAAGCCCTGAGTGAATCATTCAGGAGTTCTGTTTCTATGATCAGACATCCACTTGCCAGGGGACCGCTGCTTCCCTTTTCTTGCCATTTCTGTTTGTTGCAATCCATTCCCCTTAGTCTAACGGTATTCAAATAACCTTTCTTTCAACTACAGTAACACAAGTCATTTATCCCCAAGTCACTATTTCAGTTCTTTTCAAACATTGGCAGCTACTATCCTGATAATATTGAATTGCACCGTGAACTTCTCTCAGGAGGAAGAGCCCCAGGCACTGCTCCAGGCTGGGGGCTGACTGGCTGGAAAGCTGCTTTGCAGAAAAGGCCCTTGGTATCCTGACTGATAGACCCCAAATCGAACATGGGCCAGCAATAAGCTCCTGTGGCAAAGTAGGCCAACAGCATCCAGGGCTGCTCTAGGAGGAGCATTACCAGCAGGTTGAGGGAAGTGATCCTTCCCTTCTACTTAGCACTGCTGAGACACATGTGGAGTGCTAGGTCCAGCGCTAGACTCTGCAGTACGAAGGAGACTAGCTGACCCTCCTTTGAGCAGGTGTTTGGACTAGATGATCTCCAGAGGCCCCTTCTAACCTCAGCTTTTCCATCATTCATTTTAATAGAAAAATATGGGATGGAGAAGGTATTGGAATGCAATTCTTACATCCTTGAATCCAATTCTGTGTGCACGTATTACTGAGAATAATATCTGCTATCAGAAATATCAGCAACGATGAGTTGTTACTGGTTACAGGTTGGATTTGCAAGACTAGGCCCTTCGTAAATTCAAGAAATTCACTTCCAACAAGCCCAGGCTTACAATCGAAGGTTGTGGGTTGCTCTTTAACAAAGCTTAGTACAGGACTGCATTCTATATACACCTCATTGGTTAGACAGGTTTGATGGAAGAAGGGAATCAATAATTTAAGTTCTTTTAAAAATATGCATAAGTACATCACAGAGAATATAAAAACTTCAGGGGAAAGGTGATATTATTATTTAATGCCTTGTTGATGAGGTTTATTTTGGTAAGCTCTCTTGACAGCACAAGGTAACATATCATCTTTGCGTTGACACAAACACTACCAAAATGTGAAAGGATGCATAGCAGAAAAAGATCTGCATCTAAAATAGATTTTTGAGGGAGCAAATTATTTTTTTTCCTTCCCAATAGCATGTTGATTTTTCTTTGTTAGAATGCTGCCAACAACTTTAAGAAAAATTAAAAAGCATTTTTGTTATTGTATGTCATTCTTTCCAGGTCTATTTAAAATTCTCAGTTTCTTTCTGCCTTCCATTCAGTGCTGAAAAATATTTGTTGGTATTTGTGATGGGGATGAATGTCTTTACATTTGCATTGCTTTTGCAGTATGGCTGCTTTCATTACTCATTGCACCGTGTGCACTGTGCTATTCATTTTTATATTGAAGACCAAGGCTTTTTTCTATTTTTCTCCTTTCTGTCCTTTGTTTGGTTTGCAACGAGAGCGATTCAGAAAGCTCCAGAGGGCAGTGTTGGGCTGAAAGCTTCTGTGCTCTGGGCTCTGCCTGGATACTTTTTGGGCACCAGGAGGCTGAATGTTATTTACTCACATGCAGACTTGCTTAAATGGCTTAAGTCTTAATTCTACAATGACTTTGGATATACACATTTTATGACTAGGGTCCTTGCAACAAACAAATTAACTGTGCTTGTGCACATAATATCATCTTCAAGATTTTTCAAATGCTGAGTGAGGTGGAACCAATAAAAAAAAAAGTTTAAAAATCTCAGTCATCTTAAATAATGCTGTGCCAGATTCACCAAGAAGGTTCAATGGGTTGGAATATTAATTTCCCTGCTTATGTCACATGGGGGAAAAGGAGGAAAGAAACCATCCCCATGAGGGAGCAAGGCCATGCTGTTCCCCTTCTCCCTCAGGAGTGCTGCAAAGGAGCAGCAGTGTTCAGTTCTAATTAAGGCCTCGCAGGAGCACACTGAGAGAGGCTGCAGGGGAAGCATCAAATCACATACCTCCTTCAAGTATGGCCTCCCACACCTTCCCTCTGCCTTGTCCTGCCCTCAATGGGGTGTCCACTAGAATTGCTAGCTGGCCTGGAAAAAAGAGGATCACCAGGCTCAGTTGCTACTGACCCCCGTACTCCTTGAGAACTTTCTGGCTGTGTTTACCTCATTTTTTAAGCACGTTTCACATTTCCCCCTAAACCAAAGACACCCTCGCTGTGTCTAAACTGACCTCCCAGTGCACAGAATGGCAACTAAGCAATGGATACATTCCAGCAGCCTTTCAAAACACCATACTGTCCCAAACAGACCCATGTGCCTACCTGCCCATGCATTTCTTCTGCTCCTTGCCCCAAGACCCCTATGTCTCTTGTCTGTCCACATCACCTCTGTTCCCCAAGCATCCACACTGCTCCCAGGTACCCTGCCTCCTGACACTATAATTTCCGTCATCTGCACGTCCTCCTCTTTCACACTGAAATCCAATGTCCATCTTCTTCCTTCTGCTGCAGTTCCTCCCTTTGCCCGCTCTGCAGTGCCCATGGCTTCTTTCCTTGGTCCTCAGAGACAACCCTTGCTGCTCCATGTGCTGCTTGCGTTAGAGGCATGAGCAATGACAACAAAGGTATGAGTATCCTGACTAGTCAACCAGTTGGCTAAGGATATGCCCATGCCACCACAGGTCCTGAGTACAGAAGCGCTTGCTCACCCCCTCAGACTGTAGAAATCACCTTGTGAGCTGTGTGTGGCTTACAGCCATAGCTTGAACTGTTTAGATGCAAGCCTGCATTCAGGAGGAGGCTTTCAAGAGCTGGCATGCCACCTTTTTTAAACAAGCCCTTCAAGCCGTAGCGATGGGACAGGCATAACCATAACATGGCTTGAACCCACCACAGATATCTCATAATACCAGTTGGTTTGGATTCTTTACTAGATGATATGTGCAGGAAGGTACTACGGGATAGTCATTGTTAGCTGAAGCAAGGACCTGTGATGGAGAGAACAAGGGTCATGGAGCATTTTGCAATTTAGGTTCCTCTTGAGTGTCCATACCACTGAACAATACAGATAGACTAAAGACCAGGTCCTGCAAATGTTTATAGAGTTAAGCAGTCCTGACACGGTAAACCTAAGTTTTCACCTGGGAATGAACTCTACCCTCCTACAATGAGACGCCTGGAAGCAAGCACAGGGCATCAAACTGAGGTAGCTGAGGACATTAATTAGTATTTGCTGAACTTCCGTCAAATAGGGACAAATATGGTTGAGTTCTGCAGTTGCTGCCCTCCAGGAGCATGTCTCAAGGCTGTAGCAACTGGAAAAGTAGAAAAGAAAAAAATGACAAAGAGTAGGGCAGTACTTGAGCAGAGGAAGCAGTGACAGGACAATTGCAACAGAAATACCTAATACCTCTACCTCCAGTAGCAAAACATTACAAGTCTGCATTTACATTCTTCACAGCAGTGCTGGCAGAAGTCTCTGCTCTGTGTAACTACTAAATTCCATGTGGATTTTGAGGATCTACTAGAAGGCAGGGTCACTTGCACCCACACTGGTGACATGGGTATCCCATGGGTATCCACAAGAGCCTCACTGGCAGGAACAGTTACTGATGGGCTGTTCAAAAGTGCACACATGTGAAGCAGGTTCTCAACATGCTCATGAGACTCTGAGAAATACATCACTCTTTAAACTGCTCATACAGCAGAGGGAGGCTTTGCTATTAGCTCTCTTGATAAACATATCCCTAGATTCATGACTTGAAGACAGTGATGTGCTCCATGCCGAGAAAAGGGAGTGGAAAAGAAAATATGGCCATCTGTTTGTTTAGAAGTTTAAATTCATGCACCAGCTCTCCTGCATGGCAAAAGAAGAACGAGTCTTCCCTTTTCGTTACACTCAGTCTTGAAAGTGATCCAGTGTTCTCACAGAGAGACCTGAAGAAAGACTGAAAGGGTGTTCACCATCAAGCCTCAGGCTCCGATGTAGGTGCCTACATTGAAAGCCTCAAGAATTCGGAGAACCTTTCTTCAAACCTATCAATAAAAACATCAATCTGTTTGTTGAGGCTCCACTGACAGTCAAGGGAACCTAGGTTGCTCATACAGACCCCCAAGGGACACACCTAGCCTCCACACTGCTACTATTCCCATAGGGTCATTACGTACCACCTGGGTTTTGCAGGTTTGGGTTCGAACATTGTATTGGTATGACTGGGTTTCAAATATTAAGGTGTTAAAATAACATCACTAAAATCCACCTGATGACAGCATTGCTGCCTGACAGAAGTAAATTTTTTTCAGAAAATTAGATATCAATACTTGTTTTTATTTACAAAATTTTGCAGTAACTCAGATAAGGAATTCCCCAGACAACTGTGACTTAATCATGTGCAACTGCCAGCTTGCATTTCTGCAGGCACATCTACCCTGACAAAGGGTTTTAGTATTTAAAATCATGCAGGTTATCTATTCAGCCCTCAGAAAACTCATTGTGATGAATTCAGTACCTCAGTTTCAGGCACTTCAACTGCTGACACCTTTCTTCAGGCTACAGAGAGACTTCATTAATTGTACTAAAAGTCCTGTGCAAACATCTTAAAAATATTATTTAGTACACAGTAAAATATTTTTTGAGTATGTTACCATCTATCAATGTTGTCATGAGTGTCTAGATCTCAGAAGTGTTTTTTTTACTCTCCTTTTAAAATGCATTTTTATTCTAAGAGCCTCTGATTATGCAAATTTATCAGTCATGTCTACTCAGAAATGCTTATATCATATCTGAGGTCAGGAATTCAGCTGTATTTAAATTATATGCCAGATGGATGGGCAATGCATACATTTCAGTTCTTTGACAACTTAATGAACGTGTCTCTTGGCAAGATGAGGTTATCTGAACATCCCAAATCATCTGTCACACTTGTCTCCAAACTTTTGGGTTGCAGTCTACTGTCAGCAATGAAAGCTGACCACCACATTGTCTCATCGACCTTTACCTGAAAAACTCTAACAATTATTTTCTTGCCTAAGGCGGCTGTGGGCATCTTACCGTGGCCTTGTCAATTACAGGGGGTAAATCCTGATTTATAATGAGTTTCAGAAATCTAGAAACAAGACATAATTAAGTCTATCATCCTTCAAGTAAGTTGCGTTATTAGCCATTTTATTCAATGAGCAAACTATGCAGAAAAAAGTTTTCAACCCACATTTTCAAGCTGACCACTACCCTGGTTATCTTATTTTTGGAAGACTATCTGGACGTACTATTGGCCCTAATATTAAAGAGAGGCCAGGAAATAGAACTTTTCTTCACAGAATATTTTCAGTTTCTCAGGAAGGAAAAGTCTGAGAAGCGGAAGTTGAAATTTCCTGCAGAAAGTCAAGACCTGGCAAAACAAGTTAAATTGAACATTTTTGATCTGTTTTACCACCTATACACCTACCACATTAACATAATCTATACTTAGAGGTGCTGCATTCCCTTAGAAATTGATTCACTAGTGTCTTAAACTGGGAACCCAAAATGTCCTTGAATTGCTAAAAATTAGTGGATAGCTGAAAAGTTGACATATACGAATCACCCAAGGTCACCCATGCAATAACGTTAGTGGCAAAGCTGCAATGAGAACCTGGAAGTTACTGGCTTTCATCCTAATGGTCACTACACCAGACCAAGATACCACCATTATGGGAGATAATGATAATAAAACACTGCACTGCTCTCAAATTGCACAGAAACTGCACTTTCACTGTTCTGAAAAGCTATCATTCAGTCTGAAAGTTATCAAAATTGCTGTGCCAACATACTCTAAAAACATAGTGTCCCTTATGAAGAACATGTAGTTTTTCTTAGTAGGGTAACGTTACAAAAAAAAGCAAGAAAAAGAATATGGACGTAAAACAGAAAATCTCGTTAAAATGTGAAAAATGAAAGAATGACAAATAATGGATACTGTTCAGTTTTTCTTCACACTCCTACTGAACTCAGATCTAATACTGGCTACAAGACACTATGAGCACTGACACCAGTTGCCCATACCTCACTAATGTTGGAATCCCTTGCATCGCTTCCTTTCGCCATGGGTTAGCATCGGGTCATTGGTAAGAAGAACCTCTAACAGACAACAGCAACCGGTTCCTGTCTGGGCAACCCTCACTGTTGGCTCTTGCCATCTTTCTGCAACACAGTTGCTCTTTGCTTCCTTGTGACTCCCCTTCCTTGACTGATGTCATTCCCCTTTCTTGTTATTGTCATCCTTTGCATCTTTCCCAGAGTCCTCCATCTCCTGGAATCTCTAATCCACATCTCCCCACTTTTACTCCAAGGGCATTCATCCAAATTTGGTCTTTCCGCCAGCCTTCCCTTCAGCTATCCTCACCTCCCACCACCCTTTCCAACACCCAGTCCTGTCCCTCAAGCAATCCTTTGCTGGTTTCATCACCTTCGTCTGCCCTCTGTCTCCTCCCGTAACAATTCAGGCATTATGCAGTCTTCCTTAATGAAAAAAAAAGGGCGAGGGTGGTGTCTGTATCCCACTTATTTTGGCAACTATTCTGCCATCTTATTCTACCTCTCCTTTTTAACCTCACTGACTGCAATCACTACCTGAAGTCAACCTCCTTGGCTTTCACCAATTGTTTTCACAGAACCTTACTTTCAGCATGACCTCTAATGACCTCTTTCTACCTAATTCTGTGAATCAGTAGTTATTTTCTATTCCTCCCTCAGCTTCAATGCAACTTCATTCTGCTCTTCTCAGCCTATCATCTTTCCTTTATCAAGAGGTTCCAATCTGCTCATGTTGACAGGCTATCACTGACAATTACCACTGGCAATTAGATTTTCAGGAAACAGCCTTTGTACTTTCTCCCAAGATGCTATTCTCTTCTGAGAATCCATCCCATTGTTATTTTTCAATTCTTTTAAAATTTTCCTTTTCAATCATCTCTCTCCCCTTTCTCTCTCAAAAAAAAAAAAAAAAGAGCCTGAATATGCTGGGATCTCCTTGCCCATCATGCTTACCAACACCATATCACAATTTCCTTGGAATCCCACCTGTATGTACCCATCCTGTGTTGTGTTTTAATTGTTTGCTTTTAGACAGAGGCTGCTTTTTCACAGAACCTAATACAAAAGGGTACTTGTCTATAAAGAGGCTATTAAGCAACATAGTTATATAAATACAAATTACAACAGGAGTTCAGATTTCATTGCTGTAAGCATAATACGAAGGCTTTGACATAAAGAAAACAGAACTAAAGAGCTAAAGAATGTGAACCGGGCCTTAAAAACTCATTTCTTAGACATGCTGGGCATACATGAGTGTAATGTAAACATCCGTTGTACGGCATACATCCATTGTTTTTAGAAATTAAGGTTGATACATAGAATCCTGCCTTCACTGAAAGCAATAGACATTTTATTACTAATTTCAGTATGGTCAAGGCTTTTCCATCTGAGTCTTACCATATGCACTTTTTCAATATTTGCAAAGAAACAGTCAAGTAGAATATGTATAACAGTAACATTTCATAGTAATACTCAGTGACTAGAAATTATCTTGACAGCTTGATTTCTAATTCTATATTAGGTTTGAATGCTAAATCTGACGATATCCAGGTACCAAAGCCAATGTTTAATGGATCATATACATGACTTAAGAAAACATTGCTTGTTTTTTTTGTGGTAGCTAGTTTTACACAGTCTCTTCTGAACTTTAAATGAATAAATTATTCAGCAGCCAGCACTTGTCCTTAGATGTCAATACCACCCAAAGCATCCACATTTGCCAAACCTGTCTTGCATGAAATGGAATGAGGATATTCGCATCAGGAAAATGTCAAAGCAGGAAATTAACCCTTCAGGGGTTTCATATAATCAAATATTGCATTAATTGTTATTGTATCAGCATTTATTTAACTGATGCCAAAGGATCATAGTATTCCCACCAATGCTGTGTTTATGAGTTACACTGGTGGTCTTCCTAGCTGGGAGGCAGCAATGGGCTTTTCTGTGATACTACCTTTCAGTTAGTACACTAAGAAGCAAATTTAACATGAAATTTTAATACAAAAGATACAAAATTGAATTGTTTTCTCCAATACAAAAGCATAGAAGAAATCTCAGCTTTTGTGACAATGTACCTCTTAGAGGAAGGTCGTCGATATAGAAGAGTCTCCACAAACAATGGTGTCCGTCTTTCTGGAGACATACATTGGAAAGAGAGACTGAATGCTGACTGTGGCAGACCACTTGAGCCCCTTCCGTGAGCACACGCTAACTATGCTGAAATACAAGAACGTCTGAGAGATATGGTAAAACTGTGAGAGGCTTCCACACCTATACCCATCCTTATTAAATTCCTCACACCAAGTCTGGGATGAAAAGGATTTGCTCAGCCCATTCATTCCCTTTACATGCACTTCTTTCCACCAGTTAACGGAAACTACCCACAGAAAACACTGAAGGAACAAACAAGTTTCAAAAATTTGACTGTGACCAATAATCCATCTGGAGTAAATCCTTAGGCTGCTGAGTTTAGTGAATATTACTACCACACAAGGTGCTTCGGGCAGGAACCGGCCTATAATGTGTACTGCTTCCAGTCTGCCCCTATGTAAAGAAGGGGGGATAAGGACTCCGCTGCAGCACTACACTCCACCTTACTGCAGATGCCCTCACCACCACTTAGGAACTTACAAGGAGGTTTACAAATTACTCCAAAAGCATTATTTACAACCATTAGCATAGGAAGCTATTACTAAAGATCCTTCACCTTCCTTGCACCTGATTTTATACTCACTTATCATACTCTAGTGTGATACTCCGTGCCCTCCATCTGGGCTTGAGCTTTCCCTCCTTGGTTTCGACTACACTACTATTAATTTGGAGAGTCTGAGAAAATTCTCCCTATATATTCACATACACTCCCTCTTGAAACCAGTCAAAAGATTGCTTTTGCACATAGACTGTGACAGAGATTACACTTAAAGTCCTGCTATGCCATGCTCTCACTGAGAACTAGTCAAGTAAAAAACATAAACACTTATACAAATTCTCAAGATCTTATAGTCTTTATTGAGACACGTTTCCACAAAAGAGAGGGAAAATCTTCCTTGAGTAGGGATTGTGGGAATCAAGCCAAAGTTACAAGGATTACATATCAAATGGTATGCTACTTTCTCTTTTCCTTTTTTGCTTTATGCCCATCTTGCTATAGCTACGACTGAATATGTTAATCAAAATCCTATAGAACTGTACTCACTTGTGTGTGTGTTTACTTTCCGTTTACATAACCATCTTCCAAAAGGAGCATTTCTCCTTTGTGCTAGATGTTCTACGATGTAATTTAAAGTTGCAGTTACCGAAATATCCTATTCTAGCAGTGCCACCACTATCGATTCTATTGCCCAGTCATTACCATAAATTATTATACAGGAGCTAAATATACATTTCCAGTCTTCATGATGTCCAAACAGTTCTGCAGTCAGAGAAATCAAATGTTCCCTGCAGTGTGCCCTAATAATCTGCATTGAGTGTTTTGGATCAAGTAATAGGAGAAATTTCCAAACCTTAAGGGCCTTCACAGAGAATTCAGGAAACACATAATTGTAGAGTGCTTTAATTTCAAAAATAGGATTTGAATGCTCAACTAACAATGGGTGGGATGGAATGGAGTACCTGAGACGGCATGTATTTTCAAAAAACACCAAAATCAAGAATAAAACAGATCTTCCCAATCACTTCTGAGGGGCCAACAGGACATGAAATACCAACCAGCTCAAAAAAACCATTTACCTCTGGGCCTCTGCTTCTTCTGGTACTTCTTCTGTTTTGAGAAGACAAGCACTATCACCTGTCTATAACCTGTGAATGAGGTCTAGATATTTCTTATCTCTGCTCACTGCTGAGTTTCACTCATTAATACTCA
This sequence comes from Steatornis caripensis, assembly GCA_013398225.1. Classification (NCBI taxonomy): domain Eukaryota; kingdom Metazoa; phylum Chordata; class Aves; order Caprimulgiformes; family Steatornithidae; genus Steatornis; species Steatornis caripensis. The sequence continues at coordinate 217,874 of VZSC01020021.1, read as the reverse complement.
GAGTATGCACAACCAAAGTTCTACTTAACCTCAACATGGAATGGGTCACAGGCCTGTGGGCCAGTGCCATGGGAGGTGCCAAGGGAGGATTTTCACTGACTCACAAATGGGGGTGAAAACTTTGTTGTATCCTCCAACCTGCTGCCTGGAGCAGTCATCCAGTATCTGTGCCACCCTCTTAAACTATCTCAAAGACCTGATCTGCCAAGATCATTATAGTGCAAACTTTTAATTTTTATTAATTTCTTCAATTTGCATAAGGACGTTAGCATGCCTTAGCTTGATGGGTATAGAATGAAAATAAAAGGGCTCAGGAAATGCTGTAGTTAATGGTGGCGTGAGAATCGCATCTATACCGACTAGCAAAAAGTAGGCAAGCTTATAGATTATAACCATGCAGAAAAAGCAATGCATATATGATAGCCTTCTTCACTGCAAAGATCACCTTAACAGATGTATTTCTGGCTATTCTTTCTTCCCACTCCAACATACTTGTTTTTCAGAGTTTGCCTTTGCATCCCTAAAATTGAAACTTTAACATTCCATGGAAATAAGAGAAAGAATGAACTGGAAGCATGTGAACATTTTTTGGGGGGCTGCATCACAAGTGATTATTTACATTCTTCAACTATAAACTTTATGGGTTTATTTAAAATGTGACTACAAGAATGTCACAAATAGGCAGCATAATAATTGAAATTCAAAGGAATAATTTCATACTTGGGATTTTTAACTCCACATTAAAGCAGAACTTGTCTTAGCCAACCAATGAAAGGATGAAAAAAATACACAATTTTAACTAGATGGCTCTTTAACAAAGATGAAGCAGACTTTTCATGAATTAGCACAGGGGCAATTTTGAATAATCTCTGGAGACAGTAATTTGCCTAATATTTGGAGAAGTGTTGTTGTAGCTAATGCAGAGTTTGTTGAAGATTACATCAGATGAATCCTGTTTTTATACCTCTTGTGCTTATTAAATACAAAACATAGTACAAAAACTGTGATGTGAAGAATAAGTCTCTCATCGGGCTTCATCAGCCAACTCACTAACTAAAGACATTGTTCTTTAAATGCATCAAGTACATAAAATCACTAACTACTGAAAATGTCAATAATTGTTATCTAAATTTTATGAAACATATGGACAACTACAATTATTTTATTTCAAATGGCTGAAGATTGTTGTTACTTATTTCCTTTTTAGTCTATTAAAAAATTCAACTTACTGTGGCACTCCTTTGATCATCATATACTTATGTAATTACACAGTTCAGTCAAACAAAAAACACCACAAAAACTTTTCACTATTTGTAACGAGCAATCTTTAAAATTCACCCTTCTTTTTCCACACTGGCTAGTTAAAGACTTTATCCATTTAAATGGACAGCTTCATAATTTTTTTTTCTAAATATAAAGCATGAGCTATTTTCAGGCCGCTCAAGGAAAGTCATAGTGTGTAATATCAAACTCTTTGATTTGTTGCTGGCATATGCATTGCAAAATGTCATCTTGTCGTGTTGTTAATGGTCATGGCCAGAGAATGCTTACGATCACTACTGATTTAGATCACTGATTTCTTCACACTTAAAATAACTTCAGTAAACAAAAGCAGAGAACACATATTGAATTTCGGTTTTGAAGAACAGTATCTCAGACTGAGCCTTCTCTTTTCTCTGGAAAGTCAATTGGATTACTAGTGTGCACTTATACAGCTCTCAATGAATATAAACTAGAAGGAACATGTCTATGTGGTATGCAGAATTGTACAGTCAACTCTCAGTTGTCTGTGGGTGTGTAACCCAGGTTGCAGATTAGCAGTGCTATGCTAAAACAAAGCAGAAAAAAAGGAAAACCACCCACCATTTTTCTTTGAATTTCTGATCTCACTTTTTATTGCAGCTTAACTTCATTCCTCGATAAATGTAATAAACACAGGAAGTTCTTATCTAATGTGTATAAGCTTTGTATTAGCTATGTTTTAGCTTTATGCAGGTTAGTCTACTCTATTTGTTTTCAATAAGTGAGCTGACTGTGTAACTATAAAAGGGCCCAGCAACCCACAGTTTTATTCAACATTTGCTAAAAACAAACTGTTTGTCAAAATATCTCTCTAATTCACCTCAAAAATAATCAGAGTCCCCTTTTACATTATTTTTTAAACCTATGAGTAATAACAGCTTGCTGCAATACTGGACTCCTATTAATATAGGTAAAATGTTCACATGCTTGAAAGGCAAAGGAAAGACAATACCAGTGAACAAACTCAATGCGCTTAAACAGAGATAGATACAGTGGTCTCCTCTTCCCCCAAGGCCTAGAGATTGATGGAAAGCCATTTTGTTATAGTATTTTGTAGCTGTACCAAAAACCATGCATGAATTGGCTAACTGTACATTTTATTCATTTAGAGGGTCATTAGCACCGAATATGCTTAAAAAAGTCATATGCTCTTGGGCAATGCAACAATAACAGTGGTTTCTTATGAAGAAGGTGGGAGAGGGGCAGTTGTTTCCTGCTGCCCCCTCCCCATTGCCATTTTTCTCTGCATAACCTAAATAGCATTTACTTCGTGACCAAAGCCAAAAGACAGAGATACCCAGCACACCAGCCAAGCATCATGGAATGACAACTCCATGAACTACAAAGGCAGCTGGAAGGAACTGGCGGTCTCTGTCTTCAGGAAGGGAACTCACTGACAAACCTAAGCTGCTGCAGGAGCTTCTCTACTGGGGAGGAGGGATGGCTGAGACACTTCTTAAGGAGCAGGAGAAATGCAAGACCCAATATATGAAACATTTAATCTTGAAGAAGGTTTGATGGAGAGGCTGCCAAAAGGCAGGAAACAACAGAGGGCAGGAAAGCAACATAGGCAGACAGCCTTTTCCCCAGGGAATCTGCTCTTACTCTTTTTTTCTGCCACCAGGAAAATTAAAACTACTAAATTCACATTACTGATGAGCATTAAAGATCAAAGCAGATATAAAATAGTGTGATATTCTTTGCTATTCTGAAAAGAAAAGAGTAACCTATGAGCCCCGCATTCTAGCTTTGGCAACGCTTAACTCCTGTACTAAAACGAAAGCAAAAGGCTTTTCATACTGTGACACAACAGTGTGCTGAATTGGAATAAACCTTCTTGCTCCTTTGAATTTATACCCTAATATATTCAGTTTGATATGCTGACTAGGATCAAAATGACACCAATGACAAAAACTGCAAGCACTGCTTTAATTCATGTATACATACAATTCTTGTAGGAATCTCTCTAAACTACTTGACATCCTGTGCCAGTGAGTTCCACTGAGTAATAACTCTGCATAAAACGTTACTTCATGCGTTGCCTTTTAATTTCACTGAATATCCCCTTGCTCGTTTAACACTGGAGAAAAAGAAAGGAAATACCTGTGTCACAAGAACTCTAACTGGATCAATTATAAAATTTCACTTAAAAAAAAGTACCTCTTCTCTGTCAGGTAGTACAGTTGCATGTTTTTCAGCTAGCCAAAGGAATTATATTCATATCAAAAGAAAAACATTTAGCAAAATATTTGCGTTCAGACTTGTTTAGTGTTTATTATTTTAATTTACATCAGTTACTGCTTGCAAAACTTCCAGGGAAATGATTTTAATCTTTTTTTCTTTTCCCACTGCATAGTAAATACAGCCGCCTTAGTATTTCAGAAGCATAGTACTATAGAAACGTTAGGGCCTGCTTCTGCTCCCAATGATGGTAACGGGAAAACACCAACTGACTTTATTAGGAGTTAGGCGAGGCCCCAAATTTGCAGCTTTTGAAACTTCATAGTTGGAAATTTTCTGGCTAATCTTCAGAACCAACTACTTCTTCAACCGTTACACTATTTACAACTTTATTTATATGTATTTCTTTATTACAATATGTAATATCACTGTTCCTTGTAAAGGTTACTATTTTATAGAAATTAGACTGAAGTTATTGCCAATCAACCTTTTAATAAACTTAAGTGGGATAACTTTCAGAATTTTTCTGAACGTACGATCCAGTTTTTACTCACTCTTGCTATCTTTGACAATTGCTTAACTACCTTAATTTCAAAGCTTTTTTCAGTGTAATAAAAAAGTCCTTTTGGTAGAAGTTTATTGGTCCTGTTTCAAATTACGTTCTGAAACATTCTTGAACTGATAAGGACTCATTATTTTAGCAATTTTTCTGTTTCAACACAGTATATAAAGCCATGCCTCTCAACCAATCAACCTCAGTATAAAAGTGCGAGGTCAAACAGATTGCTCACTAAATCTTTCATCAAGTTGTCTGATCACATATAGACACAACTCTCTGAATTCTTGCATATGTTGTATAATGTTATCATACAAATTTAAGCATTTCCATTATTGACTGCTGCTTGTGTATGTATATATTAACTTGCTGGTCATAAAACTACAAGAAAGGACAAGATACTGAACTAAGACCTCTAGTCTTGTCTTTCCAAAAATTACGAAAAATCCGTGTTCTTTATGACTGACCAACTCATGATGTTGTGCTTCAAATATAATATACACATTTTCCAAAATTAAACTGTGAAGTTAATGTCAAATACTGTGTTGTAACTTTAAATATAACTGACATATTAGAACAGATAGATGGGTAATTATGATAAACTACACAATAGTGCTACTGTAGATAATATCATTTATCTATCCTGTGGTCCCCATCATTCATGCATTTACAGTTTGGGAATACAGTGACTGCAAAGGATAATAATTCATAATGGCTACATTCTTGGTACTTCATGCTAGCTCACTAGACAAAATAAAAAAGGTTAATTGTATAACTGGAAAAATGTAAAATTTTATTCCAAGAAAATTAACAAGCTACACAGGTAAATTTTGGCAAATGCAACTTTATATTGAAATCCACACATCTGTATCTTAAAGAAGGAAAGACTCACAGACTCTAATGTATTTCTAAAATACTACGAAATCATATTATATGCTTTCACAAGTTAAAACTTAAATAATTTAAAACAACCAATACACCAAAATGTGCAGAAAATATAAACAAGACTGTGCCTTCAGTAGAATAAATGCTTCACAAATTGTGCAAGATATCATACTAAGGCTGCGGTCTCCCCATGACAGCTGTCTTAAAATATAAACATACATCAACTGCCTGTGTTTCTCAGAACAAACTAGAAAGGGCGGCACACCTAGAAAAAAATCATACCATCCCAGTGATGTGCATACTGATTTTGGGAACCATTGGAGTAAAAAGGAAAAAAGAGGACTAAGTGATCTTTCATGCACTCTCAAATGACTGACCAGAGTTATTGGTTCAATTTTCCTTGCTTATTTGCTTCAATGCTAAACAAAATGGAAGATACTAGATAACCCTTTAAGGCAACATGTGTTTATTCTGTATAATTATAACTGTTCAATTATGACTGGATATTATCATTAACGTTGCCTAACAGACTGATATCTAGCTTTTTAAAAAATAT
>VZSC01020021.1:193614-208477 GCA_013398225.1 Steatornis caripensis | reverse complement strand
GGGGGGGGCCCCCCCCCCCCCCCCCCGCCACGCACCTGCAGCTGCGGCAGCCCTCGGCACCCCCAGACTCCCCCAGTCCCTCTCCTCCTACCTGTTGGTGCCGGAGATCCCCACATGCCAGAGCTGCTCCTTCCCGCCAACCGAGGGCTGCTTTATCCTGCCGGTCTCTTTTAGAACCGTTTTTATTTTCCTCTGCCGTCTTTCATTCTTCTTTCTCTCAATCCTTTCCTTTTTCTTTATTTTTCCCCCCCTCTTTTTTTTTTTTCCTCGGTACCTTGACTGAGAATCCAGTCAGTGGCTCGGGCGGCGCATGCTCACTGCGCCTCCTCCCTGCGCGCCGAGCCCCGTCCTCCCCTGTCGCAGCGGCACAATCTCCCCCAGTAACGCAGCAGTGGCGGGCGCCTCAATGAGGGCAAGGCAGTCTCAGCGGCGGCGGCAGCTGCTGATGGCTCAATGAGGGCAAGGCAACCTCCGCGGCAGCAGCAGTCTCCTCAGTGGTGGGTAGGAAGCCTCACCGGCAGCAGGGTCATCAGTGAGGGGAAGGCAGCCTCGGCACCGGCACCACCACCGCCACCACCACCACCAGCAGCAGCAGCAGCCACAGCAACAGCAGCAGCAGCAGCAGCAGCAACAGCAACAGCAACAGCGGCGGCATCAGCCGCCTCCTCAATGAGGGGAAAGCAGCCTCCACAGCAGCACGTTCCCATTGCGATGCATAGCCGAGCTGGATTTATCGGCGAGCCTGGGCAAGCTAGCTTGAGGAAAGGGAGGGGGAGGAATTCGGTCCTGCGCGCCTTGTTTATGCCTTTGAACTCCCCCTCCCGCCCCTTTCGATTAAAATGGGGGCTAGGAAGCGGCCGTCAGGAGAGGGGCCGCGCGGTTTCTTCAGCTGCTGCTGTTGGCATCCTCCCGCTCGTGGCTCGTTTTCTTTCTTTCCTTCCGATTCCCACCCGGTGAATGCCTTCTTCCTAACCCCCGAGCCACGAAGGGCTCCTTAAAAAGTACCGTGGTTCGGGGAAGGCGTGTTCGCCGCGGGGCCGTTGGGACGGCGCACCTTCCTTCCCCCCCGGCTCCGCCGTCTCCCCCCGCGCCGCCAGCAAAGCGGCTTCTCAACACTCAGCCCCAAGCCGGCGCAGAGCTGTCAGGGCGCTGCGTGGCGACAGTGATGAATTTTTAATGTAAAAGCCCGTTCCGCCCGTGGAAGGGCCAGCGTTTCCCCTCAGCGCGTAGGGCGAGAGCGGTGACAGCGGCAGTCGCTGCGGAGGAGCGCGCGAGCCGTTGCCCGGTGGAGATCGATACCGAGCCGTCCCGATGATGTCATACGGGCCGGCGGGCCGAGGCGGCGGCGCCGGGAGGCGGCCTATGGCCTGGGCCGCCGCAGGGGCCTGTCGCCGGCCTCCTCCCCGCGCGGGCCGCGACCCTCCTTGGGGGCCACCGCGGTAAATCCGGGAGCAAACGGGAAGGGTTCGGGTAAAACGCGAAAGGGCACGTCCCTCCGCCCTCCCGCCCCTTCAGTGTTTGTGGAAGTTCATCCCGGAGAAGCGGGAACATAAGGAAAGGCTTGCCCCAAAAGTAATTCGCTTCGACCGCGAAGCAGCTGAGGGACAGCTTATTTTGGGTCCAGAGGTTTGGATTCTGAGGAACTTCACGAGGAGCTTCCACTCAAGACAGAATAAATCCTTCTGGGGGACAGATTTATGGGGTTGATTCATAACGTGTGTCACGTCTTTGAGACCGTTAGTAGACTGCAGGCATTTTTTAAGGCTGTTGTCAAAGTTTGGGTTCTTCTTTTTGTGGCATTTTCTAAAAATCATTGGAATTAGTGCCCAAAACACAAAACTAGCTTCAGTAACAGCCCGATCAAGCCCCAAGGTCTGCAGCCACCAGAAAATACAGTGATTTAAGACAAAACTTGCAGTTTCAAGCATGTGACTTGCTTCAGAAAACAATCATTCTTGAGCAGAAAACTGGCACAAAGCTCAAGTACCACACGCTTTTTTCTGTGAATGAAATTATGATGACTTTGTGTTGGTGCTCATCTTTAGAGTTAGTTTCACTTTTAAAAATTGGCATTTTGGGTGGTTATTAAATTTACTACTTCAAGCTGCACTTTCACAATCAGCTAAGCTAAGTAGACCTCTCTAGCTATCCCTTTTCTTTTGTTAAAGTTACGTACCCAAGATCACACACACGATTACTTTTAAAGTCATTCTTAATGTTAAAATGGAAGGACAAAGAATTGACTACTAAGCCAGCAAGAGCAGGCACTTTAATGGTCTAATACAACAAAGAGTTCTCAGAGTGCTGTGAAAATTAAACACTTAAGATACCAGATTAGGAAGCAGATTTATAGTGTGTGGTACAGGATGGGTATAGTATGTTAATGGTCACGGCCTATTCTTAGACTCTGATCTATGATTTGTATTTAAGAGTAAACAATATGACATCATCATCATCACTGTAGAATGACCCGGTACAGCAGTTTTTAATGTTTTCTGTGTGTGCTGTCTCTTAGAGATGTTACAGAAGTATATTGCTGTATAACATTTAAGAACTTGCTTTTCTTTTGAACCTGTTGCAGACTGTTTAGAAGTAGTCCATGGACTTCAGAATTCATTCAGTGTTCAACTCCTCGTTCAGCATGAATCCATTTGTCATCATATGTGTAATCTGAGAACCAGTGCTCTAATTTTTTCAATGAAACGTTGACATCTATACTGAAGTGAACGTAACTAAGCTAGTTTCCCGTCGTAGTCAATGGTGAGAAAAAGATGCTTTAGGGAGCAGATCATCTCATTCTGAATCACAAGTCTAAAATACATCAGGTGGATTACGTTCTATTCTCTTTTTTGTAAGGGTAGAGTTAGGCAAGAGAAACCCGTGTTATGAAGGGAGAGACTTCTGGCTGGGCGTGAGATAGTGCTGTGTTAAGCTGTTGTGCTGGGAGCAAGCCACATCCCTCATGAAGTGAAAGCAAATCCAGGAGTCATCATGGGATTAGGAATCTGGGAGGTGAAGGCAGATGTCAGCTCCAGGAAGCATGAACCAGGAAATAAATGTGCAATTGGAAGGGGAGGAGGAGAAGAGCTGGGAAGGGACAGGTACTCACATCACTACAGATGTCAAAAGACATTTATTGTGTTCTTCAGAACAGCTGGGCTAGAGATATGAAAGGTTCAGAAAAAATTTGTGAGGCAACCTTTTTTGCAAGGTGAGCGGATTAGGGGTAACCAAGCAGAATTTCTTGGGGTTTTGCCACAAGTAGGGGTCCTGAACCCGAAGTAAATTGCCCACTCCAGAATGTAAGGGGGTGCAACATCAAGGGCAACAGGAAGGAAGTTCAAAAAACTGAGAATACCTGCATGCTGTATAAGCATCTCAGAGGAAAGAAGTGATTACTCTCAGGAAGGTAAAAATCTTTCCCTGCCTTTTGTTTACTTAAGTGTTTATGTCTGCTTTTCCCCAAGAAGGAAGGCTAAAGGGACAGAGTGTAAGGGAAATGTAAGCGCAAGAGCATTCACGTACCGCATTACAGCTAGCAACAGATGATTGGAGCTTTCCGTAGAAAATGAGACAGCCAGGACAATTTCCCTAATTTTCTGATTTAGATCAAAGACGTGAACCATCTCCAGGTTTGGGCAACATCACTGCAAAGTTATTGAGAGTTATGGTACAGACCTCTTTCTTTCATTTTCTCCTGTTGGAGTTACTTAATAATCATGGCCTAGAAAGTAACTGGTGAAGTACTCAGCTTTGTTGGTGGTGACTGAGGATCCTGTATTCCAATTGCAGTTTTTATCAATTTAGGTACGTTTAAGAATGACCAAGGGACTGGTTCCAATTGATTGGACCCACTAGGTCCATTCTCAGATCAGGATCACCTTATTGGAGAATCCTACTTTGATATTCTTAGTCCTTGGCATCATCTGCAGATCTGGGCAGCTCATTCCCATGAGGTGGTGGTGATGCTTGGGTGCACATGGCCAAGGTGCCAGGAAGCCTGGCACTGGAATGGGGGACAGTTGAATGCTATTGCAGAGGAACTTTGTTGCTGTGTGAGTAGCATTTTGGGTACTTGGCACCTTACTTCTTTTGAGGATATGTGCCCTGGAATCCTGTACCACAGTTGTGAGCCCCGTGAGCATGCTGGGTAGGTGATTCTCATTGTTCTGAGCTTTTTCCTCATAATGAGAGAGGTTTTTGAGAAAAGCCTGACTCTGAGAAATCTCACTAATGGAGCCTGACATAGAGATTGGGCTAGAAAACAGGCTAGTGATGACAAGTAACTATCAGTTGAAAAGATCGGGTGAGATGTTAGCCTCACCATGGTCAGTAACAACTCTCTCAACAATTTCAGCAGAATGAGGATTTCAATGTAGAGCCAAATGTTGTGAATAGCTAAAAAGTAAAATATTCATGTCCCTATTCTCTTGATCATTTCAGTAATTAAAGGTGGTTAGCAGCTGCCTTGAAATTTGTATATATGCAATGTCTACCCAGTCTGCATAATGCAAACTCTCAAGCACTGTAGGATTCTATGACATCTCTACAAATCAGGAGAGGTACTCTGCAAGGTGCACCCACCTCTGTGCAGAGGCCACACAAGATTTATGTATTGTTTAAGAGACTGTGATAGATGCTATCAAAGTACATCCTTTTCAAAGGGCTCAAGGAATTCTTCCAAGGAAAATTTCTAGCCTGTGCAGTAGATTTGTGTAACTTTAAAATAGTATTTAAGTAGGACTTACATAATACAGAGACCTGTGTAAGACCCCTGCACAGTAGAGAATTTCACCTGCAATATATTTGGTTCCTGTGCTTTGTAAAGTATTTGTAAAGACATTTGTTGGTAGTGTCTGGCTCCTGGGTTGGCTCTCCACACAGATGTAAATTTCACCCCCACACTGGAAATGTCTCTAGTGGTCTCCGCCTCACCTGTAACAAAATTGCATTCATGTGAGTATAACAATTGCTATGGATAATAATTACTTTTTTTTGGTATTAATCTTCAGTTAGATCCTCTGATGTTTTATAAATATTTCTCAGAAACATTTGATTAGGTATTTTTAAAAATGTTTCAGAAGTGCCCTTTGAAACTTAATTTTTGTTCTTAAAAGTTGATCTATGTTGCATGTTTACACAGAGATAAATGAATGCTTAAGGGCAAATACATGTAAGCTTATCTGCTGAGCATATGAAAAAGGCTTTGTCCTGCAGAGGAGAACTTCTACTCTGTGTGAGTAATGGGAGTGAGGCACCAACATGCATCTGAAAATCACGTTAGTTACCTGTATCCTTGGGCTTGTAAACACCTTTTACCAGTTTGTTCATTAGGACTACGTTTGAAAGACTGCACATGTCTGTTGTTGCATCTAGGTTTGATAGATACACCATTAAATCAGTGTCGCAGTGTTCAGCTCAGTTATTTTTTGTGCAATTTAAGTAGGGTGGACATGTAGTTACTTGACTTCACTCGCGTATCAGGTAGTGAGAAATGCAAATGAACTTAACTGTGGCCAGGAATAATTACCAATGTTAAATTGTACTGCTAATTACTTCTGCCTGCAAAAAGATAAGCTACATTTTTAAATTGCTGGACTTCACAAATGGCCTTTTAATACATATGATTTAGAGAGAGAGAGAAAAAAGAGAAAGTTAGAGAGGCAAAGAGAGCTTCCTATGTGGTCTTTGTTGTTCCTGTGCCATGTGTATGTTGCTGTACTAAAGAATCATCAAATGCCTTGTTTTCACAGCCAAGGTGGAGTGATAATATGTCACTTTAAAAAGATAGAGCCAGTCACATCCACAGTGATGCAGGTCGATGACTGAGCTCCACAGAAGGAGGGGGAAAAGAAAGAAACTTCACAGTATCCGAAGAAGTAGTTCCAAGTAGATACATTTGTTGAGAGGGTATTTTTGAATGGTGAGAATATTTCTCTAATATTGCCATCTTGGATCCCCCATAAACTCTGTATATAAATAACATAATATTCAAAATTTGATCTTTGAGTAATTTGTTTAGCTCACGTTTTGTTTTTTTTGGTTTTGTTTGTTTTTTTTTTTTAAATAACAGAGGGTAAGCACTATCTTGTATGTCTGTATAACAAATCTTTTAATATAAATAATTTTGAACTTGCAGTCTTGTTAGTGGGAAGTATTGAAATTCTCATTCCACCAACAGTTTTTAGTTAATGGGGGCAGCACTATAGAAATGCCTCAGTAACAGGGTCTGTGGTGACAACCCGAGCTGCTGACCTCAGAAGGACACTTGCTGTTATTCACTGCACTCCTGGGAGGAGCAAGAATCTCTTGTAAGAACATCAAGAGCATGTGGACCAAGCTTAGTGAAGTTCCTGCTCTATCCAGTCTCTCCACTCTCTTCCTGTGCCAGAAAATCTGTTGGTGTTTTGGTAATTGGATGTGGAACAGGAGGAAAAAGACTTTCTTCTTTCTCCATTACAAAAAATAAAATACCATTCCTTGTAAGTCTCATAGATGGGATTTGTTGAAGCATGTGCACAGACACTGGGAATAGTCTTACAGAAGTAGTGATTCATTTATTTGATGTATTTTCATTTGCGGTTTAATTAATCCAATTAATTGTACATATTTTAGTATAAGCTACATTACAATATGTCTTTCAACTACTGTAAATACATTCCACTCACTGATTTCTTTTTTTGTGCATGACATACGGTAATGTGAATACATCATAGCGGTACAATTCAGCAACCAAAATAGTTGAGAGGAGCAATGCTGAGCACAGTCAGGAATTCATTACTAAATCACCTTAGGTGAAAGGCATGCTTTTTGCATGAGGCTTATCTAGCCAGTAATATGAACACAATCTGGTGAGAAACAGGTAGAGAGTGCTTAGAATTTAGAAGCTGAACTGGGAGCACTGGGAGCACTGACCCATGCTAATGACTTTCTGACTCTGATGCATGGCTAAGCAGTCTTGGCCTCTTCGCTGACTGTTATTCTCATATCTCAGCTTCTGACACTCTACGAACCACGTTTTGGTAGAAGTGGAGCATCCCCACACAAGAGGAGATTTCCTGCCAGTGCAAGTCGGCACCTCAGCACCACAAACATAGAAAGCTATGTTAATTTACTCCAGTGGGGGAGTCTGTTACTGTGATTTTAGAAGTGTTGTTTAGTAGTGGAAGCATCATTAGCATCATCAGAAACTGATCATGGACAAAAGCTTGTAGATTTTTAAACAAAGGAAGTGTTTGGTTTCTGTTGTTTGTGCACCTCACCCCTTCTCAGATATTATGTTTGATAGTCTATGCTATTTTAACAGTTGAGTTTTCAATAAAACACTTTCTCGGAGGCTATGTAATGCTCCTGGTTTACCTTACTAAATGGAAATTCAGGACTTGAAATCAGCTAACCACTGATGAAGCACACAGCAGCTCTGCACTGTCATGGTCATTAACAGTGCCAATCACAGCATTCAAGAACGCTTATTTTCTATCACCATTACAGATGCCAGTGGAATACTGTGGAGCAAAATGAACGGGGTTAGAGACATTACAGAACAGAATGCTTGCCTCGAGAGAGGAACCTGAAAATGCCTGAGAGACAGGGAAAGGATGGCTTCTTCCAGTAGAGCTGCGTTCAGCAGTTTTATGCACCACTATTAAGTGTAGTCAGCCTCATGTCTGAGATGCGCATAACTGTATCACTTGTGTAAACCCCAAGCTCTTCCGTAGTTTTCCAGAATGTATGGATATATGTGGAACACTTCTTTGGCAGGCTGGCAGGTATCACTTCTATCTCTTTTTGTGGTGTTGGCTCACTGGACATTATTAGGATGTGATTGGGGCCTAATGAAAGGGGTGATTATGGTTCATTATTTTTCATATACGTTCTGTCATGAAGCGATATAATGACTAAGTGAATTTATGCACGTTTCCTCCCCTTCACTGTCTTTTAAACCTGGAGGCTGATTTTAGTGAAGTCAGACACATGAGCATAGAGGTCTCAGAGGCAGGTGAGGTTCCTATAAATTCTGTGAATGTAGGTGTTGACTGCTTGTCATAGAGTTTGCCTTTTCCCCTTGCTGTTTTTTCAGACTGGCCACCACTCCTTAGGGACCCTGGTCCATACGTGAGGCTTCAGCATACAGCGATTCATCTGCTGGTCAAAACTGGCCATGGCTTGGAGTCTTAATCCCTTCCCAGTTCAAATTCTTTGTGACCAGGCTTGGCTGTGCCCAGCTGTGCAGCTGAACAGGACACTGGATCTGTCACCGTGGTTTCTGCGTCAAGGGACAGATGGCAAGTAGCAAGCATAGTGCTGTGTTAGACCCAAAGACTACGCTGGTTCTGTGACAGACTACACACATCTTATTCATCAGTTCAGTATCAAACAGATGAACAGTCACACTGCTGAGCTCCTCCTTGCTTCTGTTGCAGTTACTGCCCCGTTTCTTCCAAGTCTCATAGAACTATTTGCATGACTATTATTGATATATAGGTATATATGTCAAATCAGTCACTTTTGTAGAGGTGAGATATATAAATACTTCTATTTTCTGCCATCTTTAAGGTTAGGTTAGAGGTGAGCCATGAACAGACAGTATGTTGTAGGGTTAGAGAGGCTGTTTGGCAATAGCATTTTCTATTTCTAGCAATATACTGAGAAGGAGATTTGAAAATAATAGGGTAAAATAGGATAATTGTCACTGACAGCCTTCAGAGAACTTTTAGGCTGTGCTCACGGACAAAAATTAACAGTGTCAATGTTAGAAATATTTATTTTTGCTGATATGACTGGTTCACATCTAGACGTTAGACTTCCTGCTAATTTATTGTTCAAATTTTAATATAATACAGACATGTATAGTATAATGACTCTGGATTGATTTAAAGCTTTGCAAAGAAAATATAAATTGGTTAAAAAAAGTATACTCCTGAATGATAATTGCTTTGAATGCATAAGATTGAGACAATGGAGAGTCAAGTCTGTAATATCTGAGATAGTACACACTGGCTAGCATGAATATAGGTTCTACTAGTGAACTTCATGTCTTATGATCTAGAAAGTGGAAATACTCTTGGATATTCCCATGTCAACTCAGCTGTTACCTGGTCACTGTAACTAATTTGATATCTAGAACCTAGTGCCATGGTCCCATTTTGTCAGTTTGTTGGATATTAAGTATGAAATGTTCTCATTTATATGTAGAACAAAGAGAAGCAATTTGAAGTTTTATACTTGCGAGGATGCAGAGAACAGTCTGTCTCTGGATAAAGGTAGGTCATCTGTTGAGAAACATGACAGTTTGAATTCTGCAGGTACTATCAGCACTGTGATGGCACGGTAGGAGGAACTGCATGAATGCAGCTCTGTGATACAACTGTAAATATAAATTTATTACTGCATTGCCTATTTCGTGGAGGTGTGAAAGAATGAATGCATTATTGAAATGTCACCTACAAAACTAGTCAAGCCTAATGTTAGCAGATGGGAATATTTTTTTCTTAATTGGACTAGTATTTGCATATAATTAGGCAATATTTGAGTATGGTATTTAAAGAAAAGGGTAAAAAACTGAGCAGGAACAGGATGATGCACTGTACTAGATAAGACACTCAGCTAGCAGGAGAAACACATGGAATCTGGTTCCTGCTACCTAGATTGTTTAGTGCTGGTTTTGCTTTGTTTTCTAGTTGACTACATAATGTCAGGCCACAGAGCTGGGACTAGGACCTAAATCTTGACATAAAAGGCAGGTATCCTAAGCAGCAGACATGGGACTCAGTCTCTCTTGTCCGCATCTCTGTGCCCCTCCCTTTGCACCCCCATCCCCATGCCATTGCACTTGCATTTTTACACACAGAGGGTCCAGGATAAACAAGAGAGCATGCTTTCTGGGATTGTACCACCTGGTTCTCCAGGAAACTTCTGGAGGTGGGAAGACTGGGCTTGAATTCCAGATCTTTTATTTTGTATGATGGAACTACTACGTGGTATGGAAAAAGGGGGCTTCCTGCAGTGCATTCACTGGACGCAGCACTGCTACCTGAACCCACCGGTCAGATCAGACTCTTCTAAGGACATTGCTGGGACCGAGATATTTAGGTTGTGCTCTGTCTCACATCTGGATCACCGAGATTCTGCACTGTACACTCTTGGGCAGATGTACATGTGAATGGAAAGCTTGCAACCTCAGGCCCAAATGCTTGAGGTGAATGCCAACTGAGAAGTGAGCACTGATAAGTCTTGCTGTTGTTGCAGTGAGGATTTCTGGGTCCCTTTTTGGAGGGTTTATGTCCTAAGTTCTGTTCAAGTCATGCTTTAGATATTTAAGTCACCTCTTAAGCTCTTGCAGTTCCTCACTACATAATTTTATTAAACCTCATTGAACTTATTCACTCTCCCTTATTAAAAGAAAATGTGGAAATAAGAAATCTAAACACTAGTAATCTGTTTTTCCTAACCTGGGATATGTTTCTGGACATAAAAGCACTCTTTCGATAAGTGATCACACCAGGTCCTCCCAGTAAAGGACCAGCAGTAGCCAAGTAAAACGTACCTGTTGTGTAATTCTGTGCTGCGTTGTAAATTTGGTATTAATGTAATGCTTCAAAAGCTAACAGAACATTTAGTTGATATACTGTATCTCTCTATTATGTATAATATCTCCTCATAAATATGCATATATAACAAAACTGTGGCAATTTGAGGAATTTATTTAAAACTTATGAATTCTCTTTGATATCATGGGTCCTCAAGATGTGTCTGTTTCAACCTGCGTGCTCTATATTGAAAAGAAAGCAGTTTTTTCTTTCTTTTTCCTAAGCTTTTTAGTGTATTGAATTTTCAAAGGATGTTGCCACAAGGCCAGCCATGGAACATAATGAAATGTGGACAACCTGAAATCAGATGGAAGACCTTCAGACAAAAAGAACTGTCAGTTGCTCAGGATGATTTATTTGCCCAAGGGGGCTAGTTGCCAAAACATGGATCGCATCTTGGGAAAGCTTGGTGAAGCTGAAAGAGAAGTAAAAGTTAAAAAAGAGAGGGTAACTTAATGGCCATTCTGGAGTAAGACAGAAGAAATCAGAAGAAAAAACTGTTGCAGGAATGTAAGAAGTTACTTTCTGCTGTCACAGGCAGCCAGAGGCAATTGAGAGCATAGAACTAGTGGAATTGCAAGGCTAGATTTAAATGCACTTTTGACCAATTTAGGCAAACCCAGTTAGATAATGGAGCTAGGATAGTCTTCAGTAGATACAGTGGGAAGTTGGAGAGAGCTGAAGTTATAGTATTAATTAATTATGAAGTAAAAATATAGTATGAAACTTTCAGACATTTGTTTCAATTGGCAGTCTTGGAATACAATTATGAACCTAATTAAACCAAAACTATTTTAAGGTGAGGTATGTTTTCAAATCTTAACCCCTTTATCGTATACTTAAAAAACTACTAAATTGGGGATACAAATATTCAAATATGGCTCCTAACGAACAGATACAGTAAGATACCTTTCAAAACAGAAAATAATGTGCAATACTTCTTTTTAATGTAAAAAACCTACATGATAAATCATTTCTGAAACTCAAAAATATAAGAAAGAGTAAGAGGATGAATAATTACTAGTACTAAGAATATGTTGAGATTTTAACATTGGACTTCCAAGTGCTAAAATGAAGAAAGAGATTCAAGTCTAGCAGACTTTGGCTCAGTGTTACGGTTTAAGGCTTAGGTGTGCTGTAATGTGAATAAAACTGCATTATATAGCAGTTTTAAGAGAGGATTTTCAAAGTGTGTCTGCCAGGGTATGGTGAAAGATTTGTTCTGGTGTGTTCAGTGAGAGCATGCTGAAGGAATTTTTTGAACCAGTGTAGTTTATGGGCTTTTATTATTTCTGTGGTAAGGGTAGAGAAACATATGTACTTATAAAACTCTTTACAAATGCCCCAGTTCCATATAAGCTGCACGTTTCTCAGTCTTTGTAAAAAGACCAGAAATCGTTGCTGTAAGTAGGTGGCAAGGATCAACTGGTTCAAAAATGAAAAAAAAACCAGTCTTTCACTCATGAAGTTTACTTCCTTAGCATTTATTTCTTGAGAAACCAGAGTGCAGCTTTTGCAAACACGGGACAAAAGGGAAGTGAGTAACCTTATCTGGTTTCAACACCAGATGTTAAAAAACCAAAAGCCCAGTCCTATAAGAGGACATGGAATTCTTACTGAGCAAATGGCTCTGGTACTGCTGCATGAAAGAGAGTGTATTTAAGTATGTCTGTCAACGCCTCTCCACCCTGTTTCTATGGCATTTGCTTCCCAAAGCCTGCATTTTGCACTAGATCAGGCAATTTTCATTGTCCTGAGTTAAGATAGTTGGCATTATGATATATTAAGGCAGCTGTCAAAGAAATATTATGTACAGCCAATTTCACATTATTTTGGTAGGGTGCGTAAAGTGATCACGTGCTCTGCATTCGCTAACTGGAAGGTCAGCAGCAGAAGGGATTTTAATTCTTAATTCCTATTAAGTCTATTGGGAGTTAAGCCGAGAAACCTCTGGCAAAACTCATGAAAATTCAGATTTTGAGCGCTTTACATTTCTGTCTACAGCTATAATAATTTCCTTGCTGGCCCTTCTGAAATTGAGAGCACGTAATCCTTTTTATTGTGATTTCATTGTTACTTCTGGATAGGAAAAGAAAATTTACAAACTGCTCCTCATTTAATACAGAGAACCTCACGTAGACTAGGTGAAAGGAGTTCTTGAGGAATAGTTTGTCATAGACACAAAACCGATTTCTCAATAACTGAAATGATAAGAACAACAAGGCAGAAGTAGAAGATGATGTACATCAGACGTGTACAGCACACATACATTAGAAGTGTGCGAATAGGCTCTTCATATTAGTATGGTGTCCTTGAGAGTGGTCTGCCTTGTGAATTTCCCTTTGCCTTGGTTGATAAATCTTGAAGAGGGAGAAACAATGAAGTCTAAGTTGAATATAGAAGTTCTGAAGTGTATTTGTGGAATAAGAATGGGGAGAATATTTTTTTCCAATATTTATTAAGATGTAGGTCAAATAATTTACTGATAGCAGGCTGAGGGAGAAAAAAGACAGCATCTATTTTAAGAACCAATTTAGATTTTCACATAAATGGAAATCAAGAATAATTCTACTGCATTACACAAAAGTGTAAGGGCTGTGCAAGGTCAGAATGAAGCCTCTTGTGATTTCTGTTTAAAATGAATTTAAATCAGGATGACTGCACTGATTTCAGCAACTTCAGGCTGTTTTTTAACCAGATGAAAATTTGGCATTCAGTTATCATAGTAAATAATTCAGCTAGTATTTTCCTAAAGAAGGAGATGGGGATGGAGCCTAATGTGGCTGCAGTTCCCCCATGAGCACCATCTGGTGCAAGGTGCACTACTGGTCAAATGACCCCTCTATCCTATCGACGTACCTACTGCATCCAAACCTGTGTTTTGTCTTTGACCTTGTCCTAAACTCCCACTGATGCCAATGGGAACTCCATGTGCAACAGTCTTTTATTTAGGCTGTCAAATCTTAATATTTTAAAAATGTTGACTCGGGCAGGAGTTGAGATAATTTGCATTTGGGGCTCTGTGCTGAAGCACTTGAGTTCCATTTGGAGTATTGTACTAGCGCCATAAACCCATCTCTAAAAATCCCACTCTGAAAAGAGGATTACTGTACATATGCTGTATTTGCTCCCTTTTTTCCATAACCTTTTAATGCCTCAGGGATTGAGTTTCACTAGACGCAGTGGGAGAATCCTGGTACATCTGGTTTCCCTGTGGTCTTACATGATGACTGAACAGCCTCACAGCTTTTGTGATCAGGTTCCCTATGGCTCACACTGTGATTAGATTTGTTCACCACAAATATATCCTTGTTTGTCATAAAGATACGAGTGAATTGAGCTGCTGTTTATGCAACCCATTTACAACTAGCATTTCATAGAATCATACAGTAAATTAGGTTGGAAAGGACCTCTGGAGGTCACCTCGTACATTTCCTGGCTCGGTCTCTTCCCAAAGATGATTTCTTTTTTTCCCCTTTTGTGGACAGACAATTTATCCTTTCAGCTGACCGAGTGACCTCCGCTTTCCTACTCCTCTCAAATGCAAGCCCTGACCCCCAGCCCACATGTATTTTAAAAGATTATATACAGAGTTTTAAAAAATAAAATGTAACATACAATACTAAATTTTGAAATGTGAAATCTGGCATGGAAGAAGGTTGAAGATGTATAAGCCACACAGCTATTCCTGAACGTCTAAACAAATACCTGATCGCCTGTCTGGCTTCTGTTACTGCAGGAGATGGCTCCGTGGAGCAAGAGGGTAGCAGTGGCCTAGGCATGTATTTGGCACCCAGGGGAACCCAGCTGTCTATCACTTTCCAGGCAGGATTTGAAGTTATCCAGCATCCCTGCATCAGGACAGCCTGCTGCCATAACCCTGGTGTGGGCCATGGTTGTGTCAAAGTTGTACAGGGTTCAAAAGACACACTTTGGTCACCTCTTTAGGAGAGCTTGATTTACTTTTAGGACAGTAACATTTTTTGAGCTGACTTCACTGAGATTTAGTGAAGGGCCATAATTATTGCTAGATAACACTGACTTGTTCTTGGAAAAGCACTTTTTTGCCTATTTTTAATGTATAATAGTTTCTGGGATTTATGTTTTCTTTCTGCAAATACAACAGAATGAAAAACATGACTGTGTGGCATTTATTGCTGAATACTGGTTTCTTACTGGCAACTGCTCCAGATATATGATTTAATTTTTATGAAGAGATGAAAAGTGACTTAGGGAAGGTCCATTGCGATACTACTTTTTATGAAAAAGGACTC
>VZSC01020021.1:173311-185248 GCA_013398225.1 Steatornis caripensis | reverse complement strand
TGATGCATCCAAACTCTCTCCAGCGGCCGTCGCCCCTCCGCGGCGAGCTGCCGCCGGCACCCGGTGTGATTCCCGTGGGCGGCTTGGAGACACAGGCGCCGCCAGCGCCCGGGGTGGCATCGGGGCCGTGTGGAGGCCGCTGGCGGCCGCGGGAGCGGTCCCCGCCGGGGCGGCCTGGGCCCGGGGGGATGGAGCCGCCTGCGGGCGGGCAGAGCGCCACCGGGGAGCGTTCGGGTGAGCCTCAGCCTGATGAGCGGAGAGCAGGGGCCGCACGTACGCACTGTGGCTTTAGTGAAGTAAAATTTAAAAAAATATACCGTCTTGGGCTGGTTGTCTGCTCTTTTCTCTAAAAATAAGCAAAGAGCACAAGTTACCTTCAGTTTGACTGCTTTGTTTCAGATGTAGGTTCTCGTGCAATAGGGAGCGCTCATCAGTGCTGTTGTAACCAGTTCTTACTCTCGGTGTTAAAGCAGCTTTACATGGTGCCGAAAAACCGAAGCAAAGTGTTACCAGCTAATTACCTGAGACCACCCCAAAACCTAAGTAAAACTTGCCCTGATTTTTATCTTATTTCTGCTTTGGACAGAACCGCTTGTAGAAATGCTGTGTTGCATTGTTATGCTACACAGAACAGGGTTAGAAGTCTTGTACGTGCCGCGGGGGAATACTAGCTAGTTCCTAGTCAGAGCTCGGTTTTTACTTTTCAGTGGAAAGTGTGTGTGCTTAAGTGTGGATAAAAGACCTGTAAGCAATTACTATAGATTCAAAGTACGTGTGTCTGGAATGCTTGCAGAAATAACCAGAAGAAACTGTGCACCACTAAGGGCGAAATTAACCTAGAATTTGTAGTCCGTGACTTCAAGCATTAATTCATGACTCACGTTCTCACAATGTTTCCCTAGACTTGTGCAAGAGAACAGCTTTTGTAAACATTTTACGGAAACAATTTCCGACAAGCTGCTTAAAGAGCAGTGGAAATCTCGATGGATTGTTCAACATACATATAGCTTTGCCTCTGCCTTGTATAATTTCATTGTAATTGCCCTTGAGCAACCATTCTTTATGCTTATAGGAACTTTATAAGTCTGAGGTGGAATGCTGTTGATCATCATTCTTTTATTAATGCCCTTCTTTTCCCTGTCTGTCCGGATCCAGCAGCTGTCAATCTTCTTAGACTATAAACTTCCAGGGATAGGAGCAGTCTTTTGGCTCCCTCTTTATACCAAGTAGCACGAAAGCTGCTTCTTTATAAGCAGCAGTGCCTAGACTGTGATAATGCAAGTGATAGTAAATATCAGTATAACTCATAAACATCCCTTTTACTCATGAAACACCTATTTCACAGTTTTCCTGATCCAAAATACTGAATGCTTCATGTTCACTTCTGAAGGCATTTTCTCAAGAAGCTGATGCGAGATAAACTTACCAGAGAAAAATCATGAAACTTCTGAGAAAGGTGTCATTGCATGAAGGAGAGTAATGCTATGATGCCTGACCCGTTCTTCAGTGGGACACGGATAAATCTGGACCCTTACAGAACCCAAAGCGTGGCAATTTGAAGTGCAGGAGGTAGATGTCATCTTAATCACCGCTGTCATCTCCAAGAGTGAGCCTTGGAGTCCTGGCCCTCTTAGTTCACTGCTTGGCCTATTTATTGCATCCTGCACTCTTGACAGGTAAATGTTACACTGTTCTGCAATGTCAAAAAATGTTTAAATCATCCCTGTAAATTTCAGTGCTGTATGTGCTGACGCCAGCACTCCCCAACTAGTTTTCAATAGTTGGCATTTAGTCCCGCAAAACAGATGCGAAGGGGTGGAACAATGACTTTCAAGTCTATCTGTTATAACTAGAAATGTCAGTACCAAAGAGCTGTAGCGTCTTCGGACTTGCGTATTTATAAGACGAGGAGTGTAAAATCCAAGGGGAAGACTGGGCTTAATGTGCTTATCTCACTGTCTCGCCCTCTTCTCAACAACTGTACACATTTATAGGCAGTTGAAATGACAGAGAAGTACAGTAGGGATGTGGAAAATATTGATTGTAAGATATATGATTTATTAGTAATATCATAGAAGTGCCATTGAGAGCTAGAAAGCAGTGCCATTTGGGGATATTTCTTTGGCTTATTAGCTCTTTCAATGCCATTGCATTTCTTAGCTTTGGCTTCAGAAACAGTGCTGCTTTGAAAACAAGCCAAAAAATCCAAACGGTGGAGGAGGCTCTAGCGGTTTTTGTGCTGTCTGAATAGCAGAGAAATGTGTATTCTGCTTCAAGCTCTGCCATCAACTTCCTGCATCACCTCGGGCAAATCTTCTTTTTGACCTATCACTGCTTTGATTGCTTAGCTCAAGCTATTATGTAACTAATATTCAGAGGAAAGACGGAGAATTCCCAGAGCTGACAAGCTAAAGCTTTGTAAATTTTGAGCACAAGGCTAAGGAGGTATACGTGAGACTGGAAATTGAAAATAAAGTGCACTTTCTGTAGAGGAAAAAGTTACAAGGTAATCAGCAGAGCAAGGCTACACCCTGAAGGGGGTATTCAGGTATTTTTTCTCTCCTGCTTGGTTCATAGTTTTTTTATTGCATGACCACAGTGATCTGAGAAGCTTTCTGATCAATTTTTGGACTTAGTTGTACTGCTGTAATGAGAAATGCTAACTCTGATTACTGGTAAGACATTGACTGCAGGCAATGATTATCACTTCTACATCAAGTTCACCCTTGAGCTACTTTTCCCTGGTGATACTTAATCTGACATTTTAGCTGTCTGTCAGTATGTCCTCATCCCCTCACTTCACTCACAGATCTACATCCAGTTTTTCTCCTACAAAATCCATGGCTTGCTTTATTTGGACTTCACTGGGTGCTTCTCTTTCTTTGACAACATAGACTCTATGGCAACCACCTCAGTTGCTTCTGCAGGAAAAAAAAAAAAGTTAAAATACAGCATGAATTACTTCTGTCATTAACCTTTTCCACATTTGCTTCTCAGTCTGCTGTCACACAAATGTTGGCTTCATCCTTTCTCTTCCTTCCTCTATCATTACCTCCTCCCTTCCTATCCTATGTGTCTACTTCATCCTGCCTTCTTTTTTCCTTTCTGTTTCTCAGAGTCATTAAGTTTCCTCTCAAATAAATGTAGGTAGTCACAGACCTTCCCTGTCATGAAAACACCAGTTGGATTCCCTTTGTGTAACTATCACCTAATCTATTTTATTCCTGTCTTCTCTAACCTCTCCAAACATGCTGTCCAAAACTGCTCTGATCACATCCTGCATCTCCTTCAGTATGGCTCATTCCTTCCTCCATCAGCTGGAGCTGCTCACATTGGGATCTCTAGTTGGCATCTTGGACATGAAGGCGTGTGTTTCATCACTGTCTCTTTGACTCATGGACTGCTTTTGAAACTCTCATTCATCTTCCCAAATCCAGTAAACACTTTAAAAAAAATCCTTTAAGAAAAAATCTCCTTTCCCCATTCACTTCCGCTTCTTAAGTCTTTAGTGCTGAGTCCTCCTTTTCTGCTGCTGAGGGTGTGCTAGGCTTCCATCTGTGTTTTTTCCTCTTGACTCTCTAGACATTGTCCCTAGCCACCCTTATCGACAAATACAGCTTTAAATACCATCCTTAACTCATGTTTTTCTTTGTCTTCCCTCTCTTTTTATTCCTGCTTGGTGGTGTTGAGGTCTTACTGCATGTAGCACAGCAGCTCCTAGGCCTAGCTGTTCTGTTCTGACTGGATGACCTAAAATCATGTCGTGACAATTATTCTTGTCTCTTGCGCTGACCCCTGCAGCTTTGTTTATTCAAAGTGCTGCTGCGAAGGGGCCTCTCTCTGGTTTGTCATTTTTTACTGTGTTCCCTCACTTCTTAGTCCTCTGGTGTTACATTTCCTCTTTTGCTGAACCAAAGACAATTTTCTTCTCAGTCCTAGAAGGTCTTTGCAGTATAATCTCCCTTCATACCGGCTTATCCTATTGCCATGTCAGAAGGTTAACTTCTACCTTTCTTTTGTCACCCCTGGCAGACTCCTTTTGATCCCTCTGAGAAGCAAAAGTTAGTTCTTTCTGAGAGCATGGAAAGGCTTACGGAAAGAATCATACCACTTTTTGATGGAACATTATTTCCTTTGGTACCACATGCTTCCTGCTGTCCTTTATACAGACATGAAAATAAAGGATTAAATCGCCCAGTGATTCTTTTTCCCTCAGTCCTTTGCTCCTTTAGCCTGGCAGGGGATCTCCTCTGCCCACTGGAATCTCTTTGAGTTCTCTTGCCAGCACTTCAGAGATGTCTCTGTGCAGTGCTGGCTGGAGCAGAGAGGCATGGAGACAGCTGCCAGCCCTGCAGAAAAAAGCTGTGGAATTGGTGCTGGCAGGAGGCGGGAGCAGCGAAACCGCAGGAGTGAGTGCAGAGGATGCCGTCCAGAGTTAAACATCCGTTGATTGACTTCCCTGCTGAACTCTGCAGGGGAATGTGAGAGCTCCCCATCAATAATGGCAAATCTGGGGATTCCCTGCAATTATTGTGAGTGCTGTCATGCTTCTTCTGGGTTATGAGGAGCAGGATCCTGTGGTTTTTGTAGAAACATAAGAAAGTAGAGGTAGGTATCAACAGGAATGATGCATCCAAACTCTCTCCAGCTTACAGGAAGTAAAGTCTGTCTCTAGTCTTCTTGATTTCAGTCTTGATACTAATGTAAGTAGTTTAAATGTCCTCGCATTGTTTATCAGTGTTTCCACATGTAGGTTGAATATTGTGTTTTGTTTGATTGGTTCTTTTTGAGAAAAACAAATGATTATACAATATTAGCAAGGAAGATGTATACAGCACCAGCAGTTCAGCTTCAGGGGGCCTGGCAATGCCACCTTCATCAATATTGAATGGCAAGCAGAAGAAGATAGTATTCAACACAGGAATGACAGAACGAGATTTAAAGAGGGCGTAGCAGCTGTCATCCGCACATTGTTTTGTTTAGTACATCATTTTTTTCCAAACTATGCTGTCAGATGTTTTCTTGGCTTCTGTGCATATGGTTGTAATAAGTAGGAGAAGTTTCATGAAAATAAAAATTGATTTAAAAATAATAAACTTATATAATCATATGTTTCAAATCTAAATCTAATCCATATTTGGATACCTGTTTATCTATAGGAACATGTCAATAGCATTTTTTATTTTCTTTCAGCTTTAGGCATTATTAGAAATAAAGCTTGCCTACTTATGGAGTTCTAGCCATCTAAATCTTAGTGTGTTAGTCATAAATGAGAAAACTGGTATTATAAAAAATATCCCTTACGTTTGTATGTCTAAAACATACTTTTTTCAAGATAGTTGCTGAAAAAGGAAGGTTGCTGAAATTAGAAGATAATTTGGAAAAATAAGAGGCTAGTGTCAGGCTCAAGGTGGTGTATCCTTGGCAAATGAAGAGGCAGAATTCAGAAGGAGGAGCTGTGCTACATGCCAAAACATGCCTAGGGGAGGAGAATAACAGAATCACTGAGGCTGGAAGGCACCTCTGGAGATCACCGAATCCAACCACCGGCTCAGAGCGGGTCAGCTACAGCAGGTTGCTCTGGGCTGTGTTCAGTCAGGTTATAGCTCCAAGGATGGAGTCTCCACATCCCCTCAGGGCGACTTACGTCAGTGTTCAATCACGCTCACAGAAAAAAAAGTAATTTATATACCTCTTGACAGCTGTTCAAGTTATCACACTCTCATTAAATGCTCTGTGGTGCTGGGGCCTAATTAGAACATGCTTTTGTGTAGTCCTTGTAATGGGGCCTTAAAAAGCCATCTCAGTATTTCTGTTCATCAGCTCAGCACATACTCTGGAGGAACTTTCTGGACTGACTCATATCTTTCAGAACCCTTTTGGCAGGGTCCAGTATCAATCTCCTGGGCACGGACCAGGCTGCTCAGCTGTGATGCGTGAAGGGTGAACAGTCCTGCCAGAAGATGAGCAAGAGGTTGAGTTGACTATAGATTTTTATGGAAGTATATCCGAGGCAAGGAGCAATTAAATTTATACAAAGAATTAAAAATGAACAAAGCCTGGGGAAGAAAAACAGGAAAAAGTAAAAAGATCGGAGCCACGTACAGTGAAACTCATGGTGAGAGTTGCTGAAGACAGAGAAGAGAATAAAACTAAACCCTTTAATGGAAAAGGAAGTGTCGCAGTTGCAGCTGTCTCTGTTGAGAACTAATTAAAATGTTTCAGTTCATCTTGGATGTCTTTATTTAGTGCTTCTGAACTTGAATTCCCTATCTACAGTATCATCTCCTTGACATGTATTGGAATTTTCCCATTGTCTTCAGTGAGGCCATAATTCCACCTGTATCTGAAAAATAGGGACAATCATTCTTCCCAATGTCACCAAAATTTTGTAAATATTCTGGTGCATGTGCAGCAGTCCAAAGGGAGTGGTAACTCCACAGGAAATCCTGTGAATAATAGCACTGAAAGTCACTTATCCTAAAAGCTACATGCATTTGTTTGGTAAATGCTGAAGTTCTGCTGTTGCAAGCTAACAATTGCATTTTGTTTGTGGAATGTCTTTCCTGTATCTTATCTTGATCGTAGAAGGCCCTAAAAATACTTTGTAGAATACAAAGTAAATCTGGATTATTTCAGTGCCAGTCTAAAGGGAAGGGACATCATTCATGAGGGGCACACTTAACGAGCCAACTGTCCGCTTTCAATAGCCTGCAATTCATTCCAGCACTTGGTTATTTGGCTCCCTTTTCATTAGCAAAACACTTTGAGATTCACTGTTGAACTAAATACACAGCTGTCCTTACAAAAGACACTGTTATTCAGAAAAATATAACTGCTTAATGCCTTTGTGTTTTACAGATTACACAAACTTTTAAAAGAAAATGCAGTTAGCTTCTGTTACTAGTCTGAAAATTCATGCAGTGAGGAATATCACTTGTCACATGTAAACTGAGAAATACAGTTGTAAATGCATGTAACTAAAAGTGACATATCTCACCTTAATGGTCCCAGTGACCATGGTGATAAAAATCCAAGATGTGAAATATGGAAGCTATATATGTATTACATGTGTGTTTAGCAGTAGTAGTAGTAGTAATAATAATAATAATAATAATAATAATAATAACAACAACAACAACAACAATAGCCGGATTACTATTAGAACACTCAATCCAAACTCTCCCAGCAAAAGTTATTGGAAGATTTTTCATAGTCTTAGTGGACTCTGGGTGATGTTTAAATACTAGTTTTCATGCATGGATTTCATGGCATGTTATGAAAGACAGCAGGGATAGTCATCCCCATTTTACAGCTGGAATAATCAAGACGTGGAGAGATGAAACAAATTCCTGAAATTCTTGTGGAAGATCAACAGTGCAGCCAGGAAAGGATCCTGTGCCTTCTTGTTCCTGCCACCTCTGTTCCCATTGCAGCTGGTGGTAACTTCCACAGATGTCTGTGGAAACAAAAAAAGGAAAATCCTTTTGTGAAAATGTGCCGTCTCTGTCAAGATGTATGGAATTTCCTGCCAAAACCACAAAGCCCACGAATGTCTTGTGAGGTGTCTTTTGCAATGACAAACTGGAGCCTGTTCCATGCTGGCTGGCCTTACATTCCAGCTGAGATGCAAAGATGACTGTGATGGAAGCTGTATAGACACGTACACCAGAGATACACACTTATGTCATTTTCAAAATCTATTGGTAGCATTTTAAATCAACGAACATTTTATTTTTCCAGTGCTCAAATTCAAATGGGATAAAGGCTGTTTAACTCAGAGGGCTATTTGCTGGTTTGTGTAACCACAGTCCTTTCTCCAGAGCAGGAGTAGGGAAAATTATGCGTTTTATGCATTAGGGAAGTGTTGCTTCTCTTCAGAAGTGTCTATAAATATGGTTTGCAATCGTTTCATCTATGGCTGTGAACTCATCAGTATCAGAATGGAGCAAGGCTCAAACTTTGTCACTTCTCAGACAAAATACTCAATACCCATGATAGTATAAGTGTATAAAACACACACACTTTCAAAGTGTGTTTATATGTATGTAAACATATGTATGTATGTGTATATATATACGCATAAACACACATACACTCTTGAAGTATTTAGGATGTTTCTCTTCCCCCTCTGTCTGGGCAGTGTGACTGCACATTTTGGCTGAGAATCCCATCAAGTGCTTAATCACGTGCTACCCCATACGCATATACATGGTACCCGGACACTCAGTGAGATGAGTCAGCTGTTTAAACGTATCCACGTGCTTGATTGCTTCATGGTGTCTGCAGCAGCACTTCCAGGGCCCTGCCAGATAAAGCCTTAAACATGTGTCCTAGCAAATGGAGAAGGCAATAAGTTCCTGCAACTGGCATCGTGCTTTTTCATAAGACTTTTCTAAGTATTAAGGTTGGATTTTCAGTGTGTAGAAGCCAGGTTTTATGCCTCAGTGTTACGTGACGTCACACACCTCTGCGCACAAAACGGCAATGACCGTTCAGACAAACTTTGTAGTTCCATGCAAACACGTAGAAAAGG
Source organism: Steatornis caripensis (assembly GCA_013398225.1). Classification (NCBI taxonomy): domain Eukaryota; kingdom Metazoa; phylum Chordata; class Aves; order Caprimulgiformes; family Steatornithidae; genus Steatornis; species Steatornis caripensis. The sequence continues at coordinate 176,712 of VZSC01020021.1, read as the reverse complement.
CAACTACATTAAAGACCATTTGAAGACGGATTCTAATGTGTAATGCTTCCAAGGATGTGGAGAATAAACACCTAAAAAAGCGGTGAAAGGAGATTACTCAGATTGAAACCAATTTTGTCTGATCATCTGCATTCTAGTGCTTTTGGCTAAATTATAAACACGTTGACTATCTGTTCCCATTGCAGAATATCTTGAAAATATTTAATAGGTGGTGCTAATTGCTCATATTCGTAGTCTCTGGGGACTCCTTTTGCCAGTATCTGTCATCTTCTGGAATTGTCAAGCACTGAGGAATTAAAAATTTATTCTGACTCTTTAATGATTTACAGTCCAAATAGAGATAATAAGTTACACTTTCTCTCCACCAGCCTGTAGTGATGTAGCCTCATATTTATCCATCATTGTAGGCAGTTAGAAAGCATATATCCATTAGGCTGCGTATTTTGGAACACAATAGCTATATGCAGATTAGTTTAGACATTGCTTTCCTTACAAGCATTGTCGGTCTGTTCCTTGCCTTTTTCTTATTTTCAATGCATCAGAAAAGATTTATGCAGGTCATGGGGAGGTAATAAAGGGGAAGATTATATGGGTCAAAAAGGGAGATGAGAGGAGCATGGACTGGTATTTTAACAGTAGGTATAGGGTGAAAAGGTTGGATTTTGATTTAAAGAGAAAGCTATGTCAAGGTCTATTGACATTTAGGTGCCTGGCAGAAAGTATGGATGCAAGATCACACAGCAAGCCGCAGATAGCGGTTGTATTCTTCACGCTAGAAAAGGAAAAGGAAAGAAAACAGAAGATTGGTTTTGATGAGTCTTAGGGTGTGAAACCAGATGGAAGCCATCTAAATTTATTGCTGTAAAGCAGTAATTCCTGATCAGTTCTGTAACTTCCATTGCTACCGGAGCAGGTGCCTTGCGCTATGATGCTGAGGCTGTCTTGGGAAGTCTAACAGAACTGGGATTATATTGAGTTATACAAAAGAAGGCTAAAAGTTAACATTATTTCCCAAACTCAAACTGATGGCAATCATTTAACTTTAGAAGCGTAATTGTCAGCTGAATATATAGCTGAAAGAATAATGCTGGTCCAGGCGGGATTTAAATTGGTACACACATAAAAGGCTGCATAACCCCTTAACAGTCACTGAGAAATCCTCATTCCTAGTTTCACTGCTTTAACAGTTTTCTATAGCGAAAGGCCAGAAACTATTGCTGAAAGTTCTTCATGCTGTAGTCCTTCATTTTGCACAGGATCAGTTTTTTCTTCGTGCTTGGACTAAAAATCTCAACAGCAAGTCATTGTGACAGTAATGTATTTGTAGAAAGTTATAGCGTGCAAAAACTGCTCTTAGGAAGATGAGGAAATTTACCTGGACTATTTAATAATCCTGTGGTGTTTGTCTTTATTTCTAATGTCTCTGTGGAGTGTCAATTGTCCTGCTGTCTGTATGAAGGATGAATGATAAGTCCTTGATATCAATTTGAGGTATAAAAAGTGTTACTACCTGTTAGCATTGCAAACCCTAGTGAATGAGTAACACAGAGATCAATGCTTTGTGCTGTATCTGAAGTTCATGTGCTGAAGTAGTTGAATACGAAGTCTTTTCTCCAACTTAGCTGATACTAGAACCGTAACTTATTCGTGGAAGTAGAATATATTTGTTATTATTTTTCTTTCAAATAACTTTCTAAGTATCTACTCTAAGTTTAGGATAATTCTGAAAGTACAGTAAACCTTACTGACTTGTTTGGTTCACTTCCTTCAATTGTCATTTCCAAGCTGGCAAGAAGCAGTAATCATACTTCCCTGAAGATCTCAGTATTACAGAAAAACATATTACTTAGCCTTCAGATGCAGTTGACCTTATGACGAGATGAGCAATGCGAGAATTAATGTTCTTTAGCGAGAATTAGTGTTCTTTAATCCTCCCTGTGATCACCTAAGGAAATTTGGCATAGCAGCTTTTTTTCCCCTTTATGCTTACTCTTTCTATGAATTACTGAACTGAGCTCTGAGTGTTGTTTTCAGCATTTCAGCTGTGACATCTTATTATGAGAAACTGAACCTGAACTAACGTATTGATTGATGGCTTTATCAATAATGATAGAAATTTATTGATGGAAAAGCACTAAACAATTAAAAATATCAAATCTTGAAAGCACTGCAGCCGTAACCTTGGCAAATATAGGTCAAATTCATCAAGCAGATTTAGGTTTTGTGTATCCATGTATCTATGTATGATATCTATGTATCTATGTATCTATGTATCTATGCGTGATATATCTATCTATGTATTTAGGTATGTATCTCCATGTCATTGGTACTACGTGGCTGTCTCTTAATCCATAAGTGTCTGTAATCTTGCCACCAGGCAGGTACAGAACCATCTGTACAGAACCACATTGCTCTGTGGTTAACGATCTGCCCCTTAAACATTCAAGAGAGATGTTATCTGACAGCTCCAGAAATGGGATCCTCAATGCAGCTGGAGGGGTGTCCGCCATGTCAGCATAGCCCAAGACTTTGGCTGTGCTCAAGGTGTGCTTTCGCCATATGTAACTTTTGCCGCAGCCCAGTGACCAGGTGTGTAGATGCTGGTGTGCGTACAGAATAGTGCACTGCACGGAGCAATGCCTTGCGCCCCAAAAATTCAGCTTTAAATCTTTACTTAGGCCTGATTTAAAGTAGGGACTTGAACTTGCATTTTCCACATAAGGATCGTGCTGGCTGCCAAGCTGCTCTTTCTCTTAGGAAGGTAAGGTGTCCTTAGATACAGAAAGGGGTAGAGTTTTGTGTTTCAGGCAGAAATAAGTGGGTATCCCCAGAGAGGTCAGCTGCTTAGCTTGAGCCCAAACCCTTTCCCTGTGCAATCAAGTCTTACATGGCTTCTGAGGATCTTGTAGAGCGTCTCTGGCCTCCCCTCACTTGTGCAGTGCAGGGGCAAGGAGAGGCTGGGGATTGTGCTATGTCAGGGTGGAATTATGCTCGAATGTGACCCGACACTACTGGCAGAGAGCTTAGATGTCTGGTAATCAGCTTCCAGGCATGACTAAGAACATCTCAGAGCTAGGCATTGTCCAAGTGTCTGGTTTGGGCCAGGACAGAACCAATTTTCTTTTAGTAACTTTGCTTTTTAGTTAAGTCTCTTCTGAGAAGCTGCACTCTCTGAAATTAACTGCATGTTTTTCCAGGCAGTAGCTGCTTCTAGCGGTGATAAGGCTCGGTGTTTATAGTTAGTGCTGCAACATCAGTAGGAATGGTATGCAGTAAGGCTCTTGCTTATAGTTATCCTTATGGAGACCAAGGTAGATGCTTGCTTCTGCTAACTTTCTTGTGTGCCGGAACTGAAAGAGCAGAGCAGCGGTCACACCTGCGACCCTGCGGTGGGGAGGAGC
>VZSC01020021.1:160210-173100 GCA_013398225.1 Steatornis caripensis | reverse complement strand
AGCCCAGCTTTAAACCGTGATACTAAGAAACATAGAGTATCCTCTGCTTGTGGCTGTGCAGTGCTGGGGATCCAGCTAGGGGTCAAGCTTAGTCCATCTTTGGCTCCAGTGGGCAGTATGGAGCTGCAAGGGCTGTGTTGTGCTGCACTCGAACTTTCTGCCTGGGAAGCTCAGTCTTTAAAAGCACTGTCTGTCATCTTTTCCTTTTCCTGCTGACAGCTAATAATAATATTAAAAACAGCAGTAATATATTCCACCATTATAAATATATTAAGAAACAACCGAATAAATACCTGTACTAACCGTGTTCATTTAATCTTTGCGTTGCTCTTAGATTGATGGGAGTCCCTTGTCCCTTAGCACGGCTGCTTTTGGGGGCGGCAGCTCTGGATACCTGTTTGTACCATGGCCAGTTTGCTGTGCTTGGTCCCTGTCTGTGGCTTTCTCAGGCACATTTCCCAGCCCTTCCTCCTCCGCAGTCTCCTAAACACATTTGTCTGGCTCTCATCTTTGTCTGCTGAGAGCAACTCTTGCATAAGTCATGGGGCAACCTCTCAAGAAACAGGCGTTGGTGATTGTAGTTTCTCATTACAGAGATGAACAGTGTCGTTTTCAAGAAGTGGTGGCAGCCCCTACAGTACTGATAGGACTTTTTTAAAACCAAATTTGTCTCTTCCTCATCCCACAGATCTACAGTGACTCTGACATCGTTTTCTAATGGTGCAGGTGTTTTGTTTTTGTTTAGCAAAGTGTCAGGAGCTGTCAGCACATGATGCATTGATATAATTTTGAGATTAAATTATCTGTGCAAGAATTATAACAAACCATGAAGACTGATATAAGCGGTGAGTGAATGGAAATGCAGAAGCACCAGAAGGAACAACAGAAAAATGGCATGTGTTAGTTATACCTATATTAGCAGGTTTTCAGGATCTCAGAGTGTCCATGTGCAGATTCTCTGGATACCCAGATCAGAAGTCAATGAACACTGAGTAAGTCTTAATAACTAACGGAGGAGGAACAGGAATTACACTTCCTTCATAAAGAATGCAGAAGAGCACATCCAAAACCAACATGTCATCACAAGCCTAAGAAGAGCCCAGGAGACATGATGAGGACTCGGTAGCTGGCATCTCCCACCTTCTGTACCACCCAAGGCAGACAGACTGACCACCTGGGTACTGGTTCATTGTTTTAACATTTTTTATTCTGGATTGAGAGTTAATATGGACTCACTGTCTTGTATGTAGACACATATATAATTAAAAATTCCTTAAATTCATATTCTCCAAAGTATAAGTCCGTTGTCAGACACTGCTGTCAGATACGGCACGTCCAGCAAAAGCAGTTTTGACAGGAAAAATTTCTGGCTTAACTGTAGCTGTAGCTATGTGGAAATGTAGTAGTAATTTTTGCCAACAGTGTAAAAATTCTAAAAATCTGGACTAGATAGATATCATGGCATTAACACTGGCCTTTCATTTTGATCATTTTGTGGTAACAGGTCTTCCACAGTACTCCCTCTGGATATATTCATGGAGTATGTATTTGTATATTTATTGCCATTGTACTTCAGGACAGATGACTCTTTTAAGTAACTTCTTGTGTAACTTCTTAAACTTTTTATTAATATCGCTATGTCGTATCCATTCTGTATCTTCCTGTAGTTGTGATTTCAGCTTACCAGTACAGACAACTGGAAAAGGAACATTGATGGCTCTTACATGAACTCTTTGTGATTCTCTTTGTTTATTGAAGCAGGCACAATGGTAAAGCTTCAGATCACTAAGAAATACACTTTCATTCTCTATTATTCACTAATTTTCATTCCAAAACACAGAATGAAAATTATATGTTGCTTTTGTTTAGCAGTTTAAATTGTTTTTACATTTTTCCTCTGATGAAAATGTCCCTTATGCAGGCCTTATCGTAAAAAATACATTACATTTTCTGGTGAAAACCCTCGGGTGCCAAACTCCAACCCAACGGCTTCTCAAGGTGCACCACAGGATTCAACATTTCTCAGGGTATTTGCCAGATTCTTGCGGATGCAGATGCCTTAGAGAAAATATTTAATAAATATATTTGATAACTTTGATAAAGTATCAGCCCTGTTCCCTGGTATTATAAGCTGTAGGCAGTGCTGATGCCAAATCCCGTGTCCTGATTTTTTCACAGCTGGTAGTCAAAAGGCTCACGCTGACTGTGTACTTCTTGAGCAAAAAGTAACCAGAGTGATCAGTGATTTCTTGCTCACTCCCTCACTAGTTATGGTAGGAGTGAAGTGCTTAGGTGCTTCCTTTGTTTCAAATCACTTTTTCAGCACAGTACCCAAGCCTGGCAAATGCAGCTTTACTACAAACGTTGTAACTGTCTATCCTGTGTACTGGAAATAATGCTTAAGTCAATGATTAATGTGTAGCCTTCCCTCTCCTGGTCAGGCGTGAAAAAATGAAGCTCCCATGACCACTGAATAGAGTGCATAATCAGTCACACGTGCCAAGACTTCTGGACTGTATAAATCTCTGGTAGGACAGAGAGAAAACTGACCACCCAGGTCCCACGTGTCCTGCAGAAGAAGGCAGCATCTGGCCATGATGTGTTCTGCCACAGCTGATCGAGCAAGTGGCTGTATTAAACACCAGCGGTGAAGTATCATGTTGTTAAAAGCTTGCCATGTTTCCTATATCATGTTAGTTCTATGGCTGCACTTTTGTCCCTTAATACAACAGGCTGCGAGCAAAAAAAACAAGAAAAAAGCTTTGAATAACACATGAAAGCTCCCTCGTTAAGAATCTAGGCCTTAAAAGACACAATCTCAGCCCCAAAACTAGCAGTAGATCTCACTTTATTCTTGGAAAGAGAGAACTTTTCATTTTCTAAAAATTCCTTGTCTCGTAGGACTTTGACAGCTCAGATGATTGACCCTGAGCTGGACCTGATAACGGGCAGGGAACTGCACTCTGTTTCAGTCCATCTGAGGTTATTATGTCAGCTCTGGGACAGATGGCGAGAGTCTTTTCCTAGGAATGTTTATTAATTCCCATTAAGAAATGGGAATTCAGAATTTGGCAAAGAATAGCAAGGACTATACAACCTGTGCACCCAGATGAGCCCAGGGATCCTGCATCTGTGTCCAGGGCTCCAAGTCCCAGCTCTCATACAGACCTGCTACATGACCTTGGCTCACACTGCTGAGGTAGAGCTGTGAGAATTTTTGCAGAAAGGCCAGAAAGGTAAAATTTTAGATAGAAGTAGGATTGTGGAGACAGGATTATTAGCTGTTGAAGCACCCAAGAGGAAAACACAGCATGGAACGGTGTAAAACCTTAAAGGAAAAACCCAAGGAAGTTGGTCAAGGGTTAGTCAGGAATCACAGGGTCATTGAATTGAGTCGCCCTTGTTATCAGTGTCAATGGAGCTGGTGGGGGACAGCAGCTCAGCAACACCTAGGATCCCTTCCAGACTGCTGCAGAGGATGAGCCCTCCCAGCCTCTAAAGACTTTTTAGGATTGGTAAGCGTACTAATGCCTAATAGCTGTACATTATAATATAACTGCTTTTTACCTTTAAGCATGTGTATCCTGCTTAAAAAGACTGTGCCCAACCGAAGATTTCTGGATGAACTGACCCTCAAAACAGACCAGAACAGCCAAGAGCACAAAAACTAGAGGCCAAGTAAATTATTGTGGAAAAATGATGACTTACTGCTGTAAGTTTGCTAGGCTTCAGGCTATGGAGAAGCAGGAAGACCTAGCGAGCGGTTTAGCTTCAAGGAGAACTGAAGAGGAGCAGACACCAGCAGTTTTTCACCACAGTCAAGACTGGAGGTAGTGAGGAGTCATACCAAAAGTCCCTCTGTATTAGAACAGAGTGTTTAGCATGGCAGACTCCTGGCATGCTCAAATTGTGCACTTGAAAGATCCCTCTCTGCTCTCAGTTTCACTGTATCTCTTTCTGCTAAGAACATATTTCTCCTGAACAGTAATAATCCATAGTAAGATTAGTTTTTTTGGTTGCATAGCAGAAAATGCGGAGGAAGGTGCTTCCAAGAGACCCTGACCTGTTCTGTCTCAGGCTGCACGGTGGTAGGTGCAGAGGGTCTCTAAAGGGTACAGAAAAGGTAGGTATTTAAACAGTTTGCAAAGTCCTAACAGAGGGAAATTCATATTCATAGAGGATATGCATCATGTCTTTGCTTAGTGTACTGCTCCCCAATCAAGGCTGACAGAATGTCGCTGTATTTGCTACAGATGTTTTCCCTGAGGCTTTCCACACTTACTTATTAAATCTTTTTTCTTAACCTTAATTTCTTACTGACCTCAAAATACATTCCAATGCTTATTTAGTTACTTCTTGTAAAGGTTAGTATCTTACATCTGGAAGTTCTTCTGTAGGAATTTTGCATAGCTGCCTTAAAATTGGTTCTCTTCAGTGGTTGTTAGAACTAAACAGTACCAGTGAGGACAAAAATCAAATTCTCATGTCATCATAATATTCCTCCTCATCCAATAGCTACTAATAATTAACACTCTAGGCATTTAAGATGCTTACATTGATATCCCTAGTTATTGATTTTTAGATGAACTTCCATCAAGTTATTTTTGTCAGTTTGCAAGCACAAATTTCTTTTTACCTTCATTGATCTCAGGTCTCATTATTCTTGCCACTTCTATCAAGTCTCTTGTAATTTTCTAAGAGTTGAGAAGGAGTCAAGTCAACTTTTTACTTTTTGTGGTGAATACAAAGATACAAAGGTGTTTCTTGACATTGGTCTTGGTTTATTCTTTAATCCATTTTTGAAAATCTTAAGTCCATAGGTTTGCTGTTTTGAATTCAGATATTGGATTTTATTCATTTATATTGTCCTTAATTTTCAGATTTCCAAGAACTGCTGTTCTTATGTTCTTATATCACACATCTGATACATAACATTTCTCGAAATTTCATGAGAAGTTATTGTGGCAGTAATAGTTCTGCCAAGGTTTAGACCAAAGCTGGAGAAGAATTCCTTCTGAAAGAAATCGTTTACCATTTGCTCAGGAAAAATTCAAAGAGAACTGGAAATTTATAACTATGATTTCTTTGTGACCCATGTTTCCATAATTTATGGTCTTTGAGGATAAATATGTTTTCCTTGTCCACAAGACCTAATATCTTTTGCAACTGCCATGCCATACTATTCCATTTTCTTTCTGAACACTGACAGATTTATACTTCTTTTATTTTTGTTATTGAGTGCATAATTAGAAAAAGACCTTGACTATGGTACTATAATAATATCACTGTATTATTAATATGAAAATAATTTACCTTTTGGGGATAATGGAGATCTTATTTGATTTTTAAATTATTAAAGCTCATGTACAATGCAGACACAGGGCTAACAGACTTCGTTATTAGTTTTCCAGATAATCTGAATTTTTAACTACTACAAGACTCTGCTAAGGTTTGTAGTTAATTGCTTCTTGTCAACGAGAAGATTTTTTTTGTGTATTTCCACAAAAGTGCATTTCAGACCAATAATGAGTGAATTTATTATGACCTTCCTAAACTTAGATTCTGGATTAGATGATACAATTTAGTGCTAGGAAGGGACTTCTCTTTTTAGACTACATTCAATGAGAGAAACTTCTTTTTAGGCAAAAACAATGCATTGGGGGTGGGGAGTATGCCAGATATGGTATCTGATAAATCCTTGTGCTTACTAAAATTCAAATGAAAGGTTGACTTTGATTATTCCATGAGAATCATGGTTTATCTGATCAAAATGAAATTATAACCTAGCACATTTATGCTGCATTGTGTTATCTTAAAATCAGAGAATGCTTTTGTTTTAGTGTGAACTCATCAATATGAGTTTATTAACACAATAACTAGAACTACTTTACTAGTTAGTCTCTTATTTATGAGAACACATTTTCATGTTCTTAGAATCCAGTGGAAGATACTGTGGGCAAGAGAATGAATATGCTTTGTTAGTAACTAACAGTCCTTGAAAACATGCGATGCTACCAGCAGAGTACAGGGGCAGCACATATTTACAGATTTACCAGGGCAGGGAAACAGGTTGTAGCATCCCTCCCAACATCACCCAACAGGCACTGCTTTCTCTGTCCCACGATGTGATTCACAGACCCTCAATTCACATTACTTCTAATCTGAACTTGAACTCATAGATAGTTAAGTGCAGCTACTTGTAGCTGGTAAAAAGTTTAGGCTTCTTTAGATGAACTTTGTAAAGTACAACGTATTTTCTAAAGATGGTTAAAATATTACAGAATACAATACACCAATATTACAGAAATAATCTTCACATCAGCTCCAGTCATTAAATTAATTTGCTTTTCGCGTAGGTGAATAGATGTTCCAAGGAGGGCCAGAAAAACGATCAGGGAGATGGAGCACCTCTCCCATGAGGAAAGACTGGGAGACTTGGGGTTGTTCAGTCTGGAGAAGAGAAGTCTCTGGGAAGGCCTTATTGTGGCCTTTCAGTACTTAAAGGGGGCCTATAAGAAAGACGGGGACAGATTTTTGACCAAGACCTGTAGTGATAGGGTAAGACATAATGGTTTTAAACTAAAAGAGGGTAGATTTAGACTACATATACGGCAGACATTTTTTACGATGAGGGTGGTGGAACCCCGGAACAGGTTGCCCAGAAAGGTGGTAGATGCCCCATCCCTGGAAACATTCAAAGTCAGGCTGGATGGGGCTCTGAGCAACGTGATCTAGTTGAAGATGTCCCTGCTCATTGCAGGGGTGTTGGACTAGGTGACCTTTAAAGTTCCCTTCCAACCCAAACTATTCTATGATTCTATGACTCTATGTTATGTTTCCTAGAAAGAAAAAGGATACTGGCATGACAGTCGGGAAACCTGGATCATGTTCTTTATTGCTGACTTTTTTTCCATGCCCTTGGCAAGTCATTTTGCCTCTTTTGTGCCTCAGTTTCCTCTCCCATTTCTCACTGATACTGTTCATAATCTCTTTGGGACAAGAATTGTTATTCACTACAGGACGGTAGAGTGCCTTATGGCACTGGGAGTATTGGGTGAACTAGTCACGTCAGAAAAAAATGTAATTTGAACTTGACTGTGGTCACTGCTATTGAGTATACTCATACTCTTCAGGCATACAGGATAATTTTCTTTACATTTATCCCTGTGTAAACACATGCAAACAAACAGTTACAACAGCATACTTAGCTGCAAGCTCATCCTAAGCTCACTTGCAAAATGTTGTTCAGCTATTATAATGCAGAATATTGTTGCTGTGCGTATATGTGTGTACATATAGATATAGTAATAGGTATATATGTATGTCAATATATATACTTATAAATATATTTGAAGAAAGAGTATGATAACATTTATAAAATGTTACTGTAATAAACAGCTGGTTTGTGGGTTTTTTTCTTCCTTGGTACCAAAATGTCATGTGCCAAGAAAATGTCAGTTTATGCACCTGTATCTCACTCTGTCTTAAAAGAAGACATGAACAAAAAGCATGAAATATGACATATTCTGCATATTTAGCAGAAATGTGTCCCTCTGGTTTAGAAACAAAGACTGCAGAGTTAAGATTTCCTAACGTCTATGCTTTTATAAAACATTTCAGAGGTCTAGTGCTCTGTCTTTCTTTTCTCTGTGCCTCATTGTACCAAAATGGGATATCATGTCCAATTACAGTCTTACTTCACAGCTGTCCACATCACGGTAGCAGATGTCAATGTTTAATACTGTCTGTAGCTTTAATTGATGACAATGCTCAATGTAGAAGTACATTTTAGGGCATTGAGGATGGACCAAGGATTCATATTCTTCGGGGAAATTATTAATTTTAAACTTCTTTCTTTCCTTGTGTCTATATTTAGTGTAAGAACAAATCATTTTCATATAATTTTCTGTTCTGGTTACAGTCTTAAGGATGTCAAGGGAATGGATAAATGGATAAATGTTCTGCTTTTTTCTCTTTATTATTACAATTTTTCTCACAAGATGGAGAAAAAAGGGAGAATATAGTGAGAATAAAAATGCACAGTATTGAAGCATTAAAATCTGGTAATAATTCATTCCTGTGACAGACTACAGCAAGCACAGAATGCAGTGTCAGATATATTCATTCTTCGGACAAAACCTGTAGAAGGAGTAGGAAATGGTATAAAAGTAATTTACTCTTATGACAACCGTCCTAAGGCAGCAGTCTCATGTCCTCTTAGAAATGTCCCTTGTGACAACATGGCTGCGGATATTTTATTTAAAGGAACTCATCAGTTCAGATTTACTTCTAATGTATGGAAACAGTACTGGGTTTTCTGCATAGGTCATGAATTCTACTTTAAGAATATGAATATCAGTTTTTCTGTCAGACTTTTTAAAAGGAAAAGATGTCTTCACTCTGGATTTCTAGGTGTTGACATTTATATAGGAGCTTTTTATGATGTGATCTAGTGGAACTGAAAACAATCAAGTTTTGACTTTTCCCTGCATGGGTTTACTTCTGAAGTACTGTATTATTTACATCAATGAGAATAGTAATGGTTCAATTTAGAACTCTGCTTCTCAAATTTAATCCCAGTGCAGCTACCGAGGTGTGGAATAATCAAGGACATTTTTTCCTAGCAATATCAGCATGAGATTTGTGGGCTTGAAATGTGTCACTTGAAATTACATGTCCACACAAAATTTAGCAAGAGTAAACACTCAAATAAAAAAACCATTAGAGCACAGAGCATTATCTCTTTCCCTAAATTGTTTCAATTGAGTTTAATATAGTTTTACTGAGAAATTGTCCCAATAACTTTACTGTTTGATGATTAACCAATAAATAGCATGCAATAGATTTTAGTTTTAAACAGTATTTTCCCTGTATTAGAATTCTCATAGTGCTCTACCAGAAAGGTTTAGACACTAGGAATGCTGTAGGTGTCCAAGTGCGTGATGTAGTTGATATATGCTCAGCAATAGTTTGCCCAATGTTGGTGATTAGAAGGGCCATTTTGTTGACAGATAGAGGTTCACACAGCCCATGGGTGAAGAGCAAAGCAGTAGCTGAGCTTTCCTTTGGGCAGGGTATCAAGGACCTGGAGCAAAGTTGTCCTTAGTGTGTATTGAACAAAGCCCACCTCAGACTTGCAGAAAAATGGAGATTGTACTACCTCACAAATGGTTGTCATGAGACTGACTTGAAAGAAATCTAAACCTAGTCACCTGTCACCCTGAAGGATTCATGTAGTAAGGTATTTAAAGTAGCTAAGATTAGAGTAGCCTCATTTGCAATTTAAATAAGCTACAGACTATTTTTTGAAAGCATATACGAGAGTCCTAGGATGTGAGGTGTAGTTCAGTGGGGGGTTGTATTTGAATTGTATTAAGGTAGTATTTCTCAAACCATCTTTTGCCCGTATCTGGCTTTCCCCCGCACCCAGTTTTTAAGGGAAGACTGAAACATGTACACAACCACTGCCCCACACCACGCTCTGGTTTCTGCCTGTGTAGTCCTGGCGCAGTGCTGCTGTGGCGCAGCTGGGCTGCCTTCACCGCTCTCAGCCAGCTTCTGCAGGCAGTGCTTGCTCTGAAGTTGGTCTAGAGCCAGCACCCACACAAGAACATGTTTGTGAATTACACCTGGGTTAAACAAATGAAACACAGGCCGTGTAAGAAGGTGCAGGACTGCAGATCTCTGTGTGGTGTGGGGAAGCACTTTCCTCTAGCCCAGAAGTGCCTAGTTCATGGGCAAGGACAGGGGTTGAAATGTGCCCGTACGCAGATTTTTCTGGAGGGCTGTCACTGGGCTAGTCCTTCCTCAGCCAGATTCCTATGAAGAGCCCTACCCTTGGGCTGTATGTGTCCCTGCTCGCTGCAAAGAAAGCCTAGGGGATTGATTCAGGAGTTTGGTTTCCAAGTGGTTAAACACTACAAAGCTCTGGGCTGCAGATATTACGTATTTTTTGGTGGTTTTGGATCTGACTTCAAACTTCCGTTGGTTCCCATGAACATGCCAGGCTGCATTTACAAGCTAAGAAACTGCAATTTAGAATGGCAAATAATTAATTTACCTTCTCTTTACTGCTTTTTCAGAATGACTTGAAGGTTTATGATAGTGCAGGAGGACCCAAACAGATTAATAAGAGTTTTCTTTCCTGGTTAGCAAATCAGTGTACTCTCACCTCTGCCCTACCACAGGCTCTTCTGTTCTCATTCTGGGGCATGGCAAACCTATCCCAGATTCTTTAACTGGTGTGAAGTCTACCAAGGCCTAGCTGCTGTAGCTGGCAGTACAGCATAGAAGTAATGTTTCTCCTCGGTATGGGCGGTTGTAAAAGTGAAGATTATCTTTGTACATAATCTTGCAAAAGTACCACAGATGCAGTTCTATCCTACTGGAATTATGAGCCTGCATGGTAGGAACAGCATCACGTAGAAAACATTATTAATGGGAAAGATTCATCCACCATTATTTGAACAGAGATTTTTAATGTAAGAAAAAAGCTATCTATCTAGGTGCTACCAGCTTAACAGGGTTATTTCACTGAGTCCCATCTCACCCCACTATGTCAAGATCTTTGGGTGGTCCAATAGCCACCAACCGCCGCAAATACACACTTCATTCTTGCTTTGCAGGCTGCCTCTGGGGCCTGGCACCACCACCAAGTTTTTAGATGTGCTGGGGCAGATCCTTGCATCCCCAATGCTGTTCTTGCTTCTCCACTGTAAAATAATAGTTATAGCCTAGCTACTTTCAAAAATATTTATCCAGAAGCCCTTCCAATTGCTTTAGATATTTAATTAATAATGTTTGGTCACCATTTGTAGTGTGGTCCATGTATTATTATTATTCTTTATAACAAATATGTTCTTTTAGCTATGACTCCAAAACTCAGTCTTATTCAGTAACCAAAAGCAGAGCACAGGCAGTACAGTAAAGTGTGGAGTGAATACTGTTAGAGATCACACCAAGGATAACTCAGGACAAACAAGTGCCTCAAGAGCCAGAGAAAAACATCATGAAAAACAACAAAGTGAGAAAAGGGCGTGCAGCAGGGCAGAATATTTATCCCTCAATTATAACTCAATATGGGTTTTAGTTTGGTGACTATAAAACCCATGCTGAACTAGGATGCATTTCTTTTCCAAGCGAGAATGTGTTTGTGTTAACAGTAAATGATCATTGCTTTTTAACAGCGCAGCAATTCAGATCAGATGCTGGAATGAAGACAAAGGAGATGATTGAATTTATTTAACTTCTCTCAGGTAAACAAGGGGTCATATACAGTAACACGCTAGACTTCAGGTTTCACAATGGCAGTGTCTTCTACAGAGTTAGAAGCAACGTCAAAACTTCTTGCAGTCAGCTACTGGCATAGAGGAGGCAACGAATGATTGTGATGAGATGTTAATCTTTAGAGCTTGGAACCGATATCTTTAATTTCTTGGTAGAGATTAGATACTAGTAAAAGAATATTTTTAATCTCACAGCTTCTCTGAAAACCTACTAACAAGAAAATGCTGTAATGAAAATACGTATCATGCTGATTGTATTGTCAATAATAATAAAAACGTTTCTGTTGGTCTTCATGAAAGTGGGTTAGATATTGCAGCGTCTCTGCATAGAAGTTTCCAGCAAAGTGCATTTTTTTTTTTTCTGGAGACCTGTCAAAACCTAACACAGCAGTATGTTCCTTCTGCGTGAGATGAAACAGCTACACTGCCAGTAAGAATATGTCAACATGGTAAGTTTTCGCCTCTCTGGAAGTGGGCAGCTTGATGATTGCAGCCTGATTGTGACAATGAGGAACACTAGTGTCGACATTGCTGCCTCAGATCAGAGAGGAAACACAAAGGTATGTCAGCCTGGATCATCTTTTAAACAATTTAAAAATGCACACAGTGATTTCCTCCGCTTGAAAGACAAATTGCATGACGAAGATATCACTATGCACTAAATAGCCATGTGGTAGTGGGATGTATTTACCTCTGTTCTAATTTGGTTTCGGTAAAACAAATGCACACACTGGGTAATTTGGATTTGCGCTTCCTGTATATTTCCTTGTTAGAAGGTTTGCAGGTAGATCTCTTGCATCAGCAACGGCAGAGACGTCTCCTGAACTTAACCTTTCACGGCTATCTCCCGGCAAAAGCAAGGTATCTTCTTTTGTATGTCCATTAGCAGGTCTGTTACAGGGGAGATGCTCTGAGCATGTTTTCTTGCTGCTACTCTTATTTTTAAGCTACCTTAAATCAGAAATTTTTCTAAGAAGGCCTCTTGGAGGAAATTAGAAGTGACATTTTTCATGTTACTTTTCAAAGAATACAGTAATAATGATATAATAATATTTTGTGCTATTGTAGAAGTTTGCATTTGCTATTCTCAAAGTGCCATAAACCCATTTTCTAATGTATGTCTTTAGAAAAGCAGATAAGCACAAATCTAAGCCCGATTCTCTGCCCTCTTCTGTTGGATTTGCCCTTGCAAATATGTAAATTTGGCTTTATTTTTATGCCTCGTGGAGGGACTGACTTCCTCGGACCCTGCCTGTGTCAATTGCATCATGCCAGGAGGGCTGGGGGGGATGGTACAGGCAGCACAGGCTGGGGACTTTGGTGACAAAGTGTCAGGGCATAAGCCTCCATGTAAGGGAAGGGGGGATGTAAAACTTTCCCCAAGTTTTCCAGGCAGTACTCGTCTTCACATAACCTCATACTGGAAGTCATTTCTAAGCACATGGAGGAGGAGAAGACTATCCGGAGTAGTCAACATGGATTCACCAAGGGAAAATCCTGCTTGACCAATCTGATAGCCTTCTATGATGGCATGACTGGCTGGGTGGACGAGGGGAGAGCAGTGGATGTTGTCTACCTTGACTTCAGCAAGGCTTTTGACACTGT
>VZSC01020021.1:145545-159223 GCA_013398225.1 Steatornis caripensis | reverse complement strand
AATGGGCACAAACTGGAACACAGGAAGTTCCACCTGAACATGAGGAGGAACTTCTTTACTGTGGGGGTGACAGAGCACTGGAACAGGCTGCCCAGGGAGGTTGTGGAGTCTCCTTCTCTGGAGATATTCAAAACCCGCCTGGATGCATTCCTGTGCAACCTGCTCTAGGCTAACCTGCTTTAGCAGGGGGGTTGGACTGGATGATCTCTGGAGGTCCCTTCCAACCCCTACGATTCTGTGATTCTGTGATTCTGTGATTCTGTGAAGCGCCTTGCTAAGCATGAATGAAGACATATTGCAGAGAGCAAATCTGTGCAGGCACTTTTTACTTCAGTCACAGTAAATACTGTATGGTGGAAGTTTGGGCAAATAAGAGCAATCTGAAGACAGTTTTCATGATCCACAACATGAAGACAGTTGTGTGTAAGCATTCCCCATAAAACTCATTGCTCTTGTTTTCCAGATACCACCTCTAGGGACATTTACTATGGTATTACTAACTGTAAGGACAAGGGTGGGGTGGAGAAGCATTGGGAATGTATTAGGAAAATCTCTTGCTTTAAAAAAATTCAGCGACAAGATTGTTTTCCTCCTGATGTGACATGTTTTAAGATATCATGCTGTCCTTTAACTTTCTGAGTGATGCAGTGAGAACATATAACGCTGTTGCAGTAAGACAGATAAATAATTTATTTCCTTCTGAAATGTCTTTTATGAGAGAGAAGAATTTTCCTCTTAGTTCTCAGGGGATGCTGAATCTTTGAGAAATTCTGACACAGCTGTTTGCACCTGTATGCAACATTGGCTTTGCTAAGGAGTTTTGTACCAAATGGTATGGGTTCATACTGTAAGTGACATAAGGACCGCTGCATGTCAGAGAGGCTGCAGCTTCACTCGAATTTGGTGCTAGAAGACGCAGTTAAAGCAGCAAGGCACACCAAGAGCATTACGCTGTCAGGTGTGGCCATGACTGTAGGCACCCATGTGTTGAATGCCCCACCAAAAAGGTCACAACCTGTAAATGTTTTAGGAAAAGCTGATACATCAGCACTTGACACTCAGGACCTTAAACACACACACTTTAGCTGCAGATTGGAAGACTGCTCCTAGGAATATGTTTTGGCAGCAGAAGTTGAGGGTCGTCATAGCCAGGAGCCACCTCACCCTATAACAGGAGTTGTTGTACCCTCTGAAGGAATCCCAGATCTTCAATACCAATTTTCTCAATGAAACAGCTTGATATCCTCCCACTGTGCTTGTAATAGCTTAAGACTGAGTGTAATAAATAGGCTTTATTTCTTATATCACAGTGTTACAGAGATCTTCTTTGAGTCTTGTTCATTGTTACTGTTAAATTCAGAACACATAAGGAGGGAATAATATGTTTTTTCAGAGTAATTTACAGCCTCTGAAGGTGTGGGCCTCAGATGTGCAATTCTGACATAGGTACCACTATCAGTGTGCTCTGTTAGAAGCTGAAAAGGTTTTAAAGTTTGTTTATTTTCTCCTACTGCCTTGAGTCTTTGGGGGAACTGTGTCCATTTTAAACTAGCTTGGGATAACTCTTGAACTTGCTGGAACTTACTGTTTTTGTTTTCGTGTTCTTCTTCAGTCTCTGAAATTTGTATACGTATGCTTTTGAACATTCATTTTCACCCTATATTTTAGGATTTGTTTGAGAACTTCTCCATTGTACTCCTTGCGTTGCATGTTGCCGAGTAAATGGAATAGAAACTACCTTGTTCTTGCTTAATTTGTTTTGCTTTATAAGCTCAGCCAGTTCTGAATACTAGAAAACCGTCACTTCTCTGCATAACATAGAAATCACGAACACATTTAAATAAGTTCCTATAGAAGTTACATCAGCGTTTCTCAATTTCCCAGCGGTGGTTCATTAGCTGGCAATAAGAACACAAAACCCCCCTCCTAGCCTACATTTATTTCTTATATTTATTTTTTCTCCTAGGATTGTAATTGTTCATATGCCAACATTTAATTGATGGGGTTTATATGTTTATGTATTATCACAAAGAAATTCCCACTATTCATAACCCAATCTCAAATTCTGTCCTTCATAATTCTCAAGGAACAACATGTATTGGCATTTTGTATCAAGGCCATAAATGTCTTAGTCCAGACTCCTCACTATAGAATTTCTGTTTGAAACTGCACTCCTCGACGTTCAGCTCAGTGCTCTTTTGTCCAATAATTAATTTGAAAGTCAGTGAACTCCTTTTATGTAGCTTCTTCCTCAGCATTTTCTCTCTAAGTAAGTCAGATCTTTTACCTTTGGCAAGTCCAAATCTCTGTAACTCTAAAGAGGTCACTGTTCAGCTGGCAACATTTCTTTTGTTGCCTGGAATGCATTTGCTGATTTTCACCCTTGTTTTTACCTCCTCACTGTGAGGGAATTGATTTCAAAGGCTTAATGGCCTGCTTACCACCTATTGCACTTTAAAATATTTTTTTTTTTTTACTAAATGCAGAATTCAAAGCAGTATTTTTACGATGATCGTATTTACTGAGGTCATAACAGGAAAAGAATCATGAAGTTAGCTATGAAAATAGTGTCTGCACGATTTTCCTCACAAGTATTTCTATACTTTGTGGCATATTTTGAATGTTTCTGTGGAAGTTAAACTACCGTTGAGCAAGCATTGATTGATTACTACAAGAACAGGGCTTTTGGCAAGAATTAAGCTTAACATTGGCAAGTTGCTTGATAATTATTAAGAGTGTGAAAACCAACACAAATACATGCATTATGCAGGGAGCTCAGTCTCAAACCTCATTTACAGTTATGTGTTCCTCTTGGAAGTGATTCTAGAAGCCAGAGTTATGCTATTTAACATAAAAAAGTTAGAATTGGTAATATTTACTGCTGAAATATCTAAAAGTGTTAAAATTAATTTCAAAATAAGGTAACCAATGTATTTAGAAGGTCGTATCAGCTACCTTTGTTGCTAAGATTTTTCCTATTTCTTTCCTTTCTCGTTAGAGATTCTACTATGATATTTGTTGGAAGGGTTTTCTATGAATTTCAGTGAAAATCAAATATTTACAATTTGGTAAAGGTTTTTTCATCAAGAAAGATGAAATGCATTTAC
Source organism: Steatornis caripensis (assembly GCA_013398225.1). Taxonomy (NCBI): domain Eukaryota; kingdom Metazoa; phylum Chordata; class Aves; order Caprimulgiformes; family Steatornithidae; genus Steatornis; species Steatornis caripensis. The sequence continues at coordinate 156,116 of VZSC01020021.1, read as the reverse complement.
AAAGTAAAAGTGGAAGCATCTTCATCTAGAAATAGAAGGAAAATTTTCTTGCTAAAATCCCAAGGGAAATGCCATGAAGATAAAATTAAACAATTTAAGTATAAAACAGTATCTTCTATTGTGCTGACATCTGCAAAACCCAGGTCGTAACACTGGTATGCAGGAAGACTTCTAATCTTGGAGCACTGTTTTGTGGAGAATGGTAACTGGACAAGGGAATTCACTGGCTGATATTTTTTGTTTAAGGCAGGACCCTCCAGAGCTATTGTAGCTGCATCTTACTTGACAACACCAGTTTTGTCCAGCTGGCCATAACTTCTTACATAAGGGCTGCTCCTCCTTCTGGTTTTCTCCACCTGCCTCTGTTCTGTGTCTTCCTCCTTCCCCTATGAGTGCCACAGTCATGCATCAGCTTGACTCTGTCACAATCAATTACTCACAAGTGAGGAAATGAGCATCTCTAGATGTTCGTTAACCTCTTTCAGACACCTTTCTTGGGATACTCGAAAACACTTTTTTTAGAAATCTTTTTCTCTCCAGTCTCTCTGGTGACTGGTTGAGGAACTCAAACTTTGATGTCAAAATTTTTTTTAAGGCTTGTTTTATGTTCAATTTTTATTTTTTTTACCGAATGTTCAATTTTTATTTTTTTTACTCTTAAATCTGAAGTTTTACTTTTGGGAGAAATTTACTCCTCTAGAGCAGAGATGGAAAATAACACACTCCTAGTAAACAGGCTTTTGGAGATACAGACTCATAGGATGTGACAGGTACTCTGTGATTAATGCACATTAACGGGACTTACACTGCTATAGCATCACCAGGCTACCTTTAAAACATTCCTTTGCTCACGGAAAACTCTTATTTATCACGTTTACCTGGAGTTTGCAGATATTCAGACTTTCACCATGAAAAAAATTGTAAGGCTGTTTTCCCCCAAAACCTCCACATACTAGTTCGAGACATATTAGAGCCATAGTTTCTTGGGAGATGGAGGAAAAGAAGGTGAATGTGGTTCGTTTGGGGTTTTTTTTCTTTTTGGTGTGCTATTTGTCTGCAGTGTGCCTTGCTCGAACATTCTTGTCTGAATGTCTTAAGGTCTGGAGATTTTCAAGGCAATCTAGATCAGCATATGGATTTTAGAGCATTTGGAAGATTTGGTGATAAACAATAAGGTCATCTTGACATTGAATGTGAAGGTGCTACGAACCAGTGAAAGCTTCTGTATTCATTCATGGAATGAATAGATAGGTGTTGTATTTTGAAAATTCAATGGATACTTCTGCACCTACGCATGAGGATTTTGATTTGTATTTCCATGTTCATTTAGATTACTCAGCAGGTAGAGTTCTCTTCAGAAATTCCTGTGTTCTCTTCAGAAAATGATGGCTCTGGTTTGACCTTTAAAACGAGATGAAGTAATTGTAAAAAAGTGCATCAGCTAGCAAAGTTGCTATAAAAAAAGAAAAGATTAGGCAGGAGTGGCTGTTTTAGGATTATTCAATTTTTCAAATAAAGAGAATAACAGAAGTATTTCCATTAGGATCTGAGGATCAAAGATTATTAAAACTATGGAACCCTGGTTTACTGGGAGAGGGGTAATTTTGTTGATCGTGGATTCCCATCTAACCGAGTTGGAAGAGTTGAACAGGCAAATATTGAGTGATATGGAGAATAATACAGCTATTTATGTAACCACATCAGACCTTCAGAAACTACTGTACCACATGTATAGCTCAAAATCTTAAATGTTTTGAGGTAGGAAAGATGTACCTGTGGATAGATTGAGGCACAAGACAATGGGGCCAAGACCTAAAAAAAAAAGTATCTATAGTTGCGTAGATTCTTGTGTTTTTTCATTGGATTTCTGTGGTCTACCATGGAGTGCTGCCTTCAGAACGTAGCTCTCTGCATGCAATGACATTATGCATTGCATGCATTTGCTACCTGTTCACCAGATAGATACACAGTTATGACATAATATGTAACAAAGGCTGATAGAATTACTGTAATAGACCATACATTAAGAATTGCACAAGTGTCTAAATTTATCATGTTTTAATTTTCAGACCTTGCATAAGTTAATTTACATAGGTTGACCATGTACTTCTAAAGAGCAGGTGATTTTACCAGCATGCAATATAAGGGCAGTGCTGATATGAGGAAAAAAAATGTGTAGATGTGGCTTATGAAAGCAATGTTCAAATCCAGACTGGTGACATAAACCAGGCTTCTAGACTTGTATTTATAATTAAATCTGGGAGCCACTTCATAGTCAGATGACAAAGTGCTGAAATGTGGAGAGCTGCAAAAAAATTTAATAATTCTTATGTAAGTGGAAATTGCAAAAGGGTTAAGATCATCTGGATACTCTTTATATATGTCCAAACTAAAGACAGAAAATCATGTTCGCCTAGAGATGTGTTCAGTTTTTGTGCTTACCGGCCTGAAATCTGAAATGTTTTTCATTGATAATATTTTGTCACCAGTTTTATGAAGTCTTACAGAAACATACATTGCCCATTATATAACAAAAGTGGCCGATCAGCTAAGTGAGATTAGCAATTCTGCAAGCAAAACTGACAAAGGCTCAGTTCTCTTTCAGCTTTACTGAGAGATTCCTTTGACTTAATAGATTTGTTCCCATGTAATTGAGGGCATGAGTGGGGCAGAAGTGTATACTGGGAAATTCATTCTCCTGCCTTCATAAATAAGGAGTTGGTTCTGACATAATGTGATTCTCACATAATAGATGATTGTCACATATGTTGCAAAACCCACTATTGTGCCCTCCTCTATATAAGGCTAGAATTGAGCCCAGTGTTTCTATTTTAAGCACTGAAATACAGAGTCTAATTAGTGCTGTACTTATGTATTATTCCTATACCAGAGAAACAGCTCTTACAGAAGGCTTGCACTTGTGTAACATATGTTTATTTAGCCTTTTGTAGATGTATTACCTAACTATTGCTTTTATGGTTCAGGCCATGGATTATTAATTGAAACAGTAAAATAAGCAATCATCTTTGGTTGCCATAGCAAAGCTGCTGAAAATATAGTTGCTGAGGAAACCATAGTGAGAACATACACAATATATAACCTAATAATGTTGATATACAGCTTTAAGACTATGAGGGTATAAAATATACTTGTGGTCTTGTTGGAAGATTAAATATTGAATGTGATACATGCTTATTAATTTTTTTAAATATTCCTGTTGCATGCAAATATATAGCTTACTTAACTATCAGATATATTATGTGTATGATAATGTTTAGACTATGTAACAATTTCTTTAAAAAATCCTGCTTCATTAAAGAAAGCAATAGACTTTGTAAAAGATCATAAATGGATGAAAAGTGAACAAACATCATAGGTATGAATGCTTCTTTTCATATCTAAATAAAAAGCTACAATAATGAGAAAAATAATAACTAAAAATACTATTTTTCCCTGCAGCATTGTGGTACTTCTTATTTCTAATTGTAGGAAAAGGCTAGAATGACCTGCCACTTCCAAGATGGGCTCTGTAACATATATTGTATCTTTTCTGACAGAAGCATGTATGTAGCCTTTTTTTGATGTACTTCTAGTACAGAGGATTTCAGAACATTCCCATGAAACCTGTTCACAGGCTTTGCTCCTCCACTGTTAGTAAGATTTTCCCAGTGTTTACCACAAATATTTATTGCCGCAGCTTAAGCTGTTTACTTCTTGTCATGTGCATCATGAACAGAGAAAAAAGTGTTTAATTCCTTTCTGCAGCATCTCTTAATGTACATCAAGACTGTTATCATGTTTCTGAATTAGTCATGTGTTATTTGATTAAATAAGAACAGTTTTCCATTTTTCTTGATAGCATATGTTTTACGCTTAGATTGATACAACTTTCTTGAAATTCTGTGCCCTGAAATGGATCCCATATTCCAGCTGAAACCTAATCTATGCCAGACAGAGCAAGTGGACTATTTCACTTGTCTTCACATATTCCTAATTACAAATCCTACCATGTCTGGTTGTCTTATTCTTGGGCGTAGGACATTATTCGCTCATGTTCAGTTTGTGATCCACTGTAATCCCTAAGATCAATTTCTGAAGAACTGCTACCTAACTCAGATGTTGTACATCCTGCATTTGTGCAGTCAATTATTGCTAAGAATAGAAACATGCATTTATTCATGGTGAATTGTTTCCTGTTGTTCAGTAGATCATTTCTTGTTTGTTAAGAATATTTGAACTCTAATGATGCTAGCCAAGATATTTGCAGCCCCTTTTAGTTTTGCCTTTCACAAAAATAACTATCATAATAATGCAACAAAAAGAGCATTAAAAGCCTTTCTGTTTAGTCTTCAGGCTCTTAATGAAAATGCTAGTTAGTACTAAAGCCAGAACAGACTACAGTGGAGCTTCAACACATCCATCTATTTTTGACAGCTGTCTACCATCAGCTGCTGTCTAGCCTCCAGTTGTCCAACCAGTTTTGCGTCATGCAGTAGGAGATCGAGCAAGACCATATTTCCCTAACTTGTATACGACAAGTCTGTCCTGCTAGATTGCTTTCCCTAGACGTTCAGCAGGCTGAAATTTCCCATTACCTAAAAGTCCCATACCTACTTTTACCTCCTGCAGATAAAAAAAAAATCACTTAGCGTAATCTTCCTTGTTCATAATCAACTGCTCCCCATGACTGTACCTACACTCTTTTATTTGCTTAACCTTGAATAAACCTTCCTTCAATTGGCTCAACTTCCTGCATATTCTGGGTCTCCAAGCAGCTAACTTAGTGCTGAGTGTACAGGGTAACATCTCTTTATTTGCCTGCTCTTAGTGAAAAAGCTATATCCTTTAATATTGACAAGTGAGTCATGTGAGATTTTCCACAATATACGTGCTATGACTGTTTAGTCATGTCCTTAATCATGTAGTAAGATTTCTAGCTCTTCTTATTTAGCTTTACAATTCTGGTGAAGGTATGCACACATTTAAGGTATTTAGCAAATCGACTCACCATCCCCCCTCTCTCTGCTATACCCTATTATCAATAGGATTAGCTTTTCCATCTGCATTTAGACCTTTCCCAAAGGCTCTTGTATTTTGTCACAACCCCTTCACAACAGATTAGCATGTGACATAAGGAAGACACTGCCTTTGCGTGGCACCACAGGGAAAATGACTGTGGGAGGAATCATGTCCCTCCTGACAATGCTCTCGCCTATCCCCAATCCTTCAGCCTCTCCCCAGGACCTCGCAAATATTTCCAATCTGGGTTATGCCAGGGCCGGGCAGAAGGGGGCTGATGGGTGGGTGGGGCTGGGGAGGAGTGTTTTCATGGCCCTTTTTCACAACTGGCTGTTTTCTATGAAGCTGGATCCCAGGTTACATGACTGCTACGGATCAGGGCAGACCTTGAACACGGACAGTTAAAACTGGAGGGGAACTGCTGTTGCAGTATGCCTGGATCTCTCAAATTTACATGACAATGTACTCTGTAAATTAAACTCTATTTTATTAGCTCATTAGGAGAGAAAACACACACAACAAGCAAGGGCTCAATCCCCTTTGTACAGACTAGTCCAACATGTGAATTAATTAATGAAGTTTCTAACTCACAAGTTCTCTAATTCATAACTTGCAACTCATAACTTGTAACTGCACTCACAGAACACCAGCTTGGAAGGGACCTCAATGATCATCTGGTCCAACCTTTCTTGGCAAAAGCATGGTCTAGACAAGATGGCCCAGCACCCTGTCCATCTGAATCTTAAAAGTGTCCAATGTTGGGGAATCCACCATTTTCCTGGGGAGATTATTCCAGTGGCTGATTGTCCTCACTGTGAAATGTTTTCCTCTTGTGTCCAATTGGAATTTCCCCAGGAGTAACTTGTACCCATTACCCCTTGTCTTTTCCATGGGACTCCTTGTAAAAAGGGAGTCTCTATCTTCTTTGTAGACACCCTTTACGTACTGAAACACGGTGATGAGGTCTCCCCAAAGCCTTCTTTTCTCAAGGCAATGCTCTCAGCCTTTCCTCACATGGCAGGCTCCCCAGTCCCCATCATCTTTGTGGCCCTTCTCTAGACTCTCTTCAGTCTGTCTAAAACTTTTCTGTATAGCGGGGACAAAAACTGAACACAGTACTCCAGGTGTGGCCTGACAAGCACCGAGTAGAGTGGGATAATGACTTCTTTATCTCTGCTGGTGATGCTGTTGTTGATGCAAACCAGCATCATGTTGGATTTTTTTGCCACAGCAGCAGCACACCATTCACTCATATTGAGCTTGTTGTCCACCAGGACCCTCAGGTCCCTTTCCACAGAACTGCTCTCCAGCCAGGTAGATCCCAGCATCTGCTGCACCCTGGATATTTTTCCAGGTGTAAGGCCTTATACTTTTTCTTGTTGAAGAACAAGATCCAGGTCTTCCTGCAAGGTGGCTCTCCCTTCCGAAGTGTCCACTTTCCCACTCAGTTTGATATCATCAGCAAACTTCATCAGGGCACACTTGATTCCATCATCCAGGTCACCTATGAAGATATTAAAAAGTAGTGGGCCCAAAGGTGGAAATGCTCAAAGGCCCAAACTTGTGCACCTAAGAGCAAAATAGTTACCTAGCCAACGGTAAGACTTCTCATCCTTCCTCCTCCATCGCAGTGTGTGCATTCCTTGTGTCACAGCAGGAATTACGAAAGCCTCAACTGTCCAGTTGCTGCTGGATCTGCTTCAAAAACTTTTTCGGTAAGCTAATGTATTTATACATTACAGCCTGGAAGTTTTGTCTATCTCATTTCTATCAGTTAGCAGATTCTGAAGAAAACTGACAGTCAATCAATATGCAAGGATGTGGATGCAGGAGATAGATAGCAAGCTGCAGGTGGCAGTGGCTGCGTAGTGACCTTTAGCCCTTTCTGGCCACCACGTGCTGTCTGTGTATTGCCCTTGCTTTGACCTAATGGCACTGCTACAGCATACATCAGGCCTTAGCACGGGCTGTGTGTTAGCTAAAATCTGAGCAGGAGTTGAGTGAAAGTTGCAACTATGGAGAAAGGCTGGTCAGGTCAATGATAGACTGTTGGTGCTCCTGAACCCTGGCAAATTATTTATGGCAGTATCCTTAGTGCTCCTGTGGGAGTAAATAAGGGACACAAAACCCTTGGACATCTTTTAGTTACTCCTGGAAGGTGACACAGTTCTTGGTCTCCAGGTGGTGCCAGAAAGGTATACACCGTTATGCTGTGGCAGGCACATGCCTTAAAACAACAAGTTACTTTACACAGAAAACCAATCATCCACAGACTCATCAATAATTTTAGCTGGAAACTTCAATAAAGATTTTTAGGAGACTGAGCTTAGGAGGTTGTACAGATTTGTTGCCTTAATGCTACCTAAGCAAAGCCTGAGTAGTCTGGAATGGTTCTGAATTGTGTCAATGAGTGATGGATTAAAGATTCCCCAGGTGCTGTGTACAAAGAGACGCTGCTGACCCGAATGGTTCCTTGAAAGCTATTCTGGTTTATTGTGTCAGTGATCCACAGATAATAGGTCTCTGGGGGACTTTTGAACCAGGTTTTTCAATTCATGAGGCAGGAAGGATGCTCTGACTTGCCAAGTCTAGACAAACTTTGGCACATCTTGAAGCATACTTGAAGGGCTTGAAGCAATGTCTCACAGACTTTTATTGAACTTGTAACAGATTTAAAGAAGGAACAGTCAGGAAATGCAGTGATTCTGAACTGGGGAAAGGCATGAGTGGGAGGGAAATCATGCAATGCTCAGCCAAAATCTTATCTGCAGAAACAATTTTCAGGCACAGAGGTAAAGAAAAAGATTTCATGTATTTTGAAGCCTTGCAATAGCTGCACAATGTTGTGTCAAAGTTTCTGACTTGCCACAGACTCACAGTAGAATATATTTACATTCTTCTGCTAGAGTGAGAAGTAATCACAGTAATTTCACAAGCAAACTTAAAACATTAACCATTCTAATTATTGAGTGATAGGTAGCATATTGGTAGTTTTGTTTCATGTAATTAAAAAATGACAGAAAGAAAATTTCAAAATTAATTGCACAGTTTCATGCAATGATGTGATATGAATGTAGGAAACAGCTTTGGGAACTAAATAAAATCTGTCAGCAATGGAACTTACACTGAAAAAGGCTTATCTCAGATTAAACATTTCTGCTTATTCAATCCATTTAGCATGACCTCACAAAACCTGGTATTATCACATAGTCATGTCTTTTTTCATGTTTGCATGCTCCCAAATTTAATTCTTACATTTAAAAATTGTTACTAAATAAACAACAACAAATGCATTTATTTCATAGCATGTTCTCATTACTTATTAAAAACCAACTCTTTTATAAGTAAACCATGGAATTATAAAGGCTTTGTGCTTTAGACAAAGACGATTCAAAATGTAAATTCCAGTGGATCATTAAATGTTTTTGCCAAGTTCTGTATTTTCAGAAACATAAATTGCAATTTAGAGATCTAGCTACATTTTATCAACTTGTGGATGAACGGTTAATTAATAGAATTCATGAATTCTTATTAGTCATGAATTCTTATTATTCATGTCTGGATCCTTGATTATTCAACTGAAACAAGATTACTTCGAAATGTGGACTGAGCTCATAGCCTTAGTTTGCATGGAGTGTCTTTGCAAACAAATGTCTTATTTTTGAAGCATGCTTGTTTGTGGTGAATCATTGTGAATCCCAATGTGCTGCTTAGGCTTTCCTTACACATCATTAGGGTACCCCTTGCGTGTGTTAGCAAGAAATTTAATAACTATCGTGCCTTTAAATAACAAATGACAATTGAGCGGTGTACCCTTTCATAGTGATACATACCAAGCATCAGAAAATTGGATTACTATCTTCTGTCAAGCCGATGATGTGAATGACAAATGTCACACTTTCTTAGTATCCAAAGTGGCACAGCCACAACAGGTACATGATATTTGTGTAGTCACATGGGGTGTTTAGTTAACAGGTGGTCTGCAATAACTAAAATAGGTGTATGGGAAAGGTTGCATTGAAATGCATGCTGCATACCACTTTTTCTAATCTCTTCCCATTGCATGAGCACTTTCTGTTCTATTAAATTCTGTATTAAATGAACATTGTGTCCTATAAGAATTACAGCAAAAGAAAATTATTCTCACTTATCACATTACAGAAATGCAAAGCTTCAAACAATAATATCAAATTATTTTTCATGATAAGTTTCTTCACGTGAGGCTGCACTTACTGTTTTGAATTCATAGTTTTAAAGTTGTGCCTCCATTACAAGTTGCAGGTGGCCTAATTAAAACCAAGACACATTAAGAGTCGAGTGGGAAGATCAAATCATAATGAAGGAAATATTATGAACAATATGTAGTCATTTATATGCGGCAGAAGCTAAAATAGGTAGGCAAATGTTGAATTAGTTACTTCAAATTTATAGAGCACATTCCCCATTCTCCCATTTGAACCTTCAGAGGACAGGGCCTGTCACACACCATTCATGCCTATTGTCACCTCTTTACCTCTGAATTTCACCTGTAGTCCTGTTGTACTTCAGTTCCTTTGGTATATCTAAATATCTAATTCTAATTAAACGAATCTATAGACTTTAAACAGTTCATGCTCACAGACATCCAAAACACTCAAATGCTACTGGAGGCTGTACACCTGTCCCAGGAAGGATGCTAAGAAACAAGATAGTTAGGCAGAAGTAGAGCACTTAGAATGAGCGGCCTTAGGCAAAGCACAAAGCTGGCATATGCCACACGCACCTGTCAGTTTTGATGGTGACTGACACAGACTGAGAAAGAAACACATTTCAAAATGGAAGCCGAAATAAATGCTTTAATGATGAAAACCTGAACTGTGCAGAAGTTGTTTGTTTGTTGGTGGGCCACACACCCTGCACGTGTTGGAAATGCATCTGTCTGGTGACATTCTGAAAAGGATTGGAAACAAAAGAGGGGCACCTTCATTACGCGGCATGTTACATCCTGTATCCATGTTTCAGTGTGCTGCTAGTAATGTTAGAGCCTACAGCAGTGATGGGAAATAGAAACACAAAGTGCGCTTGATAAGCCTCTCTTTTCATTTCCTTAAAAAACACAAAAGTTGAGGTAAATTGTTTAAAATGGGCAGATTGAACCATATGAAGAAAATTACGATCAGTTCCTATTCAGTGCAGTGTTTTAATGCTCCGGTATGTTTTGCACCAAGCTTTTTTTCATAGTTTTCTGTCTTCAAAATTTGTTGGCTACAGTCCTACAAGGTTTCAGGATAAGACAGGCTTATATGTATCTTAGAAAACACCAGTGCACAAAAACCCTACAGTTCTTTGCATTCTGTTTATTTTATTTGACAAAATATGCAGGTGTTAGATTTTTAAACCAAAGGAGAATTCATGCCACAAGACATTATGAATTCCATTTGTGCTATACATAATCTAAAGAAATTTGGGGCGAGAAACATACAGAGAAAAATAGTTTTCAGCCTCTTGGGAATTGCTTGTTCCCACACCTTATTTCACAGAATCACAGAATGGTAGGGGTTGGAAGGGACCTC
>VZSC01020021.1:126424-140198 GCA_013398225.1 Steatornis caripensis | reverse complement strand
ACCCCCCTCCCAGCGTTCTGGGGAGAATTAACTCTATCATCGCCGAACCCAAATTAACTCTATCGTAGCCGAACCCAGGACACCCACCCAGCCACTCTTTCACTTCCCCTCCTCAAGAGAACAGGGAGGAATTAAGATGAAAAGCCCATGGGTTGACATAAGGACAGGGAGATTGCTCCAGTTACTGTCACGGACAAAACAGACTCCACTTGGGGAAGATTGATTTAGTTTATTGCAAGTTAATGATAAAGTGGGATGGTGACAAAAAGACAAAAACTGAAACACCTTCTCCCCCACCCCCTTCTTCCCAGGCTCAACTTCATTCCTTCATTCCTCCGCTACCTTCTCCCGCCTGAGTGGTGCAGGGGGATGGGGAATGGGCGTCGCGGTCAGTTCATCACAGCTCCTCTCTGCTGCTCCTTCCTCCTCACCCTGTTCCCCTGCTCCAGCGCGGGGTCCCTCCCATCGGACACAGCCCTTCACCAACTTCTCCAGGGAGGGTTTCTCAGACCTGGGTGCCTGCAGGGCTGTTTCTCACTCCTTTTTGTTCCCTCCTCCTCTCCCTGTCAGGCACTTTTGCCCTTTTCTGCTTTCCCTGAGGCACCGCCATCTTGGCTGAGGGGCTCAGCCGTGTCCTGTGGGAGGTCGGTTGGAGCCGGCTAGAACTGGCCGTGTCCAGCCCAGGGTGGCTCTGGCCTCTCCTCACGGAGGCTGCCCTGGAGCCCCTGCTGCTAGCACCTTGCCACAGACACCCAGTGCAAGAAGGGGTTTGAGTACTTGAATACCCTTAAAGATTAGGACTTAACAGCAAGCTTAAAAAAAAAAAAAAAAAAGGATTCTTAATCCAAAGAACAGCAATATCACATAGAAATTAAGTAAACAGTTTTACTGTTAACTATCTGCAAAAGTTCAGGATATCCACAGCTGCTAGACCACTGAGTGGTTGAGCATGGACTTTGCGGGTTATGTTTAGAGTCCTAAAATTTTGGAAAATTACTTGAGGCTAGAGAACAGGATGCCTTCTGTGCACCTTGTCAGCGGCACTTCTCTTTCAGAAACTCCAAGTGCATGCTGCTCCAGCATGAAGTGAAAGGTCAACTCTTAGTCCTGTTTGCTTCAGTCTCACTCTACAAAATAGAGGTGATGATACCTCCTTATTGTCTTAATCTTGTAAGCTTCCAGTCTGTAAATAGGAGAGGAGAAGAGTTTGCCAGTATAATAGGCATGATACGACTTTTAGCAGGTGTCCTACCTACGTGATGTCACTCTGCTTCCAAACTGATTTANTACAAAATAGAGGTGATGATACCTCCTTATTGTCTTAATCTTGTAAGCTTCCAGTCTGTAAATAGGAGAGGAGAAGAGTTTGCCAGTATAATAGGCATGATACGACTTTTAGCAGGTGTCCTACCTACGTGATGTTACTCTGCTTCCAAACTGATTTACACGTCAGTCTCAAATTGACTCCTAAGTGAAAGGCTGCATTCAGCTGCTTAAACATGTGGGGGGCTTTTACCTCAGACAGCCCCCATGCCTTCCTGGAATGGCAATGGAAAGTGAGGTGTCACACCAAAACACATCTCTAATGGTGGTTAGGTCCTACATTCAGGGAATTGAATCTGGCCTGAGGCATCTGGTGTCTTCCCCACTACAAAAAGAAGGGAAAAGGTGGCTACCTAACTGTATAGCCAACCTGTTGCTGTGAGTGCTTTATGTGCATTGCAAAAGCAGTTTGAAAACAAAAGTTTTAAAGTGTTTGAATCTTGATGCAACTGTGGTGTTTAAGTCTTAAAGGAAAACAAGATCTGGGGCATATGCCGCTTGTTGTATAGCACTGATTGCACAAGGTGCTTTGCACATCCCACACGTAAAGCAAGAAGATGTGATGACCTCTGTGGGGGATTTAAGAGATGAGACAGATTACACTGTAGAAAGGAGGGCAAGCATTATGTGGTATGTGGTGTCAATGCCCACGTCTCAGTTGATGGAACTGGCCATGCTGAGGGATGGAGGAAGGAGCCAGGGCCACAATGCAGATGCAGAGGTTGTCCTGCCTTTGGTCCTGCCACTGCTGAGGCATTCACTTTGCTTTTTTTAATAATCTGACTAATAAACTTGGTTTGCTTTTTTGTTCTTGTTGTACAGTGAATTACCAACAAGGATGGCTCTCTCATCCCTGAATTTGCCTATGCTTCCTCTGCAAAGCCTGAGTAAGCCTTCAATTATTTTTCATCTTTGGATGACGGCATTTGAAAACAAAAATTCAATATGAATGTAAAAAAGCTCTGCAGTGTGTGAGAACTGTTGTTTATCCACCATCTTGGTAGAAGAGATCAGAATATATTTTACAATCCTTTTCAAAGATGAATATGTTACAGGGCTCATATCACTGAAGAAGTTTTTTGATTCTTAAACTGACTATTATAAGTAGACACTATTAATTTCATTCAAGGGAGAAAAGAAAAGAAGACTCTACAGAACTTTATTTAAGGCATCTGATTGTTCTTCGTGAGAGTTATTCTATTGTTGGAAATTTCTGATATTGGAATTTCTGTTATTGAAAATAATTACATTTCTTGTCAGAGAACAGTTATTTCTTGCAGCAGACCTGACGCTACAAAAGCTAAATCCTTTACTAGCCAAATGAAGTTGGTGATGGCAGATGTAAAAGCATAAAAGCATTAATCTGGAAGTGTTCAAGGCCAGATTTGATGGGGCTTTGAGCAACCCAGTCTACTGGAAGGTGTCCCTGGCGTTGGACCTAGATGATCTTTAAGGTCCCTTCCAACCCAAACCATTCTGTGATTCTAAGTCAAGGGATTTCAAACACTGTTCACATCGCATAAACAAAAGATGTGGCTAAAAGAAATGCCTAAGAAAAATTATGAAGTTTCAAAATACACAAATCAAGCTCACCTCACTGCTGTGAACCTATGCAGTAAACTACACATTTCACTAAGTTCTGTAGAAAACATGGGATGCAAGCATGTAGAAAGGCTGGACCTTTCATGAGGGTGTATAGTAGTTCTCAGTTTAAACAGCAAACAAATGAAAGTGCTCTGCCAGATCCTCATGTTCTGAATATGGACAGAAGCTGTGTAAAATTCCTTGCAGATGCAATATGGTGTATTGCTAATGCTTCTTCTACATCAGGAAACCAGCCTCAGGCTATTGAATTAATGCTAGATACTGGTTCAGCATTTTCTGTACTACTCCAATTTGCTTAGAATGCTTTAGAAGTTTGCTGCTTTCTGAGCCTAGGGTACATCTATGTGAGGAATTGAATACTTGTGTTTGACTTTCTTCAGGTGAATCTTGGATTGGTACATACTATTGCCTACTACATTCAGAACTGTGCATAGCCGTATTTCCATCCTGGGCAGAGGCTTCTGGTTTGCACCAGCTAGTTCAGGAGTTAGTGGCTGCTCAACATCTTTAGCTTCCTGAGTGAGGGTTCCAGCGTCTGCTGTTGTACAGGCAGTAAAAAAAAAAAAAAAAATCTATTTTGCTTTGCAAAAGGGTTTGTCTGCTAAAATAAAAGGCAGTCAAATATGACATTTGGATGACAAATGCCACCACTTACTGTTCTCCATTAGAAATTCAGAGTTTTTACTCTAAGAGGTTAAAACAGAGCAGTAAGGCACCAGTGAAGAAACATCTTCTGATGAGATCTCTTAGTGCTTGATGACAACTCTCCCTCAAACCAGATGAAAAAAAAGATGAGGAGTATTTGTCTAGTTTTGTGGATATAGACCTATGGTGACTGAGAATCACTTGCCCATATGAAATAAAACTTTCTAGAGCATTATGGAACAAATTTGTTCATTTCACTTCGAAGTTATAGCATGTGAACCATTATATTATTAGGACACCAGACACCTGGTAGCATGTTACACCAAACTGCCTGGGTTTGTATGTGTTGGAGAGCTTTGTAGTCTATGAACTTAAGAATGTTGGTAGTTATTTAGCTTGGAACCACTTTTATCTTGATGGTGTATAAGATTTTAACACACAAAACACTGTCTGATAAACTATTATGCGTTAATCCTTTGTAACTTTGTTAAATGTCCTGCCAGACAACTGTTTGTCTTTTTTTTTGTGACACATAACTTTTGCAGACTGCATTGAAACCTTACCAGTCAGTGTCTTGCTGTTAAAAATATAGCACTGAAAGTCACACATTAATTTTTTGTCTTCAGTCTTTTATCACAGGATGCAAAGTTGATTCAGAATTGTGCTTCAATTGCTTAACTGTCTACATGCCTGATTTGTAAAATTTCAGGCTAGTCCTGGATTGCTGTTGTGGAAACTTCAGTGAAAGAGTAAAGCTCAGTCAACAGCAAGTCTAGTACTACTTGTTTTGGTGGCACCCATAGTTGAGACCAATTGCTCCTCTGATTGCAGACTTCCTGTCCAGTGGTGGCAGAACCATTGCAATTCATTAAAGAAATGAATCAAGAATAAATAGAAAATGTGGTGTCCTCAGGTTCATAAATCAATGGCATGGAGGGAACTTTCACATTCATTACAAGTATGTATACAGCAGTATGGTTTAGGTTTGTTTGACATATTGATTTAAGAGAAACTACAGAAATGCCTGACAACCCAATGGCTAAAAGTTCTCAAATGCCTTGACTGATCTTTAGTACAGTTCTTCATATTAAGCAACAAGTTTCCCTTACAAGATGGTATGTGATATCAGGTGTTCCTTGACTCACTGTCTTAGAAATGCTACAGGTAAAATGTGCAGTTGTGCTGTTGGTCTGGACTGGATATTGAAGTTAAGAACACTCAAATTGCATGAAGGTCACATTATGTGACAGTAGCCATGTGTTACACCATCATTCCAGTTTGTCCTTTTCCCTAATTCTTTGGAAGAAGAACTTGTGAGTGATACCATAGTGCCATTTGACCTTGCACATCATCTCTATGATAAGCTTAGGAAGGGATCAGACACAGTGCTTATGTTACTGCTCACTTCCAGCAACCATAAGTGAATTCTCCTTTAGGTGTCCTGTAGAGCAGGGAGACAGCATCTGACACCAAATTGCAATATATAACCTCAGGATTTGAAGCTTTGCTCAGAGAGAAATATTGTATTGTAGAAGATTGTCAGTATGTTTTTTTTAAGATGGTGGGGTAATTGAATATTTCAGTATATGTTTGGAAGAGGTTTTACTGAAGCTAATCTAGAAGAGCCTTGGTAACCTTTGCTGCTGATTTGCTCTCTTCTGAGTAGTGTAATTCGAAAGGGAGGACAAAAACTTCAACTCTCTGCACTCTGCAGTGTGCCAGTTTTTTCACCTGATTATCAACTGCACAACTTCTTCTGGGAGTGGGGATCAGGACCACTCATTCCTATCCTGTCCTAAATGAGTGCCCTAATTACAAGGTCACAGTGCTGGTGTCTTCCTCATTTGCTCAACTTTTGATCCCATACCTCTTGCTGCCTTGGTTTTATACTGACTCTGCTTTGGCAGGAAGGGTGAACAGCAACTTCAGCCTATTGCTGTGTTTGTTTTCTGGGGAAGTTTGAAACCTGTCAGCTCTAAGACACCCTAAAATGCATTTCCCACTTCCTAGATGAGTGACCTAACCACAGTGCTGTTCTGAAGAATGTAGAGAGTAGCACCAATGCCATTACATCTCCTCCAGTCCTGGTTTCAAAAGATGTGATCAACTACTAGAAAAGGACTCAGACTCTGTAGAGGGATGGGAGAATAAAGTCAGCTGCTTCCTGATGCTTTGTTTTGGCAGTCAGTTTTTCGCAGTACCTGGGCAAGATCTTATTCATAAGTGGTGTTTGAGATGTCAGACTCCTTTAGTTTCCATTACACTTTACTCAGTACAGGAGTCCTAAGGTTCAAAGGTACATAAAAGTCATGGAATATATTAGAAATGAAGGTTTTTAATTATGCTGGACATTCCCTAGCCTATTGCTATCAGTAGTAGAGAAGTGACAGCAATATGCATGGGAATGCCAAGCGTAATTAAAAATGTTGGTTTCAAGTAAAATCTGTGATTTTTGTGACACCTGCAATGTCAGAGTATTTAAATGGATCTCATCCCACTTGAAGGCTGATAACCCACCTGAGCCTCAGGAGGAGAGAATCTACTGTGACAAAATGAGAACTGTGCCAAATCTTTGCTCTTTTGATTCGCACTGTACCTTCTCTGAAGTTCCACTCATACATTCTGAAACTGGCAGTAAGTTGGGACAGTGTATTTTGCCATGGCACACAGGTGGTGCTGGCTGGTCACGTCATAGGCAAGAAAAAACCCACTCTCCAAGTGGAAATGCAAAACAAAATCATTATGCAAATCCATTTCTCTAATTCTCCAGTGGCAGAGATGTCAAGTTTTTAATGGATGCAGTGGATGTCCTAGAGATGTTCTATGTACACCAGGATGGGGTTCATCACACCTGATTTTAGAGAAAAGTAGTGTAGACAACTATATCAGATGTAGTCAGCCTTGACTCCCATGAGTCAGTAGAGAGAAATAGATGCACTTGCAAGGTTTAAGTTGTCTGATCTATTTTATGTGCATACTTTAGGATGGGAGGAGTCACACTGCGGAAGAACCTATTTCCCCTCTATAAACAGGAAAATTTGTAAGTCCACCACAATTGCAGATGTCTACATTGTAAACTGTTACAGTGGCGAATCACGTGGACCTAACTCTGTGTCTATGTAACTGTGATATCTTCAACCAAACTGGGGGTGGCTAAGCTGAAACCTCTGTGTTCGAGTTGTATTAATCTACAGTAAAGTCACTGTATGTGCTGGAATTACTCCTGACCTAAAGTTACTCTGAGTGTGGATTTGAAACCTTTGCTTTAAATTTTTCTATATCTCATATAATCAGTGCACTTTGTCAAAACAGCCCCTCAGAAGAGCTTGGGATGATTTTGGCTTCTTCCTTTCTTTTGAACAGTGTTAAGACTTGGTTAAGATATTGCCAGCCTGTCATTGGATGGACTTAGCAGGAGCGAAAGCAGGGAATGAGAACCCACGCTGGCATAACAGAATTGTCTGGACTTACAAGCAGGTAAGTTAGGATGGAATTAATGCAGCAACCCTTGAAGCTTGAACACTGGCAGGGATAAGACCTCATTCTTCTTGGTGACATATTCTGGTGTAGGAAGTTTAACTGCATCTTTTCAAAGTTTCAGCCCTGCAAAATTTTTCTCTAAGGCTGCTCTGGAACAACGAAGCCTTACAAAGACTTTATATTGCCTCCCACAGCAAAAGTTACATTTATGCTGGTGCTCTAGATATTTCAATGGCAATAATTGGGCTCTTGTTTAATATCATTCAAAATCAGGCTAAACTGTAAATATTTTTCAGTATTTCTAGGTTCATGGGCATATATTAACCATGTAAATATTGCCGCAGGAACTTAACTTTATTTTAATTATCAGACAACTATTTATAAAGTAACCAGATTTTTTTATTTTCAGGCGGTAAAGTTAGCTCTTTAGCTGTTGCTTGAATTGCATAACTTCTGCTCCATCTGACTTGCTAACGAGCTTGTCACCTACATACATTAATGCCAAAGACCTGATGTCAAGGACACATACCACGTTGGTACAGGCTGTGCAGTCCAGAAGCTGGTATGCTCACTCTCTGGGTTAGGCATCTGTCTAGCCAGTGTAAGCAGCACGCCGTGCTGTCATTCCAGAGGGAAGAAAATGCTAAATGACAGCCTAACAAGAACTGAAACAGTGAGTGAGGAATAACAGAGAACAGTGGAAGAGAGAAAAACATAAAATACGGTTCCTTTCCTTATTTCATTAGAATCCAAATTTAAATGAGTATATTTCTTCTTGCCTGCTTGCCAAAGAAAATGAAACTCTTACCTCAGAAAACAGGTTTGTTTTACAAAGGAAACAGTGCTATTAGTAATTTCCTTCTTCATAGAAAGTGCCAGAGAGAGATTACCACTAAAGCAATAAATTTACTGTTGTAAATACCGAGTATTTCATCATTCTATCCAACTAGTTAAAGAGGTCAGCAGGTTGTAACCTACAAGATGTGAGACAGAACTTGTGTTTTAGGCCCAGCCAGCAACACAGCACCGCGCGGCTGCTTGCTCACTCCCCCCTCCCTGGTCAGATGAGGAGAAAACGTAATGAAACCTGGTGGGTTGAGACAACGACAGGGAGGGTTCACTCGCCAGTTATGGTCACAGGCAAAAACATACTCAACTCAAGGAAAAAACCCCAATTTAATTAGTCATTCATCAAATCAGAGCAGGGTAAGGAGACATGAAAGCCGGATCTTAAAACCAAAGACCTTCCCACACCCCTCCCTCTTTCCAAGGCTTGAGTCCCCTGGCTCCCGATGCTTCTCCCTCCTGCCCCCTCAGCGGTGCAGGGGCACAGGGAATGGGGGTGCAGTCAGTTCACCAAAGATTGTCTCTGCCACTCCTTCCCCCTCAGTCAGGGAGGGCTCCTCACACGCTTCCCCTGCTCCAGTGTGGGGTCCCTCCCATGGCAGACAGTCCCTCAGGAACCCCTCCGATGTGACTCCTTCCTGCACAGTGTGGTCCCTCAGGAACGCACCAACTCAGCACAGGCTGCCCACAGAGTCACAGTCTGCTTTCGGGAGCAGGGACCTCCTCCCCTGGCGTGGAGTCCTCCACCGGCTGCAGGTCCATCTCTGCCTTGCTGTGGTCCTTCATGGGCTGCTCCACCATGATCCTCCATGGGCTGCAGGGGCACAGCTTGCCCTCTCTACATGGGCTGCAGGGGAATCTCTGCTCCGGACGCCTCCTCCTCCTCCTTCCTCACTGACTCCCGCTATCTGCACGGCTGTCTCTCACCTCCCCCTCCTTTCCCTGCTGCAGATCTCAATGACTGCTTCTTTGTCCTCCTCTTAAATACGTTATCGCAGAGGTGCATCTATNTGGGGGTGGCTAAGCTGAAACCTCTGTGTTCGAGTTGTATTAATCTACAGTAAAGTCACTGTATGTGCTGGAATTACTCCTGACCTAAAGTTACTCTGAGTGTGGATTTGAAACCTTTGCTTTAAATTTTTCTATATCTCATATAATCAGTGCACTTTGTCAAAACAGCCCCTCAGAAGAGCTTGGGATGATTTTGGCTTCTTCCTTTCTTTTGAACAGTGTTAAGACTTGGTTAAGATATTGCCAGCCTGTCATTGGATGGACTTAGCAGGAGCGAAAGCAGGGAATGAGAACCCACGCTGGCATAACAGAATTGTCTGGACTTACAAGCAGGTAAGTTAGGATGGAATTAATGCAGCAACCCTTGAAGCTTGAACACTGGCAGGGATAAGACCTCATTCTTCTTGGTGACATATTCTGGTGTAGGAAGTTTAACTGCATCTTTTCAAAGTTTCAGCCCTGCAAAATTTTTCTCTAAGGCTGCTCTGGAACAACGAAGCCTTACAAAGACTTTATATTGCCTCCCACAGCAAAAGTTACATTTATGCTGGTGCTCTAGATATTTCAATGGCAATAATTGGGCTCTTGTTTAATATCATTCAAAATCAGGCTAAACTGTAAATATTTTTCAGTATTTCTAGGTTCATGGGCATATATTAACCATGTAAATATTGCCGCAGGAACTTAACTTTATTTTAATTATCAGACAACTATTTATAAAGTAACCAGATTTTTTTATTTTCAGGCGGTAAAGTTAGCTCTTTAGCTGTTGCTTGAATTGCATAACTTCTGCTCCATCTGACTTGCTAACGAGCTTGTCACCTACATACATTAATGCCAAAGACCTGATGTCAAGGACACATACCACGTTGGTACAGGCTGTGCAGTCCAGAAGCTGGTATGCTCACTCTCTGGGTTAGGCATCTGTCTAGCCAGTGTAAGCAGCACGCCGTGCTGTCATTCCAGAGGGAAGAAAATGCTAAATGACAGCCTAACAAGAACTGAAACAGTGAGTGAGGAATAACAGAGAACAGTGGAAGAGAGAAAAACATAAAATACGGTTCCTTTCCTTATTTCATTAGAATCCAAATTTAAATGAGTATATTTCTTCTTGCCTGCTTGCCAAAGAAAATGAAACTCTTACCTCAGAAAACAGGTTTGTTTTACAAAGGAAACAGTGCTATTAGTAATTTCCTTCTTCATAGAAAGTGCCAGAGAGAGATTACCACTAAAGCAATAAATTTACTGTTGTAAATACCGAGTATTTCATCATTCTATCCAACTAGTTAAAGAGGTCAGCAGGTTGTAACCTACAAGATGTGAGACAGAACTTGTGTTTTAGGCCCAGCCAGCAACACAGCACCGCGCGGCTGCTTGCTCACTCCCCCCTCCCTGGTCAGATGAGGAGAAAACGTAATGAAACCTGGTGGGTTGAGACAACGACAGGGAGGGTTCACTCGCCAGTTATGGTCACAGGCAAAAACATACTCAACTCAAGGAAAAAACCCCAATTTAATTAGTCATTCATCAAATCAGAGCAGGGTAAGGAGACATGAAAGCCGGATCTTAAAACCAAAGACCTTCCCACACCCCTCCCTCTTTCCAAGGCTTGAGTCCCCTGGCTCCCGATGCTTCTCCCTCCTGCCCCCTCAGCGGTGCAGGGGCACAGGGAATGGGGGTGCAGTCAGTTCACCAAAGATTGTCTCTGCCACTCCTTCCCCCTCAGTCAGGGAGGGCTCCTCACACGCTTCCCCTGCTCCAGTGTGGGGTCCCTCCCATGGCAGACAGTCCCTCAGGAACCCCTCCGATGTGACTCCTTCCTGCACAGTGTGGTCCCTCAGGAACGCACCAACTCAGCACAGGCTGCCCACAGAGTCACAGTCTGCTTTCGGGAGCAGGGACCTCCTCCCCTGGCGTGGAGTCCTCCACCGGCTGCAGGTCCATCTCTGCCTTGCTGTGGTCCTTCATGGGCTGCTCCACCATGATCCTCCATGGGCTGCAGGGGCACAGCTTGCCCTCTCTACATGGGCTGCAGGGGAATCTCTGCTCCGGACGCCTCCTCCTCCTCCTTCCTCACTGACTCCCGCTATCTGCACGGCTGTCTCTCACCTCCCCCTCCTTTCCCTGCTGCAGATCTCAATGACTGCTTCTTTGTCCTCCTCTTAAATACGTTATCGCAGAGGTGCATCTATTGGCCTGGCCTCAGCCCGAGGTGGGGCCAACTTGGAGCTGGGGGAGCTTTGAGCAGATTCTTACAGGGGCCACCCGCCTGTGTAGCCCCTGCCCCTGCCACCAAAGCCCTGCCACACAGACCCGACACAGAGCTAAATGAAAACATGGGAATTTGCCAAAAAGTGCCAAAGAAAGAGGGCTGACTACTCAAAGAGAAAAGGAAGGAGCACTGGATCCCAGCTTTGGCTGGAAAGCTTTTGGAGAACACTCTTTAAGCCAGACTCAGGTTCAAAGATGAAGGTGAAAGAACTGTGGCTAATCATCGTGCAGAATCAATCCAACTAGCTTAATGGTGAAGGGAAAACGGTGCAGTTATTAAAAATGAAGTAGGATATACTGATTTTGGGGTTGTTTTTAAGGAAATCATGCTGTCTGGGCCAGTTGCTACTAACCTGACTTCATTTGTCATTCTTGCTCTTCTCTGACTTCCACTTGTTGTTCATCTTGCATAGTTTTAGTACAAAGATTTGTTGATCATTATTATTTTCTTCTTGATGCCATGATCCTACAAAGCCTCTTGCTTAAGGCTGCAACCCCAGATTTTCACTGGCTTAATACTGCCCCTTGTCAGAAAAGTTTCTGAAAGTGGGTAAGAGCCTGACTCCTGCCTCTGCCACAGGTTTGGGCCAGGAAGTGGCAACTGGGTCTCTCTCTGTCACTGTGGCACTTACTCCTTGGGGTTGTTTTCTGCAGTGCTCCAGTGGTCTGTCTCAAAAGCCTTTCATGCTGGCCTCCTCCTGTTGATCAGCAACATTTTCAACTGTGTTCAGTGGTTTATTTTAAGTGGTTCTTTTCGGTGATCTTTGTCCCCCTCTTTGAGCAAAACAGTTTATTTGCAGTGTAGATACAGAAATGCAGGCTTTATTCAAACATTTGCAAAAGCCTGGCTGCAGTATCAGGGTCTTCAGCACATGGAAGAAGGGAGAATTTTTCTGCTTTTGCTCTAAAAGAACCCTCTTTTCTCCTGTGGTTAGACTGCCACCAACATTCAGACTAGTTGGCGAAGTATAAGCTACAATGATGTCAGTCTGCAACTGCAGTGCAGACATAGCTAATGTCAGATTAACAATTCATGTATGTGAAAAGCTGAAAAGCAGTGCTGATTTTATTTGATATTAGTGATGCTCATCAGAAATCCACCTCCTGATGGGGCACACTTGTTTTTAAATAAATATCATGTATTACAGAGAACTTGCACAGTAGGGAGTCAACAATTTCTCTGTTAGCTTTTGCTAAATAGGCTGTGGGTACACATCCGTCTCTTATTCGGGGTCATATTTTATTTACTTTGTTTTCAGTTGTGCCTATTCCTTATCCTGTTTTTTTTTATTGCTCATTTTCTTTGTGTTTGTTGTAATTTTTCGGGTCACTTTGTTCAGGCGCCTTTTACCATATGCAAAGAGACTCTGCAAATAGGATGTACACAACTTACAAGTATAGGATCATTATTTAGTGGCTAACACAAACACAAGGTAGCAATGATTACTGTGCTCTTCAGTTAAGTGTTAGCGAACACACCGCAGAACCGTCACTTGCCAGTCATCAGTCATGTGGGGAAGGGCTGGACTTCACTGCTCCCTGGAACTCATCTTCAGCGGTGTTGAGTTGTTAATTTCCAAATCCCTGTGTTTCCCTTCAAGATTTTATAGCTTCCAAAGTTCATGTTTTTCCTTTTGAACTTTGCCCCTTGAGTTGCTAACAACCTGTCTCAACATCCCTATGTCTACAATTTTTACTCTCCTTCTCTTACCTGCGTCTGCTCTACATACCTTCTCAGTGCTCCTTCTCACAGCTTCACAGTTTCCTCAGCAGCCTGAGCCAAGGTTACATGGCTAGGCTGTGTCAGAACTATGCCTCTGATTGCAGAGTGCCAAATCCCTCACAGGGGTGGGAGTCACTTCACTGCATCACTCTTCATGTTGGAGTGTCTGGCCATTTCTGGGACCAGCTCATGAAGAGCTCTGGAGATTTTCCTGGGCAGATGTAGGCTTGTTAGAAGATATATACCAACTTCCAACAGGTTCTTTTCTGACCTTGCAATCCTTTGTGGTTTATTATCCACCGCTAATTGTCTTCCTTGGGCCCTTATTCTTTAAAATGATTCCAAAACCAATGTAATTACACATATTCCCCAAACAAAAGAGTTGCTTGGCTTATGTTCATTTATCACTGACGAAAGAGAGCATATGGCTAGCCAAATCTGCACCCAGTCTTTGCAGCTTACGAGTCTACCATTTCCTTTACTTCTCATTAGAAGGGAGAAATCTATGGACTCCCCAGAGTGCTTGGGCTGCTTCTATATCTTGTTTCTCTCTGTGGGATGGAAGATGGCTACACTGTGATTCTATGAGATTGCAGTATGTCTTTTAATCAAGCTGAGGTACTTATCCACCTTTAGCTGCCAAATCCAAACTCCCACGAAGCTCTGTGGAGGCCCTTCTAAAGCTTTCTGGGAGCACTGAACACAGGCAGTTCCACCTGAACGTGAGGAGGAACTTCTTTACTGTGAGGGTGACAGAGCACTGGCACAGGCTGCCCAGGGAGGTTGTGGAGTCTCCTTCTCTGGAGATATTCAAAACCCACCTGGACATGTTCCTGTGCACCCTGCTCTAGGCTAACCTGCTTTAGCAGG
>VZSC01020021.1:84040-118848 GCA_013398225.1 Steatornis caripensis | reverse complement strand
TAGGGGCTTTAAGTTTCATTTAAACTTCATCATGCAGTATATCCCTCAATTTAATTTTATATTTATCACACAAATAAGATCTTTTTGTAACTTTGTATTGCATTATATAATTACATTGTTCATTAATTTCTAATACGTACATTTCTTTAATAACAAATTACTATGTTTGCAAATGCATTATTATTCTCCAGCATTCCAGACAAAAGCATCCCTTATTTAATAAATCATAACGATATTCTGACAAAGGCTTTCTTAATACTTCTTATCGTATTTGCTATTTTTAGTACAGAAACAAGCATTTGATTCTTTTCTGAGGGAGGAGAGAATGAGAGGAAGGAATCAGTGTTATTCAACCTAGATTCCACACTGTAGTTATCAACATTGTCTCTGTAACATTGGCTGTAGATAAAAGCACTTGCATTTTGATTTATATCAGTTTTTAAAATAACTTGAATGGCCACTGACTGATTTAAGCGAAGGCTCAGACACGTATGCAGTTTATCACAGCTGTAAACCTTACATTGCTGGAGGAACGTAGATCAGTTTTGCTATTTTTCCAAAATGAGACTTTTCTCATGGCCAATGTACGGTGGCATAATGAGTTACTTTACTGCAAGTATACTTAAATCTCAGTGAGGATAGATAATGTTAACTCCAGGTACCTCTCATCTGCAATATAAAAGGGTTCTCTTGCTATATTCCTCCATCACTTCATCCAGAAGCTTTTTTTTTTTTTTGAGAAAGGAGATGATCTGAGACACTGTTATCATCAAAATGACTATATATAGATACCCTAAAGATACCAGCATGGCTATCCTACCTTGCTTGTAGCAATTTAGAAAATTAAAATGAAGAAGATTATCACAAGAAGGCATGGATAACAGCATCAGTATTTTCAAATGTTTCTTCATTCTTCCTTTTTTTTAATACAGTTTTTAATTCTGTGCAAGATATTGGGCTGAAGTACCGGATAGAAAGAAGCTATGACCACCTCAATAAAGACCAGGAAATCTGGAAATCTCCTTGGAAAATCCATTCCTATACCATTTTCAAACAGGCTTTGACTATATGCGTTGGAGAGTTTACATGAACAGTAACACAAATGTGCCCGTTTCTACACAATATTTTTGACAAGTACTTTGGAATGACACAAATCTGGATGAATCCCAGTTCTTGCTTTTCTTTGCAAGTGCTGTAGTTGTGCTGGATGGCCAAGGGGTTAAATCCTATTTTACAAGTGTCTCTTTGTTCTGGCAATTACCTTAATTTCCCGTACACTGTATGTTATTTTTATTGAGTATGGGAAGAGCACTCCCTTTTTTCTGTCAGTGGCTTTTGGAGAAGGACACTTAACAGTGGCATTAATGGCTTGCAGCTTGGAGAAATTTTCTGATCCCAAGGGTGCTGGATATTACAACAATTCACACAGAGGTGCTAGCATCAGCAACATCGTGCTTCTCACTTTCACTGCTAGTGGCATTGATGGCCAGCTTAGAGGGGGCTAGAGAATATCAAGTGAAGAGCCTGGGGACTGAAGTGGCAGCTTTTCTTCTTTTTTATTTTAGATTTACGCATTTTAAGTCACTCCTCATTGATATCTGGGAAATAGTCCTAGCAGAAAAATACAAAAGAGAAAAAGTAAAATTGTGGAATGCACCAGACAAGACTTCCTGGTGGTGACAAGGTCAATCCAAGAAAATAAATAAATATTTCAAGTGTCGTTTTTGTTTCCCATTCCAACTGATGTTTTAACAATGAGTTTACTATGTTCAAGAATATGTCTTTGCAGAACAAGAGAATTAATGTTTCTTATTTGTTTCTCTTTCTTCTTTACGGAAAGCAAGAAGAGTCAGTAATAAAGTTATTCTTGATTCTCCAGTAAGGAAAGATCAACCAGAATTTGCTTATGTCTGTTTTTCTTGCTCTTCCTATATATACCACAACTGTAAAAAAAAAAGTCACAAATGACAGATGGCAATGATAGATTCACCTATAGGCCAGATGGACTAGAGGCCTGGGGTGACACAAACTAGGACAGCATAGAGTAGTCAAAAGGGGAAAAGTGATTGCCTGAAGGTTAAAGCCAGCTTTGCAAAATTTGACTCCTGCAGTCATCTGGGGTGAGTGATTATTCCTTAGCAAGCGGTCGATTATCTTCAAAACTTCTGCTTTTTGCCACAGTAACTAAAAGCAGGGATAGTACGACACATTTTCCATCGCGGAAACATGTGATGCAGATTTTCAGTTAGGAAAAATGGGTTCAGTTCATCCCTAAATATATATTTTGTTTATCATTTCTTTATCAGCTAACCATATGCATGATTTAATGTCCTGTGGTGCAAGAAAGTATAATAAATATTAAAGTATTATTTATTGTAGTGATCAAGGTAGAGAAAGATGAGCACCAGCAAGTGATGGCTCCAGTTGTCCTTACCCTTGCTTGATGGTTGTATGTGTTTGCTACAAACCAGAATATGAGTTTGGTCAGATTCCTGAGTTTGGCAGTATCAAGCTGGGCTGCCGTATTGACTGTCAGACCATGGTAGAAATGACGGACATCTGTGGCTGCAACCTTATTCCAGTGTCAGCATGGCAGGAGTACTGCAGCCTTGGACTCAGAGTAGGACAGAGGACTTGTGGCAAGATGTAGGACTTCTAGATCTAGGGGAAGGAGCTGTCATGGCTTGAGAAAAAGCATAAAGAATTAGATATGTTGTGATGCAGAAATTCACTGCTGGGCTACAAAAATACCCGTAGAATTAAAGACAAATATTTTCAAGTTTTCAGTAGATGGAGTAGAGATTAAGACAGTTTTTGTTTCTCCTCTGGGTGACAGAAAGTGTTATTTGATCAGTAAGCTACTTTCTTCATAGTGATTTCATTTAAAATAATACTGAAGAAATTAATTCTCTTTAAATTAACTCTGGTTATTAATTCATGGCCAGTACTGGGTATTAGAGATTTTTAGTATATTGGTTTTTCTGAATTGAGGTATAAGGTGGATATACAGTAGTTCAGGATTTTTTTGTTTGTTTGTTTGTTTACCATAAAAATTCATACATGAGCCAAACTTTTATGTGTCTGCCACTTTGGAAAAGAAACATGTTTTGCAATTGACTGGTGGATCAGCAACCATTTATGCCACTACCAATAAATTGCCATGAGAGGAAGCTTGCTTAAACTATAAGCATGCTGGCATGGAGAGCCCTTATTTTATAAGAAAGTTTTCTAAACTTGCTTTTCAGATCAGCAGTTCTTTAAAATGTTGTGAAAGCCTTTTTAGCATTCAAGAGCTTTTACATTTGTGCTATTCAGATCAAATAATGCACTAGATGTAATTTCTTTTCTTCAAGTAATTTGGCTTGGAAATTATGTTGAGTTGCAATTGCCTTAACCTGCTTGGATACGGGTGTCTCTAAGGTTAGCTACATAATGACACAGCATTGCTTACCCTTGAGCATGGTGAATGTACAAAGCAGAAGCCTGGAATATCCTAGCAAGTGCCCAGCTCTCCTGCATGTCCTCCCCTGTAGCCAGAAAGGAGTGGAGGGAACCGTGCAGGCGGCGTTGAGAGGTGGTACCACAAGGGCCAAAGGAAGCAGAAAACTCCTCCAGGGGCCGTAAGCGACACTGAAGACAGTCGGGCACATCATGACTCTCCATGGGGAGAATGTTTCAGCTATGTTAATTGATGTAAGACAAAGTCTAATGGCTTTGCAGATGTTCACAATGTGGCACAAGGGTCCAATTCAACTACTTTCTGTATCAATATAAACAGAGCAGTTAAAGAACAGGCAGCATCATAATTATGGTGACCCTGGGCTGGTTTCATGTTCTCATAACACTCTGTAATCACAGTTCTGATTTACACAGCATCACCAACTGTGAATCTTCTCCAGCACATTTTATGTCATTTTCCTTTACTTATTTTGTACTGTTTTGTATGGGAGTATATTGTGACAAAATATACAGTAAGCAGTATAACAAACACCTTGACCAGAGAGTAATTTCTGTTGTGGTGGATGCAGTCTACACGCTCTGAACCATGTTCACTGAGCAAGGAGTTGCAGCGGTTCAGGACACGATGGTCCTGCGGAGCTTCTGCTGGAGGTTGTCGCAGCAGCCTCACTGGCTGCTGGGAAGCAGCCAGCTTGCCTTAGCTGGTCCAGTTTGCA
The DNA here is from genome assembly GCA_013398225.1 of Steatornis caripensis. NCBI lineage: Eukaryota > Metazoa > Chordata > Aves > Caprimulgiformes > Steatornithidae > Steatornis > Steatornis caripensis. The sequence continues at coordinate 114,673 of VZSC01020021.1, read as the reverse complement.
AGCCAGTGTTTCAGCAGCCTTTCAGAAGCAGTTTAGGCTGTCAGAAGGCCTGTGCATGGGAGTGGCTGACGTGGGAACAGGCTGCTTTTTAATGCCTTTGCTATGGGAATGGTAGCTTTCAATGGAGGCAGGGAAACAAACAGCTGAGGTTGATAATGTTTTAAACCAGCACAGTGAGTTACTAGCAGCCATTTGTAACAGCTCACGCACCCTACAGACCATAGTAGATAGTATTAAAGAAAGATAAAGCTCTTCCTTGGGCAACAGCATGAAACCCCCCTCCCTGTTTTTTACAGATTTCTTGTGCTGTTTCCATTAAACACTCATCCACTAGCATTTTCTTAGCTACTTCACATTCTCCAATGCTTCTCTCTCAGCCCTCAGTATCACCCCACAGTGATCCTTCTGAACACATAACTGCAATTGCAAATTCTTTTAGGTTAAAACAGGAAAAATAATCATCAGCAGGAAAAACATTGTATAGGCCGATTCTTCATCTGATCTGATAGATGGACATCATTGTTAGATTAAAAAAAAACTCTTGAAGTGGCTTTTTCAATAGGAATGTTGTTTTTAACTAAATGAAGTTAAGTGTCAGCTAGCTGTTGAGTTCTGAGCAATTTGGAGGAAAGAATAATCTTATGATCATCTCAAAGTCTATCTTGGCAAAACAGCAGAGGCTTCTAGTTTATTGTTAAAAATACTCTAGAAAAAAAATACCCGTTTTAGTCTTTGACAGAAAAAACATACGTTTTTTTCCAGATGGAAAAAAATATTTATAATTAGCTCTTCTTTGTTTACCTCTACTGAAATAAATAAATTTAGGTTGAAACAAAACTAGGAAAAGAGATGGGGAATGATGGGGTTTCATGAAGTATCCTGCATCTGCCTAAACACACTAACTCTCAGAAAAATGCAGTGCTGCACCTATGGTAATACTATGGTAACTCACTTCACACCTGCAAAAAGAAATAGACTTGAAGCAATTGACCCCACCTCTCGGAAGTCTGTTTTATAGTGTACTTACCAGCATGAAATTGTTTATGCTTTTAAATACTTGACCCTTTGGAGACCAAAAGCTGCAAGATGAGACAGCCTGCAGTTTGATCAGGTGAGACTGGTGCAGAAACTGTAACCCAGTGCATATAATGTAGACCACTTAGTGAAACAGGCATTGCAAAAATAACTTATTTATTCCTGAAAGTCTGCTTATTTATTCCCATTTATGCAGATGTAGCTGTTGAATCTTCCAAAAGAATTGGAAAAGGAACATAAGAGAGAGAGGGGGAGAGAGAGGTATAGAAGGGAGAGAAAGAAGCAGGTATGTAAATGTAATAGAGATGTAAATTAAGACTGATCTGACACAGATGAGGGAACAAGCACAAGGCAATAACGGCGGAAGAGACAGAAGACAACAGTTTCGTAAATGGAAGTAGACAAAAATGTGAAAAAGAAAATCTATGGAGAGAAGTTAGAGAAAGGAGAGAAGTGAAAAGGGAATACAAAAATAAAGGTTTCCATTATAAGTGAAATTTCAGATATAGGATGTGTTGTATGCAGCAACTGATATGATTCAATATCAATAATTTTTACTTCTATTACTTTGGCTCACAGTCATGGATAGAATGGTAATGTCTGAAGAGGAGGGAAGACACAGAGCAAAAATGTGTCTGTTCTAGAGTATTTGCAATCTGAAGTTAAAACAAAAGACAACATATGATACAGAAAAAAGGAGAACACAAGGAAATGTTTAGGCAGCAGTAACTGAAGGTGTTAAAAAAGCCTAACTCATGCCAGGTGTTTCTAAATGTCACAGGAGGATTTAACTGAGAATTTTAAGTACAACAATGAAGTAGGTTTGAAGACAGTTATTGATAGGTCTTCTCAAGCATGAAGAGCAATAAGGAAGAAAGGCTTTGGGTGTAAAAGTTAAGAAGAGGCTGTTGTGACTGGATGGCTAGTGGGTTGTGAGTCATGAGGAATGCATTTTGATAATGTCAAGAGAGTGAGGTGGAAAATGACCTTGAAAATGGAGATGACTAAATTGTATTTCAGTCTGAAGAGAAGAACATGCTAATGGAGAAACAGAGCGGTGAAAGGGCAGAAGGATTAGGCTGAAATTTGATTTTTGCAGTGCTAACCTCAATGGACATGAGCAGAACAAAATTGCGTTCCTTGAGACCAAAGAAACACAATAACAGAAAGATCGAATGATGAGAGTTTGGGCAAGACTTTCAGCTGGGTGGTTGGATGAGACCTGTGTGGAATGGTTTTATGTAGAAACAAGTATTTAGATGCAGCCTTGGGGCCAAAGAAAGATATGAGTCAAGTATGGTGCTCTGCTTATGGTCCTGAATCAGAGGTGAAAAGGTGGGACTATCAGAAATTATTTATGAGGAACACAGTGAAGAGAGAGATCAATGGTGAATGTATATGCAGTGCTTGTATAGCTTATCTAGGACTGGGGCCTAGTCCAAAGATTGCCAATGTAAAGAAGGATCTTTGCATTGTATTCATTGAATGGTACACAGAAAACATAGACTGCTCAACAGATGTGGGGCTTTCTAGAGGAGTCATTTAGGAGCATACACTATATTACTGTGACAGATTATTATTTTTAAGAATTACTGGTTTGAACAGCCTTCTCTGATTTTCATTATGCATTTGAATCTTAGCACAAGATGGATTATTTGAAAAAGTCTTCAACAAAGTGACCAGAAGAAAACATGTTCACAATTACGTTGGTGTTTGGACACCTGAGATGGTAACAGATGATAGGAGCAGAAATTGTATAATCTGAGGACTATGTAAGGACTTGCTGGAGCTGACCTGAAATTCAGATCTTTTGTTCATGGAAGCAACTGCAGAAAAAGGCACTTAGGCCCAGGAATCCTGTTCCACTTTTCAGAAGATTGACGTTACTAAATCTTTCTCAAAGCAGCCACAGATTTTTCCCAGCAAGTGAGGCTGAGAACGAGAGACATGAACTGATTTTAAGAATTGCACTGAAATGTGCTCTGATGAATATTTCTGAGAGCCCTAAAAGACATTAAACATCTCTGTGCTGTGTGCAGTGAAGTCTCCTGAAATTTCACCAGCAAATTGATTTTCTTGTGATCATCAGGGTGTGTCAGGAGTTCCAAGGCAAAGAAACTTTTTAGATTATTTTGTCAAAGTGTTCTCAAGCCAGTATTTTGCAATTTTATGTGGGCATTCCTGCCACTAGCAGGATTGAAATCAAAATCTATGTGTAAAAATAGACTGTACACAAGAGGCTACATTGGGAAAGTAAAGAGGAAAACGTAGTATCTGATGCGGAAGAAGAATGAAAAGTGACTTTTTATAAACTTGTGCTTGTTTTTAGAAGCCTAAAGTTATTTTACTCATTCTTGACTGGCATTCTGAATACCAAAGTAAATTTTAAATTGTAAATGTCGGTTTATTCAAATAAAAGTTAATTCACTGAACAAAGCAGGAAATTAGTCATAGTTAAAGTTTTTTTAATAAAGCTTGGTGAACAGCTTTACTGAAAATGTTCAAATATACTTGACCAGCTTGTGTGAAGAAAATTGAAGATATTTTGTTCTGAAAACTTGTAGCTTGCCTTTTTCATTCTTCAAGTAGATATTCTTATGTATTGTGTGTTTGTGAACTGAATATAATGGTAAGACTAAGTCACTGCTATTTCAGTTAAATATAATGTTCTCTTGAAGTGGATAGTTATCAACACTGTTTTCTAGATGGTACTATGGGTTTTATTTTGCACTGTCACAATAATTTTCTTTGCCTATTTTTCACTGCTTGTTTTCTAAAAACATTTATTCAAAAGTGACATTTTTATGCCTTATGCAATTATTGTATGTCATCATGTGGTTGAAAAACAGAGGCAGATAGGTATGAATTGATCATCCTGAATAATTCTGTTGTTCAGTATGAAGTACAGGTATTACAGATGTTCAAATTCTGCATATTTTAAAAAAATATTGGCTACATAGGTGTGTCTCATATCTTAAAAGTAACATTTGCTTTGGGTCTGCCAGTCTTCCTTTTGTATTTGTTTTCAGTAGACTTTCAAAGACTTGAATGTCTGTGCACGAAATGATCCAGGATTGATACATCACATGCCGAGTATTCACAAGTGCAGAAGTTCGTATTTAAATAGTAAGATTGTCAAGATAGTGGGAGAACAGACTTTTCAGGACCGGTTCTTAAGCTCAGTCTCTGGGACTGCTAAAACAGCTGCATGAAAATCCTTTAGCCATTTGACTGACAAAAATACTTTTTTAAAGAAGACATAAAGTTAGTGCAGCATCTTAACACCCAGAACTTTTTCTTGCTTTTGTTCTGGTTATGTACATGTGTACCACGCATATGCATAAGCACATGCACAGAATGCAATCCCATACTCATTCTTCTGACTTTTTGCAGGTGCACAGCTGTGGGCTGAGCAAAGTCTAGAGCAAGGGAATTCAGAGTTACAGTTATTGCAGCTCCCTAGAAAAAATGGCTCTCAGGTAAACAAATAGGCCACAGTTCTTGTCTACAGATGTTGATCAATGATAGTCTTTGTTTGTAGCCTGAAGTTTCTGAGGCCAGTTCTTCCAGACTCTGTTGGTTTGTATAGGAACAACCAAATATGCGACACAAAACACAGTCTCTTTCTTTGTTGCATGTATAAACAGACCACTGACAAATCAGGTAATGCTTCTGTTTTCCTTCCCTGATAAAGTCTTATCATTGTACTGCATGGAGAATGAAACAAAATAACTGCATTATCTGTCATTATTACTTGTTGCCTGATTTACTGCTTATAATCTACGTGATTATGTCTAGATAAATTAAATTTGATAAAATGAGTGATTAAACCAGCAACTTATATAAACCAGCTGAAGGGGAGCAATCACTGGTAATGAAAGAAGGTAACAGAATGCACTGGAATAATTACTTTTTATTTTCTAACAAAAAGTGATTCTTTCCTTTTCTTTCCTTGTATTTGTCTTTCTACTGTTGACAAGTAGCTTACTTAAATATTGTTGAAGACCATTGTTTGTTTTCAAATTGAATAAAGAAACAGAGTTGTAGGCATTTTTGTGATTAATCTTTTGTACTGTTTTTGTGAAATCTTGGTGTGTAAAACGTCAACACAAAGTCATATATCATGTCTCAAGTAAATAAAATAATGGCTGCAGTAAAACCAACAAAGAAACTGTTGTCAGACAGAGGTCAATGGCATTTAGGAACTGGAATATTTGCAAAATTTCATTAATTTTACCTTTATTTCCCCAGTACTGACAGATTTATAAACTGTCCTCTTTAGCTACTATGATGATAATTTTGGAACCTCAGCTTCAGACTTCCTCACAAGAGTTTGTGGGGAACTGTCCCATTTCTTCTTTGGCTCAGAATTCTCTTTTGCGCTGTTTAAAGAGCGCAACTTATGTAGTCTCTGTCCACTTCCATTCCCCAGTCCACTATTCCATGCTTCGCACCTACTGTCCCAATATATTTGTCATTGAGAAGCATAAAGAAAGTTTTTTCATTACTAGTGTTTGAAGCAAATATCCAGATTTCATGCCATTTGCCTTCCCGGCATTGCAATTCCATACACACTTGTCTTTCTTAAAGTGCTTCCTCTTGCTAATTTTAAACAACACTTTCTGATATTTTAAGTGTTTCTGCAAAGCTCTAATGTTACTGGAATTTAAAATTCTTTTGAAGACTGCTGCTCATTCTTCTGTTGGTCAGGAGGTATTTATGTATGTATGTTCTTAGTCGTGGAAAGTTATTCCAGAATTTGTAAGCAGATGCGCTGAGGTCTGACTCCGTGTGGCTTCTTCTGAAAACACAGCACAGAAAATACCAGGTGAAAGTTAAGCAAATCTTTTTTTAAGCACTGCAAGCACCAGGTCAGACTGTAGGCTAGTTCCCACCTTAATGTGCAATAATATTCTGAATATACGCACTATCCACGGGGCTTATGGAAAGGAGTGTACTTATGACCCACTTTTTGTTTTGCACAGCTACTCATGGACAGAGCATTTAAAAAAATCCTGATTTATTAAGATCTTTTATGTAAGGACATGTTTATGTATGTAATCAGATTTCCTGAATGGAATGGTGAATCATTGTCCAGAAGGTGATGGGAGTCTTTGCTACAAACGTCCCTTGCAGTGACAACTTCAGCTATATCAAATGGTATTCTTCAAACTGTTGCAGTGAATTCTTATAATTCAGCTGAGCCATGGTGCTATGTGACTAATCTGACATATGCATGAACTATTGCTATTTATTGTCCCGAATTCTGTGCAAAAAATGTCCCACCTTAACTAGGTACAAAATACTGTCCTATGTAACCATTTCTGCATCTTCAGGAACAGTTGCTACTGACTATTTAAAATAATCTATATAGAGTGGTCAATTCCATGGGAGAAACTGCTGGAGGGAGTCCCTGAGACAGTTTCTCTACCCAGGGAGTTAATCAGCACATCTTAAATACAAAAATAGTGTCTAGTAATTGGACTAAACACAGCAGGAGCTGTCTGGGGGAAGTGGCTGTTCAAAATTCCCACCTGGAGAGCTCCTGTAAGAGTTAGTCAAATGCTTTGTTGCGGGGTTCAGTCAATCACCTTCTTTCAAGACAGTATTTGCATCAAATAAGCCCATTGAACCATTTGTCTCCCCAGTGCAGGGACTAGCTGAGGAGTTCCTGGGCCACCCGAACAAATGATGCCTAAGCGTGCCAGGTGTGCATACAAGCAGAGCCCTCACACCCAGCTACACCACAAACTGAAATTGAATTTTCTCCTTTTATCATATTTTTAACTTAAATCTCATGGGTTTGTCACAATTAGCAGAATTTTAGAGAAAAGGCAGAGTCCGTCATTGTGATAATTGCTTTTCGCTCTTACAAAAAACTCAAATCGTGACAGGTAAACTTACTTGTGTTCAGTCCATCAAGGACTGTTGTCTTGCCATTGAAAATGTATAGTTAGCTTAATATTGATTTTAACTAGTTCCTAAAACACATGCAAGCTCTTAGAACATTGTATGTTAACATGTGCAACACTACCGACCAACTCCTTACAGTTAACATTCTAATTCAAGGTATTTCCTAACCATATTCACCATCACCATTCAATGTAGATGGCATTATGGGTCACAATACAATGGCCAACTACTGCTCCCATGTCTTCCTGTCCAGTGAAATGTTAATCCAAACATACCCAAATTCACTTCCATAGGAATGTCCTTTCATAGTGAAGGTGCAACTAGAATTGTCACATCCAGGTTTTTATAGTCCTAATTAGAATTAAATGGAAGCTTAAAAACCTTTACTGACACACCTACTTCCACTTTCAAATCCCAGAGAAAATCCGTAGTACCTCAAAATTATAAAGATTTAAAGATGTCTATTTGTTTAAGATTATGAGAGATTCCAATTGCATTTCTGTAAAAAGACATTTTATGAAAAGAATTGGAAATAGTTTCTGTGTATGTTTAGATTTTATATTTAAATATTGATAAATATTCTCTGAGGTGTTATAACAATAAATGCATGTTTGATTTTTGGAAGTTTTAGATATTACAGTTGTTCATTTCTTGATATTTAATTTCCCCTGCAGGCTCATTTTAATTGTTCTTGCTGCAGCAGTCATTTGGTATCAGATTCAAAAATAGTATAGTAATTCAGTTGTTCTCTGAAGAATTAATTTGTTAAATTTGGACATGAAATCCAGACCTTAAAGTGTGAAATACTGTCATTTTAATCCTGCAAATCTCAAAACATTTAACTATGAAGTAGCTACTGATGTCTTCGTAGTATAGAGTCTCATGCATTATCCATCTGCTTTAAAGACAAATATTCAAAGAAAGTTACCTACTAGCAAGTTGAAATAAAGTTTATGATAAGGTTGAAGGTACCATCAAAATAAATTATTATACCTGTTATGCAGAAATACAGTGTTATTTGGATGCCAAAATTCTGCCATATTAAAGAAAGAAGAAATATTTGTCTTGGAGGCTGATTTAAAACACTTTTCAGCAGTCTTTTGGAGGCCCCATAGGTTTGCTATGTTGCGGGCATTCCCAAGAGAGATACGTTGGCATAAGCATAGGCTAGGTAGTCAAAGGGTAAGAAACCTTAATTTATTTCTTGTCTGCCATCAACTTACCCTCACACAGATGAAACGTTGGTCTCACTGAGGTCAGTAAGACTTCTGAAGACTGAAGTCAGATCATCCTTGTAAAGGATGCATGTGTTCCTGTGTCTTTCTGCATGTCATGTGTACGTGTGTATACCTATGGGCACACACACCGGTAGGGAAAGTTCTGATCAAATCGTTTTACCCATTTTAACAAAAAGAAGGTATGATGTCATGGTTTCTGCCCATGTAGTCAGTGTTACGTGATTGAGTGGCTGCGTTTCAAGTCTGGTAGGCTGGCACAACGCATGTGTGCAGCGTATCTGTAAGGTAGATTATATGTACGTAAGTAGTGCAATTAAAAGCCAAATATTTTATATTCATGTGTGTGCAGAGGTCTGACATTATAAATATATCACAGAGTGCTGCCATAAGAAACTGAAATGGTCAGCATGCTGCCAAGTGTCACTCCTGTTCTGAGCACTTCATCTATAAAAGCAAAGTCATGTACCTTTTTGCAGCTGATAGAAATCACAGTATTGCTTTCCAGTAGTGATAACATAAGTGAAGCAATGGAAAATTGTATCTGATCTTCAAAGAACCTGCCCTTATTTAGACACTTAATTCCAGTTAACTTTTATAAGTAAGCACTGTGCCCATGGGTATTAAAGCTGCTGTGTGTAGAATTTATACTGCAGTGGGTCTGTTGGAAGCTTTTAACAGTATATGGAGATAATAACATATGAGGTCTGATTCTCATTTCAGATATACACCAATGCACAGAGTTGACTCACTGACTTCAGTGGGATTATTTAAAATTGATGCCAGTGTAAACACACGAGAATCACCCTGGTTGCAACCAAAGGTTACTGTCTGCTGGCTCTTGGGTGACATGTTTTTCTGGAAAGAACAGCATAATCAATCTATAGTAAAAGAAGGTCAGTGGTACTTTGAAGTAACCATTTTTTGCCTGGGAGAACTGGCAGGGTGAGAGAAGAAGGTTATGAAGATCAAGCCACTAATGGCAAAGGAATGAGGTCTAGCACAGGAAGGAAATTTAGAGGGACTGCCAAGCAAAAGCAATTAAACTCAGGCAAGTGTGCTTAGAAATAATTCCCCATCTTACCAACTTTGCAGTTTAATTCCACAAAGTTTCTGTGACAAGAGTAAAGGAACGATATTTGAGAAAAAGAGGTCAAAGAACAAAGGAAACCATCTAAGAGAAAAATAAACAATAAAAAAGGCAACGAAAATAGCAAAGAAGAAAGAAAAAAGGAAGGAAAGGAATAAAACAAGGAGAAGTTAAGGAAGGAGAGAGCGATTTTGTCTTTTCTGCCAAAATTAATGTGTCTTCTCACTCAGCTCTGGGAGTGCTGTCCAGAAAGCAGCTCAGTAAAGATGACGGGAGGTCTTGTCTTGTGTTTCAGACAAACACTTCTTGCATTTAGATTGAATGCAAAATTCTTTTGCTTTAAAAAGTGGGCACTGCAGCTGACATCTACAGGTCCAACACATCACCAATTATTTTATTTACATTTCCATAGTAACTATTAGCAGAATCCAGGCAAAGAAAATACTTGCAGTCATGTTCAACTATTAAACTGCCACATACCCAACATTGTTCAGTTGTATGTGGCGGTTTAAAAGTACACACCCATGGGGCTTTTTTCTACTGTTATTTCATTCTGTCATGCTGGCACCTGGAGTTCCTCGCTATGAAATGTCCAAAACCACAGGAAAAGGCTGTTCTCCAACCCAGAGAGCCAGCAGTCCATATTTATAATAAGATGCCACAGGCATGCAGAAGCAGAAGGGGTGAGGATCTAAGGCAGGGGCTAAGGGGACAATAACCATGAGTTTCCTCCTGTATATATAAAGCAATCACAGAAGCTACAGATGACTTCCAGGGTCCCCCGAGCCACATGCCAGTGATCTGTCAGCACAGTGGTAAGAAAAGCTCTGAGAGAGGGATTAGGAACATAAAACGTTGAGACCTTGAGAAATGTTTGCATAGCATTTTTTTCTCTTAAACTTACATTCATGTGGAAGTTGAGGAATGCTGTTGAGAGTAAGGATCACTATCAGAAGCAAAACAAAATACCACCCTTTTACAAAGCTAGGAAAAATCTCATTGGTCTTGTTTTCACAGGAATCACAGACCAAAAGGACAGAGGTTCTACTGAGGTGGTCAGGGTGATGGGATTGTACTTTCAGTGGGCTATTGGCAAGGCTTTACAATGGATCTTTGGAGCTCACTTTGCTAACCGCTGAGGTGAAGAGAGCATTCAGATCTTTTTTAATTCAAGGGTGAAAAATGGTGACTTTTTTTATGCCAGAAAGTGTCTCTGCAAACATACTTTCTCTTTTCACCATCAACTATCATTTTCCCCTCCATGACTATGAAAAGAAGTGGTTGCCTCAGGTAATTATGTGTACAGGAAGAAATTTTCACTGCTTTCTGAATATCACCAGTAACATGTTTAAGTTATTTACTGTACCTTGTAATTGGTTTTCTGAAAATATGAATATTTTACTGCCACTGTGGCAACTCTCCACAACATCTATAATAGTGACATTCTGCAGGACATGATTAATGAGTTTTATTTTTTGCTCCGTCTAGAAGTGAGAAGGTTAGAAGTTTTAGAATTATTTTCTTTTTGAGAACACGCAAAAAGATCATAAAGCTGCATCTGATCAATCTGTGAGAGCTTCTCTGAAGGGCCAAGCACCCAAAATAACACAGTAAATATTATAAACAAGCTAGAGGAAGACCATCATGCACAAAGTAATGCCATCTTAGTACCATGCACTTCTTTACAGCTAATTTTGGCAGGAGGAATTAGTCCATGTCTGAGTATATTATGTGAGAACAGGAAAGCAAAGAATGTCCATGAACTTTGAAGGCTACTTTACTGTAGTGGGTCCCTTTGAAACTCCTTAAAAAGATATGTGGGGTAAAATACTACAAAGGTGAGGTGAGTGTCTTGGTACTCTGTGCAAAAGCAAAAGCAAGTCAGCTTCGTTACTTACATTGTAACTGAGATGATGCCAAACATTGAGTTTGGCGCTTGCCTTGGAAGGTGTGCGACCTTGAGAAGATACTTTGCTATCCATTTCTCCTTGCTTCCAAGTAGGAAATAATAGGTGATGATAAAATAAGCCCTTTCTATTGAACACTCTCTATGCTGTTTTAAAGACTCTAGTTTCTAGATCACATTAGGACGGGTTCTTAAATGGAAGTAATAATAATATGTGTAATTCCAGGTTCCTTGGCACCTAATGCAATTCACAATCCCAGGTGATGCACCCATGCTCTCATATAATGCAAGGACGAAACAATAACCCTTTAAAAAGTATTTCATTAAAGCAGAAATACAAAGGAGAGTAGAAGTGTTTGTATCCTGCCGATGAGAGGCAGTTAACCTCTCTGAGCCAGATTTGGGCACTTCTTTCATAACAAGAAACTGAGCTTACTTATTTTTAACATTCAAAATGAAATTGTTTACTCCAAGAGGCAGCTGGAGGAGNGCCAGATTTGGGCACTTCTTTCATAACAAGGAACTGAGCTTACTTATTTTTAACAATCAAAATGAAATTTTTTACTCCAAGAGGCAACTGGAGGAACAAGTTCTGATGTCCTTTTAACCACTAGACTGGTAGCTAGAGTACTTATGAAGATGTAAGAGACTTAAGCCCTGAACTTAGGCCTCTGTTTTAATAGCAACAGGAGGCGATTCTCAGTGGGCTTTACCACAATGCCCCATGGAAATAATTCGAATTTGCATTTGCTAATTATTTACAAGCTAGTTCATAGTCATATATGCCTCTTCTACTGTATACCAGACGGTCTGATTTGGATAGTCTGTAAAGATTTAAAACGTTTGAAGAAAAAGACAAAGTCAGAGGGACAGAAGGAAAACAGGAAAAAAAAGCAAGGGGGGATAATGTATGACAGATCATGCCAGAACAACCTGATCTCTGTCTTTGTTGACCTAGCAAGCATTACGGGCACAGGAATGAAAGCAAAATCTTAAAGGATAAATTCACCTGCCCCTAAATACAGTTTGCTGGGGATGATAGAGCATGATGCAAGAGCTGTACAGGGAGACTACTAAAAAGAGAACAGTGTTGCTGGAAGAAAGTAGCTAGTGTAATTCCTCAAGGATAGGTCTTGAGGCCAATTATATGTAATGTTTTTATTGGTGACCTTCGCACAAAGAGTGGCTATGTGCGGATGAGATCTGCTGACGACACAAAGCTGGGAGCAGCAATCAATACAGAGGAATGTCAGAATATCATACAGGAAGAGCTGGATGACCTTGAGGACTGGCTTAACGGGAACAGGAGGATAACGTGGTACCAAATGCAAGGTCATGTGCTTGGAGACTGTGAAGAAGAATGACTGCCATAAACTGGCAATACAACAGGTGGAAACGAGAAAGGAGAGCAAGTGTGTAAGTCAACCACAAAATGCCTGTGAGCCACTTAAGGGACACGACTGTCAAAGAAGTACATGCAATGCATTTCCAGCAATGCTAGAGATGGACAAAATAATTACTTCAATGGTCAGAAAGACAGTTTTTAGAGTATATTGAAATATATACATTAAAATGTCCCCCCAAATTTAAATTAGGTGCTGCAATGAAAGAGGAGTCTCAGGATATGGATGCGTGAGTGAGTTACTGCAAATTTGGGAAGGATGCAGGTTTACTGGTTATCATGAGGTAGTTTCTGCTAAGTGTTTGCCTGCCTGCACTTGTCTCATGGTAAATTCAAGTTAGGGAGAATTCTCACTGAAAGATAAGCTGTCTTGAACTTATGAAGGAGAAATAATATGGCAGCTTCCATGAGGTGCCTAACAAGATAAAGGCATGAGTTCTCATGCAAGTAATCTTTTACCCTAAAATAAGTTACTTTGCCCAATCTGACCAATCAAAAGTTGAAAAGAGACAGAATTGTGTCTGTAAATATGCAAAAGAAGTAGAAACCAGCGGTGAAGTTCTTTGAGTTAAAGAGCAAGGTAACCTCAAGATTGAGTAATATTTATTTGGCTATATTTGGATGGAAATTATCAAATAGTTTCTGATCACAAGAAGGGTAGGTGGTCAGAAGTTTTCCAATAAGCATTTTGAGGGCAGCAAGACTAACTGCTTTTTGGGATAGAACTTCAAAAATGTTTTCTTAATGACTGCCAACTCTGTGTTTGTAATTCTTGTTAGCAAGGTGTTTCATGTGTGGACAAGGTATGAGATGGGTATTTAGGTTGTAAGAGTGTTGGGTCAGGAGACAGTTCTGAGCATTCCTGCCCTTTTCTGCTTTTCTAGTACTTGATTATCACAAATCAAGACTCAGTCCAATACACTTCTGTGTTATTTTTGTATTATTCTAATCCTGTTCTTGAACGTCTTATAGTGCTCCCGAGCATTGTAATGAAAAGAATATATGACTTGAACCTATTCAACAAAAATAGAACCTATATCTATTAATAACACAGTGAGTAAATGAGCAGTGAGTGTATGATTCTGAGCACAGATGAATTTCAGTGTTCCCTTACATGCTAATGTGTTTTTCTCATTTACAATTTTCATCTGACTTTAAAAAAATAATAATTATGAATCCTCTCTTTCCTGCCATATTGAAATAAGGGAAACTGTTAAAACAGTGAATGGTTAGGCTGACATTTACACAAATGTCATACAAATTATACACAATTCTAAATTATATAAAAATAAATATAATACATTTAATAATTCCATAAATTATTTAAAAGAATGACCAAATGCATTTGGGTAGCCTGAAGATGATATAAAAATGGGAATTCCCATAAATACAGAAGAAAAGCAGATGTTCAAACTCTGTGTTGACGATCTCTGCCCTGAAAGTGATGCGAAAGCTTGGCAAAGATGACCAAAAAAGATATGTTTCTAGCAAATATGTGTGTTAACACAACTGGGGAAACAGCTATCTATTGGAACTATCTCCACCCATCATGTTTCCATGGATACAGCAAGAATTTAAATACTCTTAAGGCATATATTTTGACTGTTTTTAATTGAGACCTCAGTTTGGGAACACATTTGACTATCTATCGGCTTAACTTTAAGCACATAGCTAGACTGTTAAAGGCAGAAAATGAATGATGATGATTCATATGATTTCAAAGATGCCTGAAAAGATGTTGTCACAAAAGGAACAGAGGCTACAGACAGAAAAACTTCTTAGCTGTCTCACTGTAAACAAATGCATCTGTTTCATTGCAAAGAAAGCCTCAAATGCCCCAGCAAAATGTGTGGACCAAGAACTAAGAAGAAATGTCTGATATTTATCGATGGGAGTCTTCACAGAACAAAAGCAAGTTGCAGGAAGCTCACCATACTGTTTCATTTCTCCTCACTGCTTTGTCTGTGAAGAGTAAAAACATAAGTTACTTCACGGTTCATTTTCCACTCTTCATTGGCTGAGTGATAAAATTAGTAAATAGTATTCTGACCTTTTTCTCCATTTTGGGTCTACTTACCTGGGCGAAGAGCAGGTCATAACTCTGAACTGCTGACTTGTGAACAGTTTTGATATTTTGAAGTTTGTTTTCATGAAACGTCACAAATATTTTCAGTATTTCCCAAGGTGCGGAGTTTCAAAAAGCTCAACTTACAAATTTTAATTGCTTTAATGAAAATGTCTGAGAAGTAATCTGTATTTTTACATGTTTTTATTACATTTTGATAGAGTTATAACATATAATATTAAGGAAGATATTGATTAGTAGAGATTTAAAACCTCTTACATTCCCTTAAAGTACAAGCTATTTCGCTCCCATTTGTTTTCTAATAAAATACTTTTATAGCACAGTTTCCATCAAATTCATTTTGATAAACATTTTTGACCAACTACAGGTAGTAATAACAGTTTAGAGCAAAATGATGACGGATAACCTGTTGATGAGCAATTTAACTTGCCTGCTTTAGAAATGAATTTTGAGAACCATAGCTGATGGTTTTCTTTTCAAATAAATCAAGAGCAGTCAACATCAGAAACCAGGGGAAAAAAAATCAAATTGCGTATTTTACTTTACTTCACCTAAGTTTTGTGTCATATTATTTCTGTCTAATCCTTGTAATCTAAAATTTATTACTTACACTGATGGGAATATTACCAAAATAAGGTCAACCCCATGCAGTTTATGACCAGTCTATTTTTAAGTACAAATGTTAATCTGCCAAATCATTACTGCAAAAACTTGAGTATTAAAAAATACTGTGTGACAGGCAGTTCTTGGTATTACTGAAAATCGTGTAACACAATTCAATACTTGCTTTTAAAAACTTCTGTCTCTATCAATTAGATACTGAGCAGGTGGTATTTGTGATGTTTTTGCTATTAAAGTACAAGTTTTACTCCGATGTCTTTGTGTTATATAGACCCACAGAACTAATACGTGAAATATGTTTTTCTAGAGGAAAAAATAGTCTGTGCCCGACGTAAGAGTTTGATTCGATAATGCTTTTCTGTTACTGAGCTTTATTAGATAATTCCAGTGTTTTTTAAACCAAAATTGCCCTTCTTTGCAAAGTGGCTTTCCCAATAAAGTGAGGTCACAAAATATGCTATAAATCAGTTTGGCCTAAATAAAATTTGACACTGTTTAAATTAAATTGACTCGTAAGCCATGGAATAATTAACAGGGAAAAAAAAGCAGAGGATATTTTAATTCTATTAGTTACTGAGCTATTTACTTTCCAATGGTTCTGAACTTCTGAAGGTATCTTATTTTGATAATTAAAAGAAGGGTGTTATTTTAACCATAAGAACACATTTGGGGACAGACTTTTTACCAGGCTGTAGAGATAGGATAAGGGATAATGGTTTTAAACTAAAAAAGGGTAGATTTAGGCTAGGCATAAGGAAGACATTTTTTTATGATGAGGGTGGTAGTAGACTGGAACAGGCTGCCCAGAGAGGTGGTAAATGCTCCATCCGTGGAAACATTCAGGGTCAGGCTGGACAGGGCTCTGAGCAACCTTATCTAGTTGAAGACGTCCCTGCACACTGCCGGGGAGTTGGACTAGGTGACCTTTAAAGGTCCCCTCCATCCCAAACCATTTTATGATTCTATGATTCTGTGATTTATTTCTGTTCAGAAGCCCATGAGTTAATTTATAGATTTAAATTGTGGTTATCATCGTGACAGAATAAGAAAGGACTTCCTAGTTTTTTTGTCAATTTTCTAGGATTGCAGCAATGTCATTGGCCTATCAGTAGAATTTAAAATATTAATGTTCAACATGCAGTATGTCTGCTGTGGTCAGTCCTTGGCATGCTGGGACTCCCAAAGCATGCCGGAACTGTCTGGGAGAGCGTGGGCTGGCGCAGGCACAGCCGTTCCCAAAACTGCTTTGCCAGCTCCGTGGTATGGGCGCTGGCACCTCTCAGTTCAACAGCATTGGTGTAGCCTCAGTTCCCAATCTGCCAGTGAACTGAATTACATAGCTGCAGCTGGTCCTGCATTGTGGACAGGATAAATAACCTCTTAAAACCCCTTTCAGGCTCCACAGTGACATGCAAAGTCTTATCGTGATAAAATACTAAAAAACTGCTTACTTCGCCAAGATCTTTATTAAGATAAATTGAATTAACTCATTCTAGCACTCCGAATTTCGAGTGTTTGAGTCCTGGACAACTCTTCCTTGAACGTCCTTCATGGTGGTTTAACTTCTTATCACTGCACATAAGATTTTGGAGAAGAGATGGTCTGAACTTGAAATGACCCAGGCTTCTTACTTGCCACATTTTTCTGCTCATTTTTCCTCTTGAAAATTACTTATTCCACACCTTAAGAATCACAAAACTAGGACAATCAAAGAGATATTTGCATTAAATACACAAAATCACAGAGGATTTCAAGTTTCCGCGGTAAGTCGGTGGGGGTAATTTTGTTTGGGGGACTGAGGATTAGGCTAGAATTGAAACCTGGCAATTAGGGGATTTCAGGAAAAAAGTAGTGACTCTTACCAGTAGCCTGATATCACAGGCATGAAGAGTGCTGAGCCATGGATCCCAGCAAGGGAAAAGAGCAGGTCCCCTAGGATGCTTTAGCATTCTAGTCACAAGCTTATTTCAATGTGCTCTGCATACTCCAAGATCTTCTACCCAGTGAGGCTCTAGCCAGCCAGGGGGGACCTTACCTTTTACATTGGTGGCAGCTGTACCAAAAATGTCCTTCCTCGTATTTTAGGAAATACTTGGCAGTTTTGTACTCCTGTTTCTGAGGTTGACAGGCATTTCAATTTTATTATGAAATTGATACAAAGATGTTATTTTTGACAAGAAAATGAAGACCAGCAGTATCTGATCAGTGAGGGCTCTGGGAAACACAAATATTGCCTGCTGTTTGTCCCAAACAGGAGGATTTCTTTTCACATCTGAAGGCCAACCCAAAGGATAGAATGTGTCAGGAAATGGGCAGTTTCCTCTGTGAGGACATAAATCACCACTCATACTGATTCTAGAAGAGTGAAGAAAACATTAAAAAAAGTAAAATGGTACTTTTAATGTGAATATACATGTGAGGTATAAAAATACTTTGAAAAAAATGTTTCTTCTTCTGCAGTGCTTAAATTCTGAAAAGTCATCACTGTAGTTTTTTCTTTAATATGACTTTTAACCAACCAGCTTCACCCAACAAACCAAAACATCTTCTTAATTCAAGCCTGCGAGTCAGACTAATATTGCAAGGGACCTGAGTGCCCTCCCCTTCCAGAGCTGTGCCCTGGACAGAGGCTGACCCAGACCCCTGTCTCCAGACCTCATCCCGACCTCACTTGCTGACTCCAGGCTGCAGCTCCTAGCTGAGATCCTCCCGTGCCCTGGTGTTCAGGTTGAGGCTTGGCTGCATGAAGCCTTGTCCCCGTGGCTCCCCACAGCTCCAGTTTGATCTCCAAACCCTACAGGAAGCTGTGGTCAATGTGTAGGTGCAGAGACTGACAAATACTCTTATTAAGAAGCTGGTTGAATACCTACCCATTCAGATGGTTTCAGAAAATCTGCTGCTTGATGCAAGAAGTTAAGGGTTTCTCAAATGTGGCTGGATCCAATAGCCTGGAACAGCTGAAAAGGAAATTTTCTTATCCCTCATAAACTATGTACAATTTAAAGTTCTAGTGTAGATTAAATGGTAATACTTTCATGCAGGAAAATGTTAAAGACAAACAAAAAAAGTTGTATTCAAGTTTACTTCATAAGTGTCTGCTTCCATCCCTGTTTCAGTTTTGTGAGCTCATGTCAGTTTTCTTATTCAAATTAAGCACAGTAGGGTTCACTTTTAATTTATGTTTATGTAGAACATGGTCATTAAAATACCAAGCTACAGCTTTTACTGCAGACCTGCAACAACAAACTGCATCTATTATTTTTAGAACCTGATCCTAAGCTGGCTTTGATTGAAATTCACCTGTCTGCAGGTGCTTGTAAACGTATTTAAACAGGTACGAAACACCAACAGCAAGATGTGACATAAACGGTTCAGCGCTTTTAATCCATATGTCTGCTAAGACAAGAATTTCACCTCCTAGGTACAGAATTCCCATGGAAATCAATCTATGGATCCAGTAAAAATAACCCCTCTCTGCTGAATGCAACACTGTTTAGTTATACGGCTAAAAATGTGTCAGGTCTGATTCCCTTCTATTTTAAGGCTCCTCTAAGTAGAACCTTTTGAAAACTGTGAGCAGAACTGATTTTTGCAGTCTAAAAGATGATGAGCCAAGGCTAGGTCAGGCTTGCGTTCTTCCTCTTACCAGAAGAGGAAGGCAGGACACGATGGGGCAAGGGTTGGAGGAAAGACATTGGAAAACCAGCTCTGCTGACCACTTTTAGGGAAAGGCAGCTCATGGGCCATCACTGCTGTGCCCCACACACTGACTGCTCTGCTCCTTCAGTGGCAGCAACCAAGGACTTACCAGTGCTTTTCCACAGACAAAGGAGGCAGCGGGAAATTCTGCACAGGCTGTTACCCCAAGTACTCGTGAAAAGTGTTTTAGATATGTGCTAGTTCTAATCATTATGCCAAGCATCAGTAAGCCTGTAAAGGACGATGCTTCCAGGGGCTGCATTCTTCTCCTGGCAAATAAAGAACCAGCTGATGTTGTAACATACCTATTTTCACTTTAGAAATGTCTAGTTCTGTCTCACCACTCCTCAAAGTACTATAAATCATGGCACCTGCATGCTCCAGCTTATTGGTAGTCAAGTTACTCACCTTAATCACAGCATTCTTTAAGCACTTGCCCCTAAATTTTCAAAATGTGGAATGTAATACAGCCTGCAGCACATTTCATAGCTATCTAGTCCAGTAGGAGGATTTATGGGGACTTTATGTGGTGATGGCAATAAACACGAGCTATTCAAGCAAGCCTGTGAGCTAGGGGGCTAAGAGGAATTATTGAGATCCACCATGAAAAAGAGCAAGAACAAAGATGAACACTCAATTCAATACAAAGGATGCTGCTCTCTTCTATACTCTGAGAGATCATACAAGAGTGTGGATTTAGCAGCTCAGTTGTTATGAAACTTAATAGGCATGGCATGCTGTGCTGTCTACGTATTGCTTGAACACGTAGTTTTGATGACTTGTCCAAGTTTATCACTTGGACTTTCAGCACATACCAGATGTAGTATTCCTAGTGGTGTATCTATATGTCTGAGGAAAAGGGCTGTTTGAGCAACTAGAAAATGTCAAGATAGATAATTATTCATTGAAAAAAAAGTAAAGATCTGCAATGGATATTATTCATATGATATTATTTAGCCATTTATAGAGCTGGCTTAATAAAGGGCTGTGAATAAGTGATGCACAAATTGCCAAAATTTACAATGACTTCTTTATAAAAGATATTTTCCCTAGCTTTAAATAGAATTTGGATCTAAATCATTACCACAGAATGCAACATGAATACTGAAAATGAAGGGCTCATTTATATCCACTGCCCTGATTTTATCTCTTGAGTACTCTACATAAAGGACTGAGTATACTAAAGGAGCAGGTGATAGGTATCTAAGGAGAAGTTTAAGATGGGCTTTATACGTTTATGTTTCTGACTGCAATTCTTGCTCCACTACAGTCATCTCTCTGCCTCCACGGGCACTATAATTTTCATTTTATTGTGTCCCAGGACCTATACTTAAGTTTCTGAACATACTCAAAGCTGCCCTTATCTTTTTGAAACGAAACCTTTCATTACCTGGCAGGCAAATGGAAGATAGGTCTTCCACCAGACTCCCAAATGGACTCTGTCAGCCATTCTCAGTATAATTAATGGATTAACACATGTGTAGGTCCAAGTGTACAAAATAAAAAGATTTGTGGTGCTGTATATCTTTTATAAAATTAATTCAGGGTGCTAAATGACAAACTTTCAGGCTTCAGTGTCCTTCAGGTCCCAGGACCTTTATGTGTTTTGTTCTAAGAACTGTGTTTCTGATGCCTGCAGAATTACTGCTGTGCTGCCTTACTCTTTTAGTGCCTGAATCTTGTTTGCAGGCAGGCATGCAGATGCTAACAGAGACTCTTCTCCAGGTTAACTAATTCTGACTGTGCTGCAGTCCCTCAGACTAACGGTGAACCTGCCTAGCTGAGAAGAAAAAGCAAAGGATATCTCAGAGTCACAGCATGGTATTTCACATCCTTACTTACTTTTGCTCTAAGATTGTTAGTTTTTCTATTCCAAGAGGATGCTTAATAATTAGGCCATCAGTTATTAGTTATTCTAGGATGGTACTTTCTCATCCTCTTTTACTGTAGCTCTTCCACTTTAATAATGTTAATCAAAGAGGGCCTGAATTTGCTTTTCCCACAGCCCTGGAGGGACCGTAACCTTATCATTACCCTGGAATTCATCTATCTGTGATCACAAATCCAAAGTCCAGCTCTTTTACATTCCATATGCATAACCTTGGCTCAGACTTCTGAGGGAACTGCAAAGTGAGAAAGAGGTGTGAGAAAGGCCATAGAGTCGTACTATGCAAGGCAAAAATGCTAAACTGTAGAGAGATGTTGAGATTGTTGAGACTGGGATCATTAGCAGCTTGAGGATTCAGGAGGAGAAACCGCAACTTGGAAAGAGATAATTCTGAAGGACAAAAATCCCTTGTTTTGAAAGGTAGCAAGTCAGCAGCATGGAGGAACTGCTCTTAGGACCAGTGAAAGTCAGATATTCCCCATTTGACTGATGCCTACCTCGCCAGCAAAATGTTATCAAGGTGATGAGCTCATTAGTCTTAGATACGTTTTGTGTGTCTTAACAAATAACTGTGTTGTACTTGACCTGGTGCCTAATGCAAAGTCTCTTTGTACATCAAAAAAGGTACTTGAATGAAGTGATGTAAGGAGATTTGGTTATAGTGCCCTAATTCCTACCCAGGAAAGTCAATGAGCCTCTCTCACTTCCCTTCTGTATCTAGCTCTGACAATAACCCCATGAACATGTTGCCATTGTATGAAGTGGAGCAATACTAAATAGAAAGACTTGTTTGATTCAGGGAGAAGATTTGAAACCCACTCACAAGAAAATGTACAAGCTGGGTCACCACTCAAAGGACTCTGTCTTGCTGTCTTTTGTGGACACATTTGCAAGATGAGAGTCAGCTGCACAGGATCCCGGCTGGAGGAAGACGTGGGAAGATTCAGTCAGTCACTGTAGCCAAGCATCTCACTCCTTAAGCATAGGTAGTTCCTTATTCATATGGCATTGAGGATCTTTTTCTCATCCTTGGTACCTGCACACCAAAGTGCCTCTGATATTTTTTATCTGTTCCAATAAAATGTTTATACGTATCACTTGCCTTAAGCATGCAAGGATTATTCATACATTTAAGTTACCTATACAATTAGGATCTTCACTAATGAGAACTGCCATAAAATGTAGCTGTTGGTTAATTAGGGAGTAACTTGACCTCAGGATCCTGTAAACCTGTTTGAGTTTAAATGTTTGCTCTGTTCTTAACCTTTGCTTTAAAAACATTTAATTTGCATCTCTTAACCTAAACACTGCTAAGCGCAAGATTTCTTTTCTTTTCTTCTATTAAGGCATATTAAGTAGTCTGAGTCACTGTATTCCTTATTTCAGCGATGAACTGGATTTGACAGTCAACTTGCATTAAATCTCTAAAAATAGGACTGCATAACGAAAATGCTGACAGACTCTTATCTGTATTAGCGTCAGTGGGCACCACTTTAACCAGGAAAATGACTTTCAACTTATTTACTGAAAATGAGATCAGGTGATCATTTTTAATTTCAGTTAAAATATGCAGTCATGCATGGGTATGATGCTCAGATGGTCTTTTAATAAGTTTGTAATTTGGTTATCTCTCTCAGCAGACTTAAGAATTTATCTCAAACACAAAATTTATATTAATCTTTTTAGTGTTGAAGAATCTACTTGGACTTTTTTATTAGTTAGAGTTATAACTGTTGGGTTTATCTTGAGCACTTCTCAAGTTTTCATTATTGGATTTTAACTTATTGTATAGCTAAGCTTCATCTAAATCGTAACCTTTCATTATCACTGCTACATTGATTTCTACAAGCCTTCAAGACATAATTGACCTTTGTACATGAAGGAGGCATTTCTTTTCTCTGTATTAAAAAGGTGATCCGTATGTGTTATTAAATCATTAAAAGGTAACATTCATTGTCCTTATATTCACAAAAAGAGAAAACAGATCACCAGGATGGAACTATAGAATTATCTCTACCTTTTTATCACTATTTGTTCCATACAGCTGTTACATGTGTGTTGTCATTGTATGCCCGTGTATACAACATGGATCAAATCCTTATCTGGGTTTTGAAGAAAAACAGCAGGCATTTCTTATATCCTCTTTATCATGACAGGACTTTAATAAAGATTTGGAGAAAGAAAGTCTGATCTTTCACTCTTTATTTGATTCAAAATAAATTGTTTTTCCATTTCAAAACTGCAGATGTATTAATAAACTGGAATCAGGATTGCATATTAAATATTCTTCTAAATATTTTTAATTATATAATAATTTTAAATTACCAAAGCAAAACATATTGTCTTAAACCTGTAAATGTCTTTATTCTGTGCAGAATTTCATGTTTTTTATATTAACTTCTGGTCAGTAACCAAGTTTCCTTATTAAGGAACACTCTTTTTGTTACATTGCAAAACACCTGATAATTGGAAAATGGCTGCTAATAATTTGTATGTAAAAATTTTATTTTTTACCTGCAATGTATCTGTGCCTTTCCCTAAAATGCACAGAGTAGCTCAGGACTAAGTACTGGACCAATTGGACACTGGACCTCAGCGCAATGCCCTATCAGCTATTCCTTGTCTCCTGGAAAGAAAAGACAGTGGTTGCATGGAGGCCTCCCATTGCCTCCCATTGCCTGAGGCTCACGTGACTCCAGTTTGGCCTATCTTGGATTTGGGAGAAGTATAATATATTATTTTTATACAAAAAAGTTTGAAAAAAGAAAAAAACATAGTCATGCAAAATACACAAGCCCTTTATTTCATGAAAAACGCATTTGACTCATGGAGAATGTTCACCATAGATTCTCTTTCGTATTCAAACCCAAAGTGAGTTTCTATTAAATGTATTTTATTAGCAACATCTGACTCTTATTTGAGCTACTCGATTAAGAAAGGATATTTTCCCACCTTAGATTGTTTTTTCCATTGCATTTAAAATATAATATTTTTATTATAATGAAGTTATGTTAATGTTCTGAAATTCAGATCAGTTAGTCCATGTCAAAAAGGTAATACAAATAAAGCATACAAGCTTGCTTCTATTTTCAAGCAAAGTATCAATCATTATGAGTATAACTACACATCTGTAACCTGTAATCTAGAAATAAATTCAGGTTAACAATTCAGATTTTTCTGGATGGGTTAATAGGGAATGTATGGGATTCATATGATGTGTGCGTCTATGAGAGAGAAAGAGAGAGCAAACTCTTTTCCCATTCACATACATCTTAATTCTCATTCTAATGGCTTTAGTTTTTCAGATGAAAGCTGAGAAACTTTGAACTTCTCATATGCACAAGATTATTAATAAATGAACGATCACAAGGTCATATTTCAGAGAATAATGGTCAAATAAATAGTTCTAGAATGTTCTGCACAATTCAATTTCATTTGGGGTTGAATTTGAATGTTTTAGTTTGAATCTAGAACACATAATTTCTGCAACCATTTAAAAGTTGCCAAGTTCTCACTAAATAGTAGTAGTGGTGAAACAAGACTAAAACAGCCAGTTCACCAGCGGTAAGCTATTTTATGCACGTTGCCACATTTTACATACTACACATATATAAAAACCATATATATACATAAACATAGGCCTAGACATATAAATAGTTGCTTACCATTGGCGTCAGTTCAATTTTCTGTCAAAATCAATCTTGCCACAGATTATTCTGAGCCACCATCACTAGAGAAAATAATTAGAAGTTGCTAGCTTAAAACATTAAAGAATCAAAGGGAAAGTTGCCAAATAATGAGATTAGTTTTAAAGTCATGACAGCTAAAATTGTTAAGTTTTTCTCTGAAGTCCTGAGAACTAAAATTTTATGTTTTTCTAATGAAACCAGAGACTCTCAGGTAATAACATAGTTCTTGGGACCAAAGTTTTGGGAAAGTGCTGAACATCTCAAGATCTACAAAAAAACTTGTAGAGCTGAACATTGCCATCTATCTGTCTTTCTTTTTCTGGGTCTTCAGTGTCCTTGTGCTGGAGGTGCTCTACAGAGACAATACGATGATCTGTTGACTTTGCTTGAAGTTATTGCTCTGCAGTCCAGAACAGCATGTGGGAAATGGAGTGATGACACCTGCCTAAGCTTCAAAACTGAACTACTGTTCCAACCTAAAATATTAATCTAGTTGTATCCTGTCATGCTGACTATTTGCTCTAAACTTGTCTTGCTATTACTATAGTGTACAAATCCACATGACAAGCAGAATGGAGATAATGCTGCTAATTAATAAAGCCCCATATTACAAGGCCCTGGAAGCTTTGCATTTCTCTAAATTCTTGTCTTTAAACATCGCATTTAAATGTACAACTATGTGAATAGTTACAATCTTTTTAAACATTAGAATTGGATGTTAATTAATGTTGTCTGGTGACTTAAGTTTCAAAAAGTAGCTACTCATTTGTGGATGACAATTTAGGAGATTGCTAAGCATTTCCTGACGATGAAGTCCTCTGAAGTCATCTCAGTCTCCTTTGACGTCTCTCCCCGTGGATCAAGATAATCCTTCCTTAGCAGGCATGTTGCTTGCTATGATATGTACCAATTCCACTCTTCGCCTCCTGTCTCTCCAGATTCAGTAAAGCAAAGACTGAGATACCAGATACTGAGATATTGTTGCCAAAACAGACTTTACTTCACAGAATTTTGTCGCAGATAGCAATTTCATTGCCAAGAACACCTTATTTCTTCACAGATAGACTTACCTTACCAGTATCTAGATATTACGCTAATGGGTTTATTGGCTATGCCCAGGACAGTGTAGTGGTAGCGCAGATGAACAGCAGAGCAAAAGTATTTCTGGACAGATGTAATAAGGAAGTAAGAAAAAAAATACAATTGAAAGAGAAAGCTGCTGTTTAAATAATAAAAGAACCCCAAACAATTATTCTGGCACAGTTTATGCTGAAGTAGCTCAGCCTGTGCCTTGCAATTGTGCAACATGAGAAGCATATGGTGCAGTGGCCTTGTGTCCACATCTAATTGCTCCTCCTGGGAAAGAGGGCAGATCATGAGGTCCTCCTCTCTAGAAGAGGACCATCAGGGAGCATAAATATTGTAACCTGATTGAATCCTGAACAGGTATGTGTGTATTTTAAGAGCCTGAAGGTGCAGCTGTTCCCAGGCTATATGGAAGACACAGATCATAAGCATGGCACCAAGGGCTTCACTGACAGTTGTTGGTATTTATATTTATGTTGGTATTTATATTTGGCTTTCAATCCAGAATAAGAGGATAATTGCTATGTTTGTATTCTCAGAGGGAAAGGAAAACCTAATGTGGTTCTTTTAGCAAAGAAACAAAAGGAAAAGGAGATGTGAATGGATAGGCTAAAGCGGCTGAGAGGGCAGTGTTGACTGCCTGGGAAAAGCAAAGTGTTTCACCGCCTACACTGAAGGGGAACAGGGTGTTATTTGCTGCTGCTCATCACTGTGTGACTTTGCCTTGTTCTTGTATTGAACTGCAAATTGACTGAATATGCAGCTCAGCACTAGAAATGCTGTGGAATTAACTCTCCTGACTGTCAGGAGACAAGATCAGTCTGTGATATTTCTGGCAGATCCAATATTACACTACGGCATGATTACAGCATGCTGGTAGTATCCCGATGGTGCTATTTTCATGCAGCCACCCCAGAAGCATGTACAGAGAGGAATGACTTCTCAGAGCTGAGATGCTGAGAAAGGAGCTGCCATTTCTCCATCTGTCTGCCCCTATCGTGTTACTTGAATTCCATCACCGAAGATCAGGCTGCCATGAGCTAGCACCATGTCACGGTTACACTGCTGTAAATGTCATTGCACTGGTTCACGGCAAGATTCATTAAAGACAGACATTTATAGAGATACATACTTAATATTTCTTTGTGCCTTGTAAAAAACTTCCCCTGGTATTTAATCTTTTGAGCCTGTTTGTGCTTGCTTACCTTCAAAAGGATCTTAAATATTTTTATATAAAGAGACATGAATAAGATCTTAAGTTTGCAGGTAATAACAAGCTATCTGCAGACATTGCGGAATTCCTGTCATGTACAGGCTAGTCACCAAGTTGTTCAAAACCCGATTGCTTGAGGAAAGGTACTTGCCTTTGCAGAGCTCTTCAGGATGTGAACTGAGCTGCTTTGGCTTTGGGAAACCTTCCTGCTCTGAGTTCTTAATCAGATTTGATTTATATATGTAAATTGACCAAACTAATTTTGCTCATTGCAGAGCCATGTTCAAACAGGATTTCGAAAATGCTTCTGAAACAATGCTGTCCTGCTGATGTCGATCACCAAAATCTTGTCAAGAGCATGAAAGAC
Source organism: Steatornis caripensis (assembly GCA_013398225.1). NCBI lineage: Eukaryota > Metazoa > Chordata > Aves > Caprimulgiformes > Steatornithidae > Steatornis > Steatornis caripensis. The sequence continues at coordinate 87,443 of VZSC01020021.1, read as the reverse complement.
TATTATTTAGACTGCTGATTCATGAAGGAGAAAACAGTCTCTGTTGAGAATTTGGGAAGGACTGAGCATAGCAGGATCTTATTCAGTCATGAAGGAGTACAGTCAACACTGCAATATGTACAACATGATTTCAGATAATTTTACTGAGGCCAGTAAAATTATAGTAGATTAAATTATGGGAGATTAAAACATGATATTTTTCCCCCCAATTTATCTGCACTCTGCATGAAGATACAATCGAGACAAAGAATTCAGCTATAGAGCTCTTAATCTTTTCTCTTTTTTAATCTACTGAAGTGCTCTGAAAGAACACAGGTGACTGAATGGATATGAAAGAAAGGAAGCATCTCGATTTGTACACGCTCAAATCTTAACCAAGGGAAAGGGTACCAGCACTACGAATTTGCCCATTAATTTGAATTTAACTTGAAGATTTGATCGTCTAGCCCTGGGTGCAGTGCTAACAAGTGATAGTGGTTGAGCTGATAAAGTTGAGGTCCTTCTGGTAGTCTATGACTTCTCTAGAAGCTTTCTGGCTTACGTCAGAACATAGAGAAAGTAGAGGGCTCTGTCACTGACTTCACTCCCCGTGTTATGTATGGGTTGTAAGAGAGATCTTTGCTGCTGGGTGGGCTCATGTTGACACCTGACTCCCTTCTGCCAATGACCATGCCGTGTATAACCAAAACAAAGGTGGGGGAAGGACAGGTTATTTTTCTTCTACTGGTGCATGTGCAAATGTAGGAGGAATTGTGAAAAGTCTGAATGGCTTTCCTGCCTGCGTGGCTTCTGTTATAGACAGCTATACAGATCTGGAAGAAAATCTCAGTCTAGCTCTTAATTATTAAGGATCAAGCACTTCCCTCCCTGTAAAGAATGGGCTGGATTGCTGTTATGCAAATGTGCCCTGTCTAGGTGATCTTCTTTTTGATCTGGCTTCCTTTAAAATTTATCTTTAAATAAGATTTTGATATAATGTCTCATATTATGCTGCCATTTAGAAATTAAATACAAAGAAAGAAAGTTTCTGTAGTCTCTTGTCAAGTTTATAATGTTTACACTTTTGACTTATTGGTCTCACGAGTAAGTTTGTGTGTTTATATATATGTGCACACACACAATGTATTTGTATTTGGTCTATAAATCACTGTATTGTTGTAACATGAAGGCTAACTTTTGAAACATCTTCTGTGTGCCTTGTGCTCAGACTTACCATGAGCCTACTTGAGGTGAAGAAGGTACTGAAATATTTTGTAATGTCTGCTTGATTAGCATAGTTATATAAAAGTAGTAAAACTCAGGTTAACAGTACCGTTCTGTAACTGCTTGAAGTAACCAAATGTTTCGCACCCTCTCTGCAAGCAGGTAGCACACATCTGAAGAGATTTGAATGGACTGACACCTGGCAGGTCATGCCCGCTGAATAAGCTAGAACAGACAAGTTCTGACTTATGGAATGAGGAAGCAATCCTCTGGACCTAATCGGGCTTTAACCACAGGAAATGGATATTGAAATGTCAGTGATTTGCGATAGAGCTTAAGGAAGAAAGAAAAGACCCGCCTCTGTTCTCGGTCCCCTTATCAAAGGTCTTGACCTCAGAGACTAAGAAAGATCAAAATGTGCAGGCACCAGAGACAAAATAATGGCATCAGAATTGACTAATGTGTTTGACTAATGCATCACTCTCTTGTTAACAGATAGATAACCTATTAGTAGCACGTAAATAAATATGCGTTTGATGTTGGTGTCTGAATACTCCCATGAGGACTGTAACTAGTCACCTAACAATAACAGCTGCAACACTGCCTTAGCATCGTATCTGACAAAATGTGATCATTTAGCAAAAAACCCAAACCCTGAACATAATAAAAAGTCTTAGAACTTCCTTGAACTTACTAAGACAGTCCTTTGGTTTGTTTTTCCTGCTTGTGGTTTGACTTCGGCAGATTACAGAGAGGTACTACCAGGAGGCTTTCCCTTGGTGCCATCAGAACAGTCACAAGAACATTGACATAATAATATGCTGCCAAAAATCTATCAGTAAGTGTAACCTCTCATTATGCCACAGTTGAATAAAATATTAGCATACTTTGTATGTGTATCTATCTAAGATGCTCATTTATGACACATTTCTTCTAAGAAAAGATAAGAACTCTCTTGTGAAAACAAATGAGATAATCTACCAGGTATTGGTTATCTCTTAAATTATTTCTTCATTATTAACCCTCTGTAAGCTTTGTAAGTATGGTTTGCACACTAGTCTGCAAAGAAAAAATTGCTTTCATGAAAATTGTTATGAATGGTATGCAGGATGATTGCATCTGTATCAGTACGGGAAGGGGTTCCAATCTTCCAAAAGAACCATACTAATAGGTATACTTATATATAATACTTATAATATAATACTTATTATATAATACTTATATAATATATAATACTTATAATACTTATAATTAGATACTATACACGCTTTTAAGGTTTGGTATAAAACTTCAATATTTTCCAAACATTACCACATGGAAATTTATCAAGATGATCTGAATAACAAACTCTGTCAGTGCTAGTATGATATTTTCCCACTCAGCTATTCAGTAAGTGTACCTCAGAGTAAGTTTATGCAAAACTGATTTGTGAATATATCATTTGAAAGCTGCTAGAATTGATAGTAGAAGATTTTACATAGGGAGTCCTTCCTCCGTATTTCGGTCATGATAGCAATATGTCTAAATCTCCTTGTTCCCAGAGTGAGAAGTAAGTGTCCTGGTTTCGGCTGGGATAGGGCTAATTTTCTTGCTAGTAGCTAGAATAGCACTATGTTTTGGCATCAGTAGGAGATTCGATATAAGAAGAATGTTGATAACACATTGACGTTTTTAGTTGTTACTAAGAGATCAAGAACTGTGTTTTGCTAATGTGTGGGTGCACGAGAAACCAGGAGGGAGTATAACCAGAACAACAGATCCAAATTGGCCAATGGAGTATTCCGTATCGTACAACCTCATGCTCAGTACATATGTGAGAGTTGGGCCTGGAAGTGCTCTCTCTGTTCCGGGATTGCATTTTTTGGGGTATCTCTCTCTCCGAAATTGCTAGCTGGGAACGAGCTGGGCCTTGGTCAGTGGGTAGTGAGAAATTGCACTCTGCATCGCTTGTCGATATATTCCATTATTACTATTATCATTATTATTATCATTATTCCTATTATTTCATTTATTATAATGATCATTACTATTTTATTCTATTTCAATTATTAATTTGTTTTTATCTCAGCCTATGAGTATCCTTACCTCTACTCCTCCAACTCTCTTCCCCATCCCATGGGGAGGGGGGAGGGGGAAGTGTGAGTGAGTGGCTGTGTGGTATTTAATGGTCTGCTGGGCTAAACCACGACAGTAAGACATC
>VZSC01020021.1:40295-80382 GCA_013398225.1 Steatornis caripensis | reverse complement strand
AAGGGCACACTGCTGGCTCATGGTGAGCCTGTTGTCCACCAGCACTCCCAGGTCCTTCTCGGCAGAGCTGCTCTCCAGCACATCAGCCCGCAGCCTGTACTGGCGCATGGGGTTATTCTTTCCCAGGTGCAAGACCCTACACTTGCGCTTATTGAACTTCATCAGGTTCCTCTCCACTCGACTGTGTAGCCTGTCCATGTCACGCTGAATGGCAGCACAGCCTTCCAGTGATTGGGCCATTCCTCCCAACTATGTATCATCAGCAAACTTGCTGAGGGTACACTCTGTCCCTCCATCCGGGTCACTGATGAATATGTTGAACAGGGCTGGACCCAGTACTGACCCCTGGGGAATACCACTAGTCACAGGCCCCCAGCTAGACCCTGCATTGCTGATCATAACCCGCTGAGTTCTGCCATTCAGCCAGTTCTCGATCCACCTCACTGTGTGCTCATCTAACCCACACTTCCTGAGCTTACCTATGAGGATGTCATGGGATAGCGTGAAAACCCTTGCTGAAGTGGAGGTAGACAACATCCACTGCTCTCCCCTCATCTACCCAGCCATTCATGCCATCATAGAAGGCTGTCAGATTTGTCAGGCAGGAATTCCCCTTGGTGTATCCATATTGACTACTCCTGGTAGCCTTCTTTTCCTCCACATGCTTAGGGATGACTTCCAGAACAAGTTGTTCCATCACCTTTCCAGGGATGGAGGTGAAGCTGACTGGCCTGTAGTTTCCTTGGTCCTCCTTGCCCTTTCTGAAGATTGGAGTGACATTGGCTTTCCTCCAGTCCTCAGGTACCTCTTCTGTTCTCCACGATTTTTCAAAGATGATGGAGTACTTATGGAGTACCTATGGAAATGTCATCAATTATCTAAAGGGATTCTGAATCCATCTGTGCTTCCTACCTTGCATAGAAGTGTTCCGAGTCAGAAATTACTTGGTTCTTGAATGTTGCCTCATGGGAGGTGCAGCTGAGCGGGGGTCTTTCCTGTAAGCTAGGCTTTCTCATTGGGCTTCACTTCCCAGTGCAGACTGTAACCACCTCTCTGTGCCTCCCCTCACTATCCTGAGAGAGGCAACCAAACAGCATGCCCAGCCTATGCTGGAGAGTCAGTATTAAACCAGTCTGGGATTGTGTTTGTGATGAAATCCTAGCTCTTTGTGCAGTGGAGAAATCAGTTCTCAATCACTGCTTTGGTGGCAAGTATCTGTTGAAAACCTGAGGTTTGTAAATTCCCCATATACTCAGCTGCACAGTTAAAACCTCTGCTCTGCTGAGTGTCTGAACATTTAACTGCATTCATAGACTGCTGGGGAGTCTTTGTTCAAGGAAAAAAAAAAGCATTTCTGGCAACTATAAAATATGATACATAGAATATCATCATGGCAGCATTCTGCTCTTCAGGGACCACATTAAACATAAAACATCAACCTTCCTCACTTCCTGAGATTTGTTAAATATGAAAAGAAATGATCCTGGGAAATACTTTGCGAAAGAACTCTGCTTATGGAAACATAGCATTAAATCATCTTATTATAACTCTTGGGAGGGAAAAAAAAAAGCAAAATGCAACCTTTTTAGCTCTTTCTTTTGCTACATTCCTGTAACTTCCATCATGTATTATTCTATTGTGAGACTTAATCCTCTAGATAAAATGACTCCTCTTACTGCTGTGCTGACTTGGGTATATTGCATTATGCAGTAATTTTCTTTTAATCCTTATCAAATAAAAGACATGCTAGGAGAGTTTTGTTAAACTAGCTATCTGTTATAGCTTTATTTTTCTTTCAGTCAGTATCAGCAATGATGATTTTAGAAAACTTTTCTGTGATACCTCAACAACGAGCATGCAGTATATTATCTACTGCTTATAACATAATTTCTGTTTTTTTCTCTAGAGGAATTTAATATAATTCGTAGATACTAGTCAGGCTGTGAGGACCACTATCTTTATTTTTAGCATCAATATTTCAATCTCCGTAATGTCAAGGGAGGGAGTTCAGTCCCAGTGTGGGATTCAGTGGAGCTGTACCTGAATAAAACAAGTTTGAGTCTAGTGTGATAATGTTTAGTATTATATTACAGTCTTGTAGTTTTGGGGTGGAGGGCTGTGTTTAGTACGACATTGCAATCTTACGAGTTCTCATAGAGGATGTAGTGCAGTCAGTCTTGCTTTGTGACTGCCACATCATGAGACTGTATAATGGGGGTAAAAGACAGGGAGAGATGTGTAGTCCCACCCATCTTCTTATAAATTTGTGTCTCTATACAACATACATACATATGTGTATGTACATACGTACTTTTGTACTGTACTCTCTTTTACTCCTGAGACAAGAAAACGCAGGCATTTTTTTTCAAATTTGAGCCCTAGTTTAGTCCTCAGTTCCTTGTTCAAGATTTTGTGGTGGGTTGACCTTGGCAGGGTCACCTTGCCACTTTAACCCAACACAGATTTAAAATTACATGTAATTTCTTTAACACTTTTAAAGTGGACGTGGTAATTATATAATTGCCAGTCTTGCATTTCTACATATTAGTGCCTACTTATGCTCCTCTTACGCTGTCTCAAAAAGCACACTTCAGCCTTAACTGGGTGGAACTGTCTCTAAAAGATGTGCCAGCTGGTCTTTCTGCTTCTGTTCAACCCTCGATCCCTCTGCAGAGAGTGACACTGGCAGAGCTCTTGCTGAAGTCATAAGCATCAGCCTCAGTGATGATGTGCAAACTTGGTATCTCATGCCTGTGCCTTCCTGTGAACAGGGTCTATGACTCCACTTTGTCCTCTAGGGATTCAGCAACTCTTAATAAATATTAGCCAGTTATAAGGCATTATCAGTCAGGGCTCATCGTTGACTGGCATTGAACCAGAGGAATAAATGCAAGTTGAAGCTTATTGATAATGACTAATCTCAGCACCATCTGTCAGCGGTACATCTATCCAAACCCTGTGGTTCTGCATCTTGTCTAGCACCACTTCAGATGGGACCAAGCTGCCAACTTTGCTGCAAGTTGGCTTAAGAAAAGAACCCTTTAGGAATGAGCTGCTGTACTGCTAAAAGGTTCCTGCTGTTGAGATGCTTGTGCATACCATATACAACCATTTCAGCAAATTCCAACTTTGTCCTCTATCAGCAGTTATGTAGAAATGTTTCACTGAAATGAATTGCTGTACAATACATCAGCCTTGTCATATCTCCTAGACTCCCTGACTGCACAGATTAATCTTGGAGGGAGAAACATATTTCCCATGCATTTACTGTTTGTGGAATCTTATGGAGAGAGAATGCATGATGGTAAGGTAAGTGGTTTAGTCATCTAACTTGGAGGGGTGCATATTTCTCAGGGGTGATGAAGCAATGAATAAATTAGGTTATATCAAGTGAATACTAATAAACCTTACCCCAGCACCATGTATGTAACATAAGCTGTGTCTTACAGAATGTATTTAAGAAATACTTCAGAATTCTACAAAATGTTCTACTTTAATTCTTCGAGTTACAAACCCAGGTTACCTTAAAGCAGCCTAGGAAAGAGAAAAATAGCTATACTTAAAATGCCTCTGACAGCTTTCTCATACACTAGAGTGTCACAAGCTTAAATCTGAATTGCAAAATCTACCAGAAGAAACAAATGTTCTATTGCCATCTCTTGTCAGAGCTGATTTTTAAATCCTACTGATAGACTCATCTACCCAGGCTTTTATTCTGTGGAGGAAGAGCATATTTTATCCCTGTTGTTTACAGTTCTCAGCCATCTTCTTTTCCTGTCCTTTTCCACAGGCCAGAAGTGTGGCCTGTCTCTCCTCCAGTAGATCAGTTTATGGGGCATCGGTGATCTGCAGGCGGGAAGCATGCCAGCCTGTGGAGCTCCTCTCAGGACCCCACCAGGGAACAACTCTTGGCTGCAGGGCCGTACCCCAGTCTTGCTCCTGCTTGGCATCAGGTGTGGTGTGGTCACTGCAACCCACTGAACAGCTGTATGCAGCATAGAGAGTCAAAAAGCAGAAGAAAGGTGTGGGGTTATACCACATAGGCATCCAAAGACATCTTCCTTGCTGAGGGAGAAGCATGGAGGAGTCAGCTGCCTGAGTCTGAAGTTTGGTGTGAACGTGGTAGTCTTCGTATTTGGGAGAAAAATCTACATGTGCACCAGACTGATGGAAACAAAAGGAAACATACCTGCGTTTCTAGGTGTCTAGAGCAGACATTTTCTACCTTCAGTTGCAACAAATGTCATTAACATAAAGATACATTTAGCTTTAATGTGAGATTTAACTTAGCCATTTTGGACTACACAAAATGGAATGTTAATGTTAATAGAGTTTGTTAGTGATTTGGAATAGATTTCAGTGTTTCAAGGTAGTCACTTAAAAACCAAGCCAGCCGAATACACTTGCCTTTATCTGAAAATAAGTCTAGATTAATGAGGGAGAAAGAGTGCCTTTCTTCATAGCTTGGTTCTAGTAAGTACAAATATTCTGAGAGAGCACAGGCACAGGAGACCTATATGTGCATTTATGGGGATTGTGAGATCTTGTACAATTTAATGAAGTTATCAGCAAGACTGCTGCAGGAAAGGTTATTTTTATGGAAAAAATATTTTTGCTGTTTCAGCACTCTGTCGCTAATCCATGAACTTATTTTTTAACAGGAAAATATAGTGTTATAATTGATCCTTATGCTGATAGTTTAGGGCCGAAACGTGAGAATAATAAGACATAATGAGGCAATCCTAAGTGAAAATATTCAGATAAACAAATGTGATGGTAAACAGCTCTCCATTAATTCTAAATTTCCACAGAACCAGCATGCAAACACTTAATTGCTTCTGAGCTATAAACATCTTCATAGCAAACAAAAGCCAAAAGAACTTTTTCATTTCATTGCAACTTTTTTTTCTCCTGAAGGCTTTTTGCAGCAGCTCACTTTCTTTCCAAGAAAAAAACATATGAACCTGTTTGTATTTGAGTTTAAATGAAAAAACCAGAGCTCGTTTCCATCCTTTCTGATGAAGTTTAGTTGTATCCATGTGAACTAGTTGCTCAGACTCTAGTTGAAGTGAATGAAGGTCTGGGTGTAATTTGTGATATTTGGGTATCTGAGACATCCGTATAAGGCTAGAAAATACAGCATAGATTAAATGGAGGGTCTGTTTGTCTCTGGAGTGGTGGGCAGAGGCCAGGAAGGCCATTTCTAATAGCACAAGCCACATCAGTGTGGACAACTGAACGGAGTCCATGGTGTCAGCCTTGGAGAAACTCGCTACTTGCTTTCTAGGCTCCAGTGAAAGAGCTGCTCTCCTCCCATCCCTCACCCTTGCCATTGTCTCAACATAGGTGTCTAGTTTCATTTAAGATGTCCTAGCATATCCTTCCTGCCCCCAACTGACACCGTAGAACGACACAGGTTGTCTATAGGTCCTTCAGCCTCATTTGCCCACCTTGTACGGATATGCAACTCATATGCCACTGGGTATCTGTGGTCACGCAAATTAATAGGGCTCTTGATGTCCTTTGCCTATAGTGGGAACTTAAGTATTTGGCCATCTACTGCACATATGGATACCCACATAGAGATATAGACACATTTGTGTGTCTTAATCATGAACTGAATCCCATTCCTTCAGCTTGATTTGTTTGTCCATACATGGCTGTCTAGTGCCACTTCAGACAGCCCATGCTCTCCCACCTGGCTCCCAGAAGCTGTTCTGAAAGGACATGAGTGTCTCAATTTGCTGTCTTATCCACCACTCTTTTGTGCTTCTTGGATATCCCAAGGTATCTCAGATGTCAGCAGATGCCTATGTATAAGTGTTTGAATTGATGCCCGTGCTGCTTGCATGAGGCAGGAGGATTTTAGTCTATTTTGTAAGCCTGTTTTAAAAATTATAGAAACTATATCTATACATGTACTCAACAAATTACCAGAGATTCCTAAGAGATTTTTCAACAAGCAGTTCAGGAATTTTCCTTTTCTTGCAGCCAGCCACACCATTCGTTATCTAGGGAATCTAGAGCCAAGTGTCAAAATGGTAATGAAGAGAGAAGATAACATTGGACATAAAGGGGAGCTGAGAATCCAACTAGATCAGTCCAAACACATTTTATATTAGAGGGGCAGTAGAAGTCTTCACCTCATCTGATGCTATGCATTTAGGGTAGTGCGCACAACTTGAGACTTTTATCACACTGTATCCAGGAACTTCGTATTCTTCCTTGCGTTAGTACATACAGGACCCATCTGCAGCAGTGGAACATTGCTGCTCCAGCTAATGGAAAGGAAGTAATTCTTGCTTCAGAAAGCAGGACTGGATGAGGAAATTTAATCCAGAATCTGAATTACTTCCATGGTTATTACACGTGCCTTCTCTCTCCTTTCCTTAGTACAGTGACTCAAATCTCCTGCATTTTATGTTGATTGGAAAGAGCACAATGAAACTATCTCTTCTTCTCTTTCCCTTAAATTACTTAAATGTCAAAACCAGTTAAACCATTTTGGTAACACATGCAAATTCAGAGCATTATCCATATCAAAACATGATTGATTGACACATCTAAGATTGCGCTTTCTATCATAAACGTATACACAAACTTCCTTCTCCCGATTCTTGAAACTTGTAAGGCACTCTCCCTAGAATGAGACTTATGAAGAATTTTTTCTTGCGTTATGCCTGGATGTGTCATTTGAACTGAGGAATCACGCATCTTCTGGCTAGGTATCTGCTTACATGAAGCACTGAGCTTCAATTATACACAATTAACTGTTGCTCCACTACTTGGTCATCTGCAGTTTGCCATCAGATACAACTAGCTTCTGCTTAACATCTAAAAAAATATTGCCAGGACATGCTGCAGAATACAATTTCGAAACACAAGCGCTGCTGTACTTCAGCTTAAAAGCCCTTTCACTTCTGTGGTGGGGACTGCGCTAATCAAAAGTCCTCCTTATAAGCAAAGTGGTTGCAACTAGTCTGCATTTCTGATTACTTTCTCCTTCTTCCCTCTGTTCTTCCTTCTTCCCCTTCTTCCTTTTCCCTTTTTCCACTTCTTCTCCTTCCCCTTCCCCTTTCCCATGCCTTGCCTTGCGCTTTCCCTTTGCCTTCCCTTCCCTCAGACTAAAAGTCATGTGGTTCACAAAATACTCTCATCCCAAACCCAGGAGTTTTAGAGCAATGTGGTTCCCTTAACTGTTCTTCAGTTAACCACCACATCAGTCTATACCTTGCTGTTTTATTAAATGGTTGGTTAATTCTGAATGCTTGTTCAAAGCTGTACAATAAGTACACACATTTGAGTTGCTCCATAGTTAAAGTTACATGGTATTACTGATGCGGGTGGGAGTTGCAGGTTAAAGTCTTTTAGTGCTTTTTGACAGCTTAGTCATGTAAAATACTGAGAGGTTAATAAAATAAAAGAAGCTATGAAAATACCAGAGACTGGGTTCTAAATCTTCTTACAAATAACTTGAAGTAACACTGGGCAGGTTTGGGTTATTTTTATTATTTGGCATTGGGGAAAAAGGAAATAGATGAAGAAAAATGAAAAGAAACTGCCTCCTTCAGTTAACTTTCATCACTCTGTAGCTTGTCCTGCATGGGTCATCCTGGCAAATGTTTTCAGTAAGAGCTCAGATAAAGTCCTTAAGTTACTCCAAGTGCCGATAAATTCTGTTCACTTGAAGGCAGCTATGCTCCGGTCCTACCCGGCCGTATTGAAGCTTCACCTGGTGAACACGGGATAGAGGAAGATTTGTTATGACCTGTAGTTAAAGAAGAATTCTGCAATTCAGCTTGCTTCAGCTGACAAAATTAATAATAAACAGAAAGAGATGCTCATGCTTTGTCTGTGACTGCAAAGATGCCCACTACTTTTCTGGGCTTTGACTTACGTTACAGTTAAACTGGGATTTTTCCCTGAGCTTTCTGAGCCAGAACAGCATATATATGTATATATGTATATATGTATATATGTATATATGTATATATGTATATATACGTGTGTGTATATATATACACACACATATATATACACATATATATGCACACACACATATATATACACACACACATATATATATATACATATATATACACACATATACTGCATTTATACACAATCTTAGAAGTCCTAATGAGTCCCTAGGGAGTCCCTGCTACTGACCAGGACTCCGCTGTGTTAAGTGCTCAGATTCAAATAGATGACTCGGCTCCAAAAGTAGGCCATTCTTTCTAAGTAAGAGCAGAGGTGATGAGTAGATGAAAGGGAACAGATCAAAAGGTGTAGCCTACGCGCTTTGGTACTTCAAGCATTTTAATTTGTGCCACGGGGCAGAAGAAAATCGGTTAAAAAGAAAGGTGGATCTTAGCTGGAGTATTCTGGATCCCTACCTACATGTAGAAGGCAGGGACATTCAACTAAAAAGAAGCACGGTAGTCACAAATCATGTTTAGTAACTTTTTCTGGCACTATCTGAGGAATATTCTGATTGATTATTCCCTGAAGCCATGCATGCTCAACCTCCAAGAGCTTTTCTACTCAGACTGCAGGAAAAAAGATTGTAAGAAAAAAGGGACTCGAATGGTGCAGAACCAAAATGAATTCGCTGTAAATTCTGTCCTCTACCTTCACCACTTTCAATACATATAATGGCTTAATTTCTCTGCCGTGAGTGGGTTTTGATCTACAGGTTGTTTTATAGACCAGACAAAGTGTACAATGAACTGTTTGTCACCTCATCATAGATTACACATTGCGTTTATCTATTTAGTGCTTTTATGCTGGGTTTCTGCTGCTCTTCAAAAGAAGACGCAGGCAGGTGCCCCTGGGGTGACAGTATCCTTGTGTGGATATTAATATTTTATTTACCTGGGTTTGTGGGAAGATGGTAATATCTCGTAGCCCTACAAACCCATGCATAGGCAACTGAAATAGGTTCTCAAGTGAAACCCTATAGATACAAGGAAGAGATCTTGTATTTGATGAATCCAATAGCTGTCCTATTTCTGTGTTAACTGTTAGCTGAAGGGTTATCAGCGATTAACCTATAAGCCAGAACGTGGAGAATTAGAGAGTTTGTTGACACAAGTCAGGAGGACTTTGCAAGGTTGAGATACTGCCTTTCTTTCTCTGGAGCCCAGGTGACATACGGAGGGTGTCAGGGATATCCTAGAGAGACCAAGAAAACACCTCTTAAAGAAACTTGTGGAGGAATGTGTTTGCATGGGGCACTAAATTATTTTAGTGTTAGTGCAATATAAATGTTATGTAAATGAATATTGCAGCTGAAATCCTATTAATAGAGCTAGGAGAAGAAAAGAGCCATATCTGTGTAGGAAGAACTGCAGTATCTCTATTAGCTAATTTCATCTTATTTTTAGTTGTGCAAAACATTCCAGACAATATTTAATATTTTGTGTTATTTATAACATTTTCTCTGTGTATTTGATGTTTTCTTTCCTAAGAGCCCTTCCTCTGAAGGCTGGCAACCATTAGCATCTGCTTATCAGTATTTTAGTTAAGTTTCTGTGAAGCTCGATGCCTTAGAGCTCTCTGGCTCACATGCCGGCAGAGAGTTAAGCTGAGGGGCAGGAAAGGGAGAGCTACAGAGAAGGTTGCTCAGCAGCACCCTTCCACATCACATGGGCTCGAAGAAACAGGCAGGCCAGGCTGGGCAGCACAATCAGTGGCTGACACAGGATGCCAACTGTCTGACTGCTGTGAGGCTGCTGTGACAAGAGAGGAGGGGTGTTATCCTTCCAGTGTGTTAGCACTGTTAGCAAGCATCCATCATAGTGAGTTGAGTGTCACTCAAAATGTATTGCACACTCCCCAGCTTTAATGTTCTGCAGGTGCGGTCTTCAATTAAGCATGAGATGATCGATTTGCCAGATAACGGTAGCAAAGTGCAGAGAGGACCCCAGATTTTTTGCTGGCTTCAGACCAAATTGGTTTTATCCCTGCAAGGGATTAACATCAAAAACTAAACCCAAATTGTCCTGGTTTGGGCCAGGACAGAACCGATTTTCTTTCAGTAACTTTGCTTTTTAGTGAAGTCTCTTCTGAGAAGCTGCACTCTCTGAAATTAACTGCATGTTTTTCCAGACAGTAACTGCTTCTAGCAGTGATAAGGCTCGGTGTTTATAGTTAGTGCTGGAACATCAGAAGCAATGGTATGCAGCAAGGCCCTTGCTTATAGTTATCCCTATGGAGACCAAGGTCGATGCTTGCTTCTGCTAACTTTCTTGTGCGCCGGAACTGAAAGAGCAGAGAAGTCGTCACCCCTGCGACCCTGCGGTGGGGAGGAGCGGGTCGGACAGGTGACCCAAAACTGACCAAAGGGAGTATTCCATCCCATACGCGTCATACTCGGTATAAAGCAGAGGGATCACGAGGGTCTCGCTCTCTTCTTCTATGGCCGGCATCCAAGGAGGACTCTGTCTGATTCTTCTGCCTTCGATCCCGATCCGTGCATTCCTGAATCCAGCTCCTGCCTGCTGCTGCTGAGTACAGTCCGGGACTTTCCTGGGGCGTGCCCCGCAGCGTCCGGGTGACGTATTCGTCATCAGTGGGGGGGAGCTCGATATCGGTTTTGTACATATTTGTATATTTGTATATATTTCATTATTATTATTATTCATTATTATTGTAGTTAGATTAAAGCTGTTTTAACTTTTCTAACCCATAAGTCTCTTTCTCTTTTCTCTTTCCCCCCCACTTTGGGGAGGGAGGGGGTTAACAAAGAGCGTCTGTCGTTCGCTTAACAGCCAGCCCAGCTTTAAACCGTGACACAAATGATCTTGAATTTAGGGATGTGGGTGTTGAATTTTGAATTGAAATTCCAGCTTTCTTCACTTTAGGGCATTGAGGTTCAGCACATTAGAGCAAAAGACGCTTGAACTGTCAGAACTCGTCCTTTGAATGTTGCACCAAGTTGGCAGCACATGTCTGCGACGCTCAGTGAGATATGTATTTTCCCTTCTTGTTTCAACTGACAAAGTACAGAAAACTGCAACAGATTTAGGAAAAAGACCTCATATTTGACCAAGCTGAACATGTAAAGAAATATTATGTCTGATGATTGTGGTTTTGACTTTCCAGATCATGCAGGGACAATGAAAGAATGGGAGTCCCAGGAGGGGCTCTGGTCTGCTTAGCCTGAACCCTCTCTTCACCTGCATGATAGCACATGCTGCCGTGGCAGCTCCTGCCACTCTTAAATGAGCATAACATGTGCTCCTATCTCTATATACAGCAAGCTAATTCCCTGCAGCCAGAACCAGTGAGCAGTCCTGCCTGCACCCATCATAAAGCAAGTGTTGCTGCGGGCACTAACTTGTAGCAGGGCTAAGACGTGTGTTTCTTGCCTGCATTGGTGTTGGCTACTGCAGTCAGTTCCCTCACTGTAGGTACAAGACATACCTGAACAAGCTCAAAAGTGCTTGCTCCTCTACCGTTTCTGAGGCCTGTGTCAGTGAGAACAGAAGAAATCAAAATCTAGCAAAAATGATGTGGCATCTAAGGTAATTGAATGCATGTTGCATGGATCTCTGGTAATATGAAAGGATGCCATGATATATTCTGAGTAAAAGTGAGATGTCAAAATGAATGCAAGAGTACCAAATGATGATAATATGGTGAGTTCCAAATCATGAAAGTTTTCCTCTCATGGCTATCCAGGACAACTTTGTTGCTGCAGCAATTTGACTACTGAATGAGACGATAATCTCAACAGGGGCTCAGGACAATTACAGCACATAAAAATTATAGTGGCTTGCTCTGAAAGTATGTAAAGAATATGCAGCTGATACTGGAACTTTAATAAAACTATTAGCCTATGGTCAACCTGTGTTCTAAACAAGACGCCAGTAAAGTTACAGTAAGGTTGTGATGCAAGCACTGAAAAGTTACAAGATGCCTGAATTAAGCTTTCTGTGTATCTATCTGCATTTCTGTTTGTACAGCCCTGGGCTGTCACCTTGTTGTGTATGAATTGTGGCAGTTTGACTGAGGATCACATACCATGTTTTCTGCAAGACTGTCTCATTCAGAGCCCTGGGTGGACAGCACTCAGTGACTGAGTAGCTCCTCAATATTTTTGTTTTACCCTCGTATTTCAGTGCATGGCCCAGGGACACATTTGCTTTATGCTACTCAAACTCTTCCATCTGACAGAATCACAAATGTCCTTGAGTGATTTTTCGATGGTGTTACTCTCTGTAAGTTTTATTCATGCAGTAATTTTGTGATATGAGATGTGATATTATCTGCATTTTATACGCGGAGAAAGGCGGACAGATTAAGATTAGAATTAGCCTTTAGTTTGGGCAGCTAGTTCGAGGCACCAAAGACCATATTTTTTGTACAGTATTTATTGCAATGACTAATCTAGATTTAGGTAGTAGTTTTCTGGCAAAAATAGAGATAGGATTATTGTTAGACTGTCTTAATCACAAGACCACCCTTTCTCTTACAGAAATCCTGTCTTCCTCAACACAAGCCTTTTAGCCTCTGTTACAGATGCACTGAGGGACCTTACATCAGAAACCTGAGTCATCCCAGAAAATGTTACATCTTACGCAACTTTTATTCTGAGTATTTGATTCCACTGCTTGAACTAATGTAGTAATTGGGGGATGATGGTAGATTGACATCTTTCCTGTGGTCCAGACATTGTTACAAGTAAAATATGAACAATGCACAAAACTCAACACTGACAAGCTCAACCTTTGGATGGTTTTGGAAGTTCACCTTAAATCTAGCTATTTTGAGGTATTGTTCACCGAAGGCAGAGCAGCGCGGGCTGCAGCAGCATAAGCAAAGTGGTGCACAGATCATGGTTGCAACAGAGCTGCCCCTGTCTTCCTAATGGGAACACCTGGAGGGAAGAAGATGGCAGCAGGTGTCCAGAAAAAAGCCTTGACATGATCAGGAGGAAAACTAATGAACAGTTGTTGTCACTCGCCCATACTCCTACATCTTCCTGCATTGTCTCGGCTTTTCATAGAATAACTGTAGATGGTTCCTGGCAGCTGTCACATTAGCCCTTCACCAGACAAGGAAATAGGAAACTAACTGTTATGGCTTTAACTGGTTGCAGGGTTACATTTCTCCTAGCAACTTTTAACCTCAAAGCAGAGAGCTGGCTTAGATCTTGTCAATATATGTTCCCCTTAAGACAGAGATAATTAAAGTTTATATCAAGTCAATACTTTTATTTAATCTGTTTCTTTACATGCATTTAGCCCCTCCAAACACTGGGTTCCTCACATACCTAAAGCCTTGGATGCCTCCCACAGCCCCAGTGTAGGTGCTCACTCCCCAAGCCTGCTGTCCCCTATGGACTGTGTCTCTGCTTCCTTACTATGTGCTACCCTATAGCAGGGTTCTTTCACATTCAGGGCATAGTTCCTTACCCAAGTCTTCGCACTTCAGTTCTGTCCCCCTTACACAATATCTCAGTCACCCTCCTGACGATTCTCTTCCTGTCTCCATCCCAGAGCCTTGCTTAATATCAGTCCTCCTCTGCCAGCAGCCATATGGCTGCCAGCATCCCCTCTCCCAGACCTGTTCTTTGCAGTGCCTTTTGCTGAAACCCCTATTGCTCATCCTACGTGATTGTCCTCTTCCTTATCCCATCCATTCTCATTTTAATCTTCCATCTTGCCTCATGTTGGTGCTGTTCCCAGATGGGCAGGAGAGATGGCCTTCCTGCTTGTAGCTCCTGTACCCAGCACTGTGCATCTGGGGCCGGCCGTTATGGGGACAGCCCTCCTTTGCCCTCTGGCCAAAGTCCAGCAAAGTTATGAGCAACTGTAAACAGGGTCTTACAATGCATATTCGTGGATGAGCTGAACTTGACATCACTACTCATTCTGCCAGTGGTGATGTCACCTGTAGCAGTCAACAGAGAGCAGAAGACAGCTGATGTGTGTCAATTGCATTACCTGTCCTTACACCATGAAACCACTTACTAAAAATGTATTTTTATCTACAAAAGGCCTGGCTAAATTATACAGTTCCTTCTGCTTGTCTCTATATCTCTGACATGTAGCTCATACATAGCTAGTCATCTGGTAAAGACAGAAACAATGCACGAGCTCCTGAAAAAATGTTCAAATAAGATATAAAATACCCCTGTCCCCACCAAGCAATCCACAAAACAAACAGGTACATCAAAATTCAAGGAGTGAACTGCGTCACTGGACTTATCTGAATAAATACTAGTGTATTTATATGACAGCTTCATGAAATGTCTAATCTTCAAAGCATTCACACCACAAGAGGGCTGTTCTGTTTCTCATGAACAGATATAGCAATAATGTAGTATTTGGATGTAGAGATTTTTTTTGTTAACAATTTAAAATCAATCGAATGGCAAATCAAACTCGCAAATGGAATTGCCGAGTGAGCTAAGACACTGCTGAATGTTCACTTAAATGGGAGCATCATGTGTAAGTGAAAAAATGTGGAGCTTGCCTGCAAGAATTAAATTCATTGAACATGTCCTTGCATCTTTTAGGGTATGGTCTGTGCCTTTCAAAAGCAAGAAACATAGGGAAAAAATCACGAGGGAGCAAATATATAAAGAAAATTAACTGTCTGGGTATGACAGTTTATACTCTAATAACTGTTATGACTTTGTGACATTTAAATTATGATTCTTGCAGTATTAAGAAACCTTGGAAATTTTTTAAGTACAAAGCTGCAACATAAAAACACAACAGGTTTGGAGCATCAAGACAATGATCCATGTAGTGCTGTCCCCACTTCTCAGCCCAGGAGGAATATACTCAAATCACTTAATCAACAATCGCGGAATGATCAGGGAATTTTTTTTCCTAAATCTCTTCGCAGTTAGTATATGATTTATAAATGTTCTTCTTCTGTAACTGCTTATCCTTCTTAATATCCTGATAAGCTCTCAGATGCAATGTTAACCAGTGGAAATGTAAATATGATACAATAAAGATAAACAAGAATCAAGAACTTAAAAATTTCCTTCTATCAGTTATAATATCTTGATTTTGATTTTTGTTGAGTAATTTAAATATACTTAGCTCTTTGTGGTTCATTCTGTTCATAAAGCCAAAGAAAATAACTTCAAAATAAAATGAGGTGAAAACTTTAGGTTATTATGATATATTCTGATTTTTCACATGATGCAAATCAGATAATCCAAACCAATAGCTCCTGTGAAGAAGCTGTTTTAGAGTAGGACTGTCAATACTGAGAGATATGAATTTGATTCAAAGACTAAAGGTTATTATGCTCTCCCTATAATCAGATGTGCCAGCACTTAATTACTGACACTGTTAAATATTAGCACATTGCTTCCATTCTGAATGATTTTAGTTGAAATTTCCAGCCATTTGATATTGGCTTTGCCTTTTTTTTTCCAGGTTAAAGATTTCACAAACATCTTGATGAAGTGAATTTAGTTTTGATTATTTAATGGAAAACAATTTTGGATACCTTCAATAGCTCTTTCTTATTCTGACAACTCTTCTAAAGTTGAATAGTACAAAAGATCATTCCACTGAAGGTACAGCAGACATTAGACAAAATCCTTTAAAAAAAGAAATCCGGGATTCTAGGACAGCCAATGATGCACTGGGATAGAAACCATCTGCCTGTAGCAATGCCACAGGATGTGTACACAAGAATCTGTTCCTCAGTGGAGACCAGGGTACAAAATACTGAGAATAAAAAGAAATGCAAATGCAATTGACAACATCCAGGAGGACAAAACAGCCTGAAGAACTTAAGCATGAGATCTGCCACAAATCTTCAGTACTACTGCAGAGCGCTCCCCAAAGGGACAGATGGTAGGAAATTTTGCAGTCATATTTGGTTAACCTGAATCCATTTCTGAAATCAATATTACATATCCTTTTAAACTTGTCACCTTTTCAGTGGCTATCATCTTTTAGAGATCATGCTCAGATAAATTGAACAATCAGACCTGTACTACCTTTTTGTGATTCTTTCCTAGGCAAAAAAATTCTGTAAAATGTCCATTTAATCCCACTCCACAGATATCACAATTTATTGTTTCCATTACTGGAAGAATTAAATGAGGGAGACGAAGCCTGCAATTTTAGAATACATATTTAAATCTTATTCTAAATTACTTTTATTTTAAAAGGTGTTTTCTTCAGTAGAAGTTACAATTTTGCATGATTTAAGAGAGTAAAACCCAAATGTCATTAAAGGCAGAATATTTAATTTCGTGTCTATAATAGCTGGATGAATCACAGATACTTCCAATTCACAGAATTTAATGAAGAATTCCTTTTGGCCAGGTACCTGGCCCTCTTGTCTCCATTTTTTTTGCTAGGGTGTTATGTCTTACTCTCCTAGAAACTACATATCAGGAATTGTAAAGTCAAATAGAATATCACTTTGCCCTTTTCAGTAGACGAGATTTTTTCTTGATTCAGCAGGAGAATGGCTTTCCAGACAATTAAGCAAGTTGGGTGGGAATCACAGATCTGCAGTGTGGGAGTACAAGGGCAGGAATGAAGCTGAGACTCTACACCCCTCGCAATATATCTTGCGTCAGACTAAGGTTTTTGGGAACGAAACTCACTTGTGCAGTCCAGAAAAGACAAGCTTTTCCTGTTTTCGATACCTGTGCTGCTGCTGTCTGAGAGTTTTCCTCTGCCATGTAGGCAAAAAACTGAATCAACACTGTGACCTCACTCACTACTCACAAGTGCTGCATGGATATAGCGGTTTACCTCATGTTTACAGTGCAGAGTATTAAAAAAAATGAAACCAAATTAAAATACAATTCACATGCCAAAATTTCATTAAAATAGAGCTGATCCCAGGACCTGTGGTTCCTTCACAGAGCCGTAATCTAGTTCATTACATCAGTTATTTTATTCAGTCCTGGATCTGCAAAAGGTCTCCTATGTCATAGCACGGAGAGTGGCAGTACCTCAGGATTTCCAAAATGCACCTTGTAGTGCTGTGGGCACTCCTTCAGGAGGGGGCAACAAGGGTTTTGTTCTTGCTCAAACAGTATTTCTTTGTGTCGAGCAGTCTTAATATGATAGTATTCTGAAAGAGTCCTGGAAGCAGAAACCAGAGCCTGATCCTCCCTCTCTGCCTTTACCTGAAAGTCCTGATCCTCACTCTAGTCACACATCAGTAATGTGAGGGAAACAACTTCAACAGGAGGCACAAAACAGCCATGTCTACGGTGACAACTTGGACACCAGAGAATTTTCCTAGGAAGATGGAAATGTACTCCCTTGACTTCACACTCTGCTGATGAGCATCATGGCTGAGCCCACTACTGTGCCCTCCATGCTCTGACCAACCCCCCGGGGGTTGACGACTCCCTCGTGCACCCGGAGCCCCACCCGGGCAGAATGAAGGGAAGGATGCTGGGCCTGTGGGCTCCAAGGGAGTTTGTGCCACTGTTTTGGTAAGAATTGAGGAACTTTATTCATTAAAAAATCAGGTGCCTGATTGCCTACAGATTTCAGGCATTGACACAGTCAGACAGCAGCCAAGCAGAATTCTCGGGGATCTATATTTGGACTGGAGTCCAGAGAGGCAGTTCAGTAGGATGTCAGTGTGACAAATGTGACAGGCTTATATGAATCTTCACCTTCTCTTCAGAAAGGTAGTTAATGGGACTTGGAATTACAGAAGGTGCAGATAGGAGATCCATTTCATGCCCTGACTTTGGTCGTCTGACTCTCAACCAGTACCTAGAGGAAAATCCAGGTGCTCTGTTCTTCACCAAATTTTCCTTCTGATGCCATCCTTTCCTTGCCACTGCCAGCAAAGCCCCTTCCTGTTCCTCTCCCCGAGCCAACAGGCACTTTAAATATACAACAAGTACGGCAGAAACTTTCATTTAGATTCCTGACGACTGGCACCACAGTTATTATATCCCCAGACTGACAGTTCCTGCTGATTGGTGCCACTCAATTGAGAAAGCAATATCGCTTTGATATATCAACCTGGCAACTGCCTGCAGGAAGCTATTCTAGTCATTCTCTCTGAATTCCATTCTAAGAAATATACTCCTTTCAACAGAATTTTTCAGGGAAACAAAGGCAGAACATTTAAGAGAGGGGATGGGAAGATCAGTATGCCCCCCATAGCCTTAAACAAGAGCACCTTTTTTCTTATTGAGGAGGTAGTAACTCTACAGGAGACAAAGACCCTAGGAAGAGCCTTTACTCCAGGATTTTACACACCTGAAAAATCCAGGTCTTATTCATAGAAAAAGGAAAGCATTTTTAAAAATTTACTCCTGACCTATACGTCCTTTATGAAGAATTTGACATGTTGGTGTTTTAAGAATATGTAGTTTGATGTTTCAGTTCAGGCTTTGTTGTGAAGCTCAAGGGTCAAATAGTCAAGGCGCAAAAACAGTTGGGAGAGTTGTGCTCAGCAGCACTTCAGCTGGGAGGGTTAGGAGAGAGTTCCCTGGGATACTTACACTACTCAGCCACTGACAAGTTAGGGGACAGTCCATTTGCTCAGTGTGGGAATCGGCCTGTGCTAATATTTATAGGTAAAAGGTAAAGACAAAAGCGTAATTTTTAAGAGTTTATCTCAAAGGTGGAAACAAGCACAACTGGAGTATAAGAAGCAGGTAAATTATTTTTATTTAAGCTTTCTAGAAGGAAGGGAATCTGAAATCAAGGAGTCATAGAACTAGAGTACAATTAGATCAAAGTCAATACATATTCCCATATATATTCCCACCGATAATCCAGTACAAGGCTAATCATGTTCTCTTGCTTGTGGCTGCCAAAGTACTTTCTATTTTTTCTGAAAGAGAGTAGCAACCAACCTTAGCCATGGCTGGCTCTTCCCAATCTTGTTTCAAACAGTAGTCTCAAGACAGAAATATTCCCTCTGTCCCATGGCACAAGCAAAAGCAGAACCTGAGTTCCCTACGCAAGTAGCTGGGGCTGGCTTGATGGGGTATTCTGACAGGCACAGAAGACAGGCTTGGGGATCCATCCTTTAGCTCCCCTGCAGTTCCTCTGCTTTGTTTTTTTAATGCTTAAGAAAGTTTCACTTCAGTTGCTGGGGAAGGATTACCTGGCTACTACTGGTTTCTGATAGTCTTTCCTATTCCTAACTACTTTCATAGAGGTAGGTTATTCTCATAATCACAATGCAAGCCAGAGCCTGTGGTTCAGCCTGAAAGTTTTGGGAGCAGACATGGGTGTATGCTGTGAAGTGTTTTGCTAGAGCTGCCAATAGCAAGAGTCCAAGGACTTTCCAGAAATGCAGGTGGCTGCTTATGATTTCTTCATCTTCTCTGAATGTGATTGCATTCCCTTTAGCTATTGTGTGTATCATCCTTCCATTTACAGTTATTTTCTTAAGTGTATCTGGAGGGCAGTGGAAGGCTTTTAGCGAAGCTGTACTGCATGCTTCAGTACCGCTGTATGAGAATATTCATTCAGTGGTTTATTTAAGAAGGAAGCAGATGGTTTTGACGTGTCAGAATTGTAAGAACACTTTATCTTGGTGAACTGGTTCTATCGGTTCCTACCGATATTATTCACCTGTGCACATCTCCAAAGGAAAAAAGAGCATTTACAAGCAGCAGACAACTCATCCTGAATTCTACAATGTGCTGCTGCAGATTGAGGTCACAGCATCTCTGTGCTCTTTGTTATTAATACAACTGCAGGTGGAGCAGGTGGCAACATCTATTACATTAAATCCTATTAATTGAACGTCTTGTCAAAAATATCCATGTTTTCTAGATCGCTGTATAGCTACTAGCTGCGGTGATTTAAAGGCCGGTTATTCAGCACATTTTTCCAAAGTTTTGTACTGATTTCCATGTAACAACAAAAGCACACTTACTTTATCTTCTTACCTTTCCTCTTCCTGCTGTTACCTCTTAGTCCCCTTATTAGGGTGTAACATTTTACACTTTGTTTGTTTGCATACAGCCAGTAAAGTAATTCTCTCTCCTTCAGCACACCTGTGAAGGAGATGATGCCATCACGTAAAAGAAAGTATTTTATATTTCTTTCAAAGCTACTGTTACCTGCATTAAGCTGTATTTCTGAATGACTTTATTGCCAAGAAGTTAAAATATGAGGTAGCTGACAGCTCTCTGTATCTGCCCACCCTCACATCCTCATTTACATGCACGCAAGTGAGTGAGAAAAAGGAAAAATATGCCATCTTGCCATGTGACTGTTGAGGTAGCTGCATATAATATTAAACAATCTAGACTTCTGGTGTTTGTGCTGGAGATTGAAGAACTTGCGAAACGTTTCTGTCTAATTGGCAGGTAAGTTGGTTAATGGACTACTATCTAGGTGAAGCACTGGAGAATCAATGGGTTGTGGTCAAACGGCTTGGTGACATAGTGCAGTCAGCACGTTTGCTAGGCTGTGCACATACACCATGTCTGAGAGGAGCAGTACTGGTTGCCTTTCCTTGTACTCACCCTAACTGCACTATGAGGCACCTTGGCCTGCACAGTGAAATGCATCTCATCCCCCACGCTATGAACCATAAAAAGGAATATTGCAGTAAACCTACTACCTGTTTTCTGAGCATTCAGTTAAGAAAAAATTTGCATTTAAAATCGTGCTCATTCAGAAGTGTACAAACTCCTCCCCCATAGGACAATATTTTGGATAGCACAAAAAATGATTTAAAGAGTCCTTTGTGGGTGGAAGGGAGAACTTGGTACTATTCCTATAGCTGGATTATCTTTCCTATGTAGGCAACAAAAAATGCAAAAAAAGAAAACAAAAGGATGACAAGGGAAAATGTTTCTGGCACATGTTTCTGTTTCTGGTACTGACTCCCTTTTACGCCCTCTCTGTTACAGAAATGCTACGCTTGGTCAGATGGGCTGCTCTTACAGCTAGCAAGTCCTTCCCAGTGTCTGGCTGTTGAGGCATTGATTTATCTCAACGTGTCAGGCATGGCTCACAACAAAACAGTGAGATTTGCAAACTACACACTTTTTTTAGACATAAAACGGAGGGGGAGATTTCAGAAGAAAAAGGAAAAAAGCTGAAAATGGAAATGTCTCCTTGGGAGTGACAGTGGGATTTGTACGCTTCTCTCCTAAGCATTTCTGGAGATTTCACAGGAGCAGGCTGAGGTGGTGAGGCTGACAGTTTCTTTCTCTCCAGCTGGTTATGACTGAGATGCCTCCCAAGCATGAGTAAGCCTCAACAGCACTAGGAAGACACAGTGGTACTGGAGATGATGAGAAAGCTATGAGGATTTAACTTGCTTACAGTACCCCATGCACCCCTGCACTTGCCATTAATGACCTTTCCACTCAAAAGGGCTGACAGATTTGTTTGACAAGTCTAACAAATAAAAACATATATGGATAAAGAATGTCCTTTTCTTCATTTCCCACATGACCCACAGCTTATTCAGTGAAATAGCCTGAACATGTTGAGCTAAACAGGGAACACGTTTTGCAGTTTTCTGTGGGAGGAAAGGAAAAGGCTACGACATCCCAGGGAATTCTCAGGAAATGTGACACACTTAGGTGAATCAACAATCTGATATATAGCGTGTGCATACGTGCGCCACAGCTGGGTGTGTAAGAAGCCATTGTAGATGTGATTGAAAGAGGAGAACAATGAATGGAAAGGAAGGGGCAGGGGGGAAAGCTGCAGAACTAAATTCAAGCCTGTTGTAAACGGGCGTTACTCCACTGATTTCATATAAATTCTAATACTCTGCTGAGAAGGAAGAAATGAATATAACGTTTTGACAGGCTGGTTTCACGTAACCTGGGATTCAGTCACTTCACTTGTGAAATGTCTTCTGCACTGACTCACATGAACTGGTACCACAAGACCCGCTGCATAAGTACTCCACCTGTGTTTCTCCCAGAGCAACAGAGAGAGGTGAGAGTGTTATTAACAATGAGTCAGACCACTGAATTCCACGTAAGTGCTCTCAGGACAGCACAGCAAATTTATAAATTCTCAACATTTTCTTGCTAACAGTCTCAAGAGTACCTTCACAGATTTCACTCACAGCTATTTGCAAACTTCATTGCAAATGGGAAATATTATTTTGGTTTTGTCAGTTGCATTTGTAGAAGGGCTGCACTGTTGACAAGGTTTTCTGAGTGAGTTTGCTGTTGTTTTCCTAGAGCTACTCTGTACATCTTCAAATGAAGTATTTCTTCATAATAAGATATGTCAAACTTCATTTTGCAGTGAATCAAAGAGATTCTGCATTGAAGTGCCTGGGGAGAACTTTAGAAACTGAAGCGTGCCTAGAATTAAAACTTGAGGTTAGGCAATTTGTCCTAAAACCCAGGTTAAACATCAAAGATTCCCAGCAGATGACAAAAAATACCCCCTGTAGAAGACAGTCTACGATAATTAATGACGTTTGATTACTTTCTTGTTTTGCTACATTTCAGTGTTCTGACATGATAAAGTTTCCCTGACGCACTGGTCACATATGCATATTTATTTGAGAATATATACTTCTGGAACCCATCAGAGGCACTACCTGAGCCTGAGATCTGATCTTGTTTCCTATGCTTAACAGGCTTGAGGTCTGATATAATTGCTTGGAAGCTTCCAAAAAACCCAGATTCTGGAGGCAATGATGCTAGCACTTCAGAAGGTGGCAGTCTGCCTCTGAATCATAAGTGTGAGCATGCTCCAAATTCTAAGGAACTAGAGAGGTGGTGAGCAGTACATAAATCTCAATACTGCAAAGCAGTAAACCCTCTGGTACTGCTCCAGTAAAATGTTAAAATGAGTGACCAAGCCCTTCCCAAAAACGGACCTATGCAAACATGCTGGGCTGGATCAAGTCAAAGCCTTTGGTGCTTCAGAAAGCTGGGTTCATGCCTCTTTCTGTGATACATGACACATAGCTTGAGTTGTTTTCATAAATTCTAGTAATAGTCTGCATAGTTGAGTTTTTCTACAGTGCGGTCAGTTTATCTGTTTATCTGTTTCCAACAGCACACTGGCGCACAGAAAAAGGAAGAAAACCAACAAAGCATCCAGAGTGTTATGAACCATTGACCTATATTTCCAAACAAATCAAGTTTATGCAATGGTTATTTTTCCATTTTTAATACCGAGTTTTAATACTCAGAATAAAAATTAAGATTTTCAGAAAATTACCTACATTTGCTTTATGAAGATTGTCCCCCATCAGATGCTTCAAGACATTTACAGATAAATAAAGGCATTCCAAATCAACAGTCACTTTGAACAATGTAACTGCGCCAAGTTTAGAACAATCTCAAATTGCGTCTCTCTGTGTATAGCTGTGTGTACATGGACACATACGTATACGTACGCTTTTTTCATGCTCATGAAAGAACTTTTGTCAGACAATTTACGGATGATTCTAAGTGGGTATTCAACACCAATTCCTCTAGTGAAATTATGAAAAGATACACTAAGAGAAAAAAGAACTGTAAGTATAATTCAAAATTTTTGTCATAGCTGTAAAAGTTGTGATGTCCCAGGAAAAGGAAATCTGTTTGCTGAATTTTTCAGTCTGTTGGAGATGAAGCCTAAATGTCTTTAATGGTTTGCTGTTCTATAGAAAAGAATAAGAAGGAGGCTTCTTTCCAGCTTGCTGTATGGTATGACATTCAAAACACGTTTAGAATATAATTTCTATGATTATGATTACCCAGTCATAGCTTCAAAGCTTCTTCCCCTCCCCTCCCCGTCTCTCTTCTGTACTAGAATCAGTTAGTCTTAGGATACTCATCTCACAAAGTAGCAGATAGGAAAAACTAATAGGTTATACCCAAGACAGGGTGAGCTCCCCATCTCCATTCTTTTTACAGGAAGATTTTTTTTTTTACATATTTATAAAAACCACGCCTTTGTAGCAAAGTTTTCCCTTACCTAAGATTTTCTTCTGTGTTGCATCTCAGGCCAGCCAGCATTCACTGTATTTCTGGGCAAAGCATATGTTGCTCCTTGAGATCCTTTAAAATAATACAGATTTTGCAATTCATTATGATTATTTCAGTGCTGTTACATGGTTTTATAAAACTTTTAATTTTTTCTTTAATGTTAGAAATATTAGAATAATACAAGAAAAATATTGTTTATGCAGAGAAGCATCATAAATAAGTTTTCTTTGGACAATATTACTACATTAAAGTGTCATTGCATAAATAGAACAGCTCCATATAAACATTAATCTTGTAGTCCAATAAAAATTGTTAAATGGTATAGCAAAATAGATTTATCAGCACCTGACCACATCTGTGAAATATTTCAAATATAGAGGAGGGCTGTAACGTGTTTGTTTTGTTAAACTTAAAGCATCGAATAAAAACATTCACTTCTTCATTTTCATGATTGCATTTTTTATTTCTTTACGAAGGGAGCATTAGTGTATGTGAACAAAACAGTTCCACTCAGTAGGACACATAGCT
Source organism: Steatornis caripensis (assembly GCA_013398225.1). Taxonomy (NCBI): domain Eukaryota; kingdom Metazoa; phylum Chordata; class Aves; order Caprimulgiformes; family Steatornithidae; genus Steatornis; species Steatornis caripensis. The sequence goes on along the minus strand of VZSC01020021.1, from coordinate 55,961 downwards.
CAGAGCATTCTGTCCCATTTTCAGTGACCTGGAAAGCACGAAGGCTGTTGTGCTGAACAAAGGAAAAAAACGAAGAAAAAAGGGGGGGGAAAAAAAAAAGAGAAAAAAGACTTACCAAGATAGCTGTAGACAAATAGTACCTTCATTATCAACACAAATTTGAAACCTGTCAGTTTCCTTGGAGAAAGTGATTATCAGTGAAGTGGAAGCATGGTGCTCTATCTCACCATGGTCTCATTTGGGAAATGTTGAGAAACAGCAATGATAATGAATTTGAAAAGCAACAGCTCTGTTACTGTCATAACAAAATAGTAATAAATGAAAGACAAAAAAGTCAGACACTGAAGAAAACGATGGGACAATGCCTCTCATAGGAGAACTCTTATCATGTAGGACACTACTGACTAAAGCACTATTTTATCGTGTGGTCTTTCTTTGCGAAGTATTACGTGACATAATGAGACATTATTCTGGCTATACAAAACCAATTGGAATAAATTCCAGGATTATCACACAGTGATTACAATTCAACACAACCACATTGAAATAACGAAGACAATAGGGTTTCTTTCCTCTGCTGTATACATGACCTTTTCCATAGTCACCCTGTAGCTAAAGGGTGCATGTCACTGCTTCCTTTTCTCTGCTGTAAAATGACCGTGTCACTCACCAGGCATTCAGCCTTCAGGACAAGACGCAGGGTCATGATGGGGTCAGTGTGGTGGGTATTCATGGAATGAACGGGAAGGAAATTTTGGCAGCAATAATGTTGGGCAAGATAAAGATAACACTCCAGTTGATGAGAAAATCAGTGAGCAGGCACTGTATGGACACGATAAAAGCTTTGCTAACAGCAGTAGTTATTCACATGGAGTTTCCACATGCCACAGAAGGTGGCAGGCAGAATTTAATGGAGCTCTCACATTGAGTATGGGACCTGTGCATGAGCGGGATTGCAGGACATGCAAATGTGATTAGTCAAATAGAAGAGGGAAATCTGTTTCTTCAGTAAAAGGTCCCTCTGACTTATGGCCATGACAATTATTTGTTACTGTCTGTTTTTAATGAGACGTCTTGTTGGTGGCCAATGGATAATTCTCAAGCACTGACAGTACAACCTTGACTCAGGACATTCTGTAGTGGCACAAATGAAGAGGTGAATTTCCAAAAGGGTGAGACTCACTGTTGTGGATATACTTTGTCTGCAAAATTTGCATCTGTAGTTCAGTCATGCATAGAAATTTGAATAGTCTTGCTTCTAACTACCACATGGCTAAAAGGTTAAACCATTTACCTGGAGAGAGATATGAAAGCTGAGCATGCATTTCAAAACATAAAGAATATTTTTCTTGCAGACTGGGAAGGATGGCCTTGATCTGGCTAAAAACAACCATTGATGACTACTACCTTCACTGTAAGTTATTCTTAATGTACTAAATCCAAATATCTGCAGAAATTTGTATCCATTTCTTCTCATATTATAGTCAACCTTTAGAAGTTATGGCGCAGAAAAAAATATCTAGTTGACACTGGCATCCTGTATCTTCTGTCTTTGTTCCAGTCTTACATATAGCTGAGAGTTGGTCACTCTTGCTAAAATTACTGGCATTAGAAGTAGGTAAAAATACCCCACTAAGATTAAAGCATCAGAATAACTCGGTATGATACAATAGAGCTTACAAGGACTATGGTATTTTGTTGTGTGTAAACCTGCAATTAACAATGTTTGCTTTTAAAATTGATGAGACGTGTAACAGCATGATGGATGACATCTTTATAATTCCTCCCATGAAGAGTATTCAGAAGTAGATTCCACTTTATATTTACAGTTATTAACAACTATTCCTACTTTGTAACTGGAGAATGTGGTAGATCTATAAAAATAACATTCCAACATAAAATTAACTTTAAATAAGAAAAAACTAAGAAGTATACTACCAAAGAGTAAATGACCATCACTGATATGAGAGATTGTCTCATTCAGAGGAGTCCTATAAGAATCTAAGACACAATCACATCTACTATATCCTCAATAAAATGAAAAGCATTGTGACGTGGCTTTGAAATCATGCGAAAATCAGATACGTTGTGGAAAATGGTGCCAGAATTGTGACATCGAATATGTAAAAAGGCTATCCAAAACAATACCAACCAGTACTTGGGAATATACTTAGGATAGACTGTGATGTTCTTGTGGGAAAAAAAAGGAAGAGGTAAAATAAAACTTACTTTAAGATGATGATTTTTTGATTGAAGAAGTGAGGTCACAGAAGTTTGGTTAGAATATCATGTAAAAACAATGCAAGTATGAAAACGAATTTTTTTAAGTGTCCAGTGTCTGTACAAAAGTCATAAGTCATGTCATGATAGTAACCAAGATGAAGCCAGATACATAAACCTCAATGCTAATATCTATATTTGTAATTTTTAAATGCAGTAACAAATAATAATTATATTGTCACACAAATTTGCAATCTCAAATAACACATGTAAGACTGCAAAAATGAAATGTACTATAGTTAAATGTAAGATGAACATATGCGGCAAATTCTGTCAGTAGAATATGTATTTATCAACAAATTTCCCAAGATTTCTGACCGGTTTTACAATCAATACAATCCAAATTGTGTTGCCTGTGTCACAAAATTCCAAATGAGCTGTAATGGATAGTGGCCCACAATGCCCTCAGCTCTGCAAAACTACTGGATGTGAGTTTATTTGCACATTGAGATGTGCAAATGATAGGTTAGCAGAAACGTTAGAATACACAGGAAAGTAGTAGATAAAAATAGTTTTAGAAAAGGAACATCTGCACAGATTCGAAAGATCAAGCATTAGCTGATATTAAAATATTCTATTGTCAATGTCCATCAGAATCTTCAGATTATGGATTCTTCTCTGTTCTAAACCACTTCAGAAAAAGCCATTCTAAGAACAAATATTGTCTTCTGGAAAATAATGATTCTGTCTGGAGATGTTTCGTTGTGTTGATGTAGAACCTTATACCTGAAAAACATTCAGCTTTCCTCTCTACTTCTCTCATTTTCTTCTGCTCTTCTCACTTTTCCTATAGCTGTTACATATCTTTTACATTCTTTGCCTTTTTTCTCTACATTCATTCATTCATTAAGCTTCTTTTCCTGTGTGTTCATCCTTCACATGTCACTATTTGTCATCTTCTTTACTCTTTCGTTTCCACAATTTCCTTTTTCTTCATTTAGAGTTTCGTTGGGTTTTTTTTTTTTACTTTTTAACTAATTTTTTTGTAACTTCTTTCTTGCTGAGTCTATGCTTCTGGAGGGAACAATAACACCCCCAAGTCTTAGCATTTTGATACTATCAAGTCTTGTGTGGTAGCTTTTGAGAAATGGCAAGGTCCCTTGGAAAATGCACTAAGGAGTAGATAGGCTCCAGTCTTGTGCTCAGATCTGTTACTATTCAGTTTTGGGATTTGGGGTAAATTTTTGAGCTTTGTTGTCTTGTTAATTTTAATTTGCCTTCATAAGGCCACAGCTAGCTGAAGATAAGTAAGTCCTTCAGTTTTAATTTATGTTTTCTTAAAAAATTCATTTGGTTGACCAGGTGTAGACAAGAAATGTGATGCTTGCTGCTGAAGTGTGTTGTAGCTGGCCACAGCTGTCTCACATTCACCAACGCTTGGTTGGTTGGTTGTTGAACTGAATAGCGGCAGCTGAAACCCCTTGACCTGCTACTCCTATGGAAAGTGCTGGCTCTTGTTTTAGTTACACACAACTACTTTTTAGCTACCTGTACTGAGAATAACATAGAGCACTCTCCAGTGCTAGTAAGCACCTTGATGATGCCACAAAGTTGTTACAGAAAATTGCATGCAGTAGTATCAGGGTTCTGAAATGAGGGTAGCCTTTCTGTATGTGCTTACAAGGACTGGAGGTGCTGTTGGAGGGATCTCTCATGCAAGCTGTCCACAATGTATTGGCAGCGGGAGAGACACACCAGCGGCAGTTACAAAGATTAATGTCCTCTGGAATATGTTTCCCTGTCATTCCAACTGGGCAGCTCTCAACATAGCCCAGAGTTGCCTCATGAGCAAGGCACAATGAATAGTGAAGCAGTTTGGCCTCAAGGACTCTGCCAAGGATGATCTAGAAAACCGTGGAACACCAGGAAGCATGCTGAGAATGAGTAAATAGGTTCTTAAAGTGTAATTGTTGTTAACACTGTGCAAACAGTCGGGGAAGGCAATGCTGTGAATAAATACCTGAAGACAGCTGAACATCTCATGGTGCTTCAGTAAGGTTGTTACTGTGCAAGTTGATCTGAACTATATTTCACAGGCACTGAAATAGGTGTGTGAATTTTTAACTTGAGGAGTATATTGTTATTTGTCATGAAAAGGGCACCACAAACATGTATCATCTCTCCTTTTCTTTTTCTAGACTTTCCTCTCCGTAGTTTTCTTCTTTTGTCCTCTTCTTTTAATTTTCTTGTATCTTTTCTTTACTTTTTCTCATCTTTTTTTCTCTCCATCTGTTCTTTGCAAGATGTTGAAACAAATCTTAGTATGTGTTAATGAGTATTGCTAAGTACATTTTAAATTTACATAAGGAGAATCAGGAAGACAGTGAGCTGAGAAGAAGAAAGAGCATAGCTCAGTGTTGCTTCCAGGTTTAGTCCATTTCCATAGTCAGCTGCAGTAAGTCCTGTGGCATTTGTTGTGGCAGGAAGGGAAGAAGGGCAAAATGCAGAGAGAATTTATTTCAATTTTTAAAATAAAGTAATGTTCAAATTCCACAGAACCTTTTTCAGGATCCCAGCAGAGCTGCTTAGTCACTGTGATATTTTCCAAAACACAGTCATTACCTGTACCTTAAGATTCATTTCCAAATTAAGAAAAAAACAAAAAAAAGCAGCACTTTTTTTGCATGAATGACGATGATAGCAGAGCAGCGGCGGTCATGTTCATTACACGCAGCTCTGATGTTTTGGCTCCCCCAAAATTCACCACACAATGTAAAAGCCCCTGTCCCTTGTACCAGGGGACAAGCCCTCATGAGGATGAAGTTCTACTGCAGCCGGTGTTGGAAGATGAAAAAGCTGATGAGAGCAAGAGAAGCCTGGTGTGCAGCAGCGTGTTCAGTGCTTGTGCATGTCATGGGGCTTACAGATTTTGTACCAGCCAAGCATGGATTTGTTGGGCACAACAGAAGGAGTTACCCTTGGAGCCATGCTGGAGGAGGCAGGGGGCACCATGGGCCTCATATAGAAAGGCTCCTCCAAGGACCACTGGCACCGGGAGAGGGAGGGTTGCTGCTCTGTTACTGTGGAAGGGAAACAGGAACGTTGATGCCATGAAAACTGCTGCTACCCTGATTCGTGCTTCAGTCCTCACCTCTTAAATGAAGATTACACCTCTCTGGAGGGCTCTGAGGAGACAGTATAATAGACACTGTAATAGTGGAGGCCATATAAATAAAGATACCCTACCTCGTAATGAGAGGGAGGCTTTGTGTGAATGAAGGAGGATGTCAAACTTCACCCCTTCTTCACCATTGTCGTCTCCCTCCTGCATGAGGATTCCCCTTAAAAGTCCGAGTCCTTCTCTTTCCTCTTGTGATGTAACAGCATCTTCTGCTGCCCTGAACACCAAGATGTCATCTACTTCCCAGTGAAGGGGAAGAAGGAAAGGACCCTTTTATAAAAGCTCAAATCGAGCTATAAATGACTGGGCAGGTACCTTCTTCTCTGAATTACCGGTTGAAATGTCTTTGGTGACTGCTCTATTGAAAGGGAAGCTTTCAAAATATATGTCAAATTAAAGCTCACCAGATCCCAGCCCCACTCCTTATCTTCTCAGCCTCCTGCGAGTTTGGCTGGCAGGCTACTGAGAGAGGCTCTGAAGCTCGCAAAGCCCTGGCTTTCGGGACAGCCCCAATGCACAGGCAGCAGTCCTTGGCTGCCAGATGGGGAGCCAGGAGCTAGATTTGGCAAGAAGTGGAGCTCCCAGAAGTGTCTAACAAGTGTCCATCAAGGGTGAGGTCTGTCCCTGCTCACAGGTGGGTATCTTTGAATTGCAGCACTTGCTGACCAGGACTCCCAACACACTGGCAGGAACTTGCACAAGTTTTGCATAGAAACCTGCCCAATGGCCCAAGCTCCTTCAAATGGCTGGGGCTTGCTGAATTAGAACACTCCTCACAAAACATTTTGGTCTCAAAAAATCCGCATTTTAACGGAAAAGCAGCTTTATCTAAAGAGGTGTCTGTCACTGGAATCCATATTCCAAAGTATTTTTGTCTGTGGGCAGGATGGTATTCCTGGTAGCTCCTGTCCCCACAGACTGTNCTGCCCAATGGCCCAAGCTCCTTCAAATGGCTGGGGCTTGCTGAATTAGAACACTCCTCACAAAACATTTTGGTCTCAAAAAATCAGCATTTTAACGGAAAAACAGCTTTATCTAAAGAGGTGTCTGTCACTGGAATCCATATTCCAAAGTATTTTTGTCTGTGGGCAGGATGGTATTCCTGGTAGGTCCTGTCCCCACAGACTGTCCTTCTAAGAAGAGCCAAAGAGAGTATGCCACAATGTGGGAAGGGAAGCAACCTCCTCTCACTGTTTCACACTGGGATAATTTCTAGTCCTGCACATATATAAGAATCTGCTTTTATACTTACAAATCTAGATTATTGTCGCTGTATACTGTCTGAGCTCTAAGTAACACCCATATTTTTTGTCACATATCTCCTGAACTTGCTACCTGGTGCAGAAAGACTGAAGCACAAAGCACGGTTCCTTAGACAGGAATAGGTGCTGAACAGAACATAAATCTCAACACACTGCCTGTTATTGAATGATCGTTTTCATATTCCTTTTTTCACAGCTTCTACCAGCACGTTTTCTACTCACAGTCTGTTTCCTGCCCTGAGAGATCAAATGAAGAATTGCCATGACTGTAGTCTTGTGAGGATTTCCTTCCTCAAGGCTGCTTCCATGTATTTTACCATGCAAAGGAAGGAAAAGACAGGGTCAATCCAGACCTCTTCTTGAATTTTCAAAGCACTGACTACCAGTACATACGCACTAAAGTACTTTCCTTCAGGAAGCTGTGTTTTATTGTTTTGTTTGGGTTGAATTACCTGAGTTTTGTATTTACTTGGTTAATAAAAGACTCTGTATATGAATAATTCCAGGTTGCTTAAAATACTTCCAGCAGAGTACAATATGTTATTCAGATTGTAGTGGATCCTTGACTTCCTGAAATTATTATAGTACATCATTGATAGATACCATATAGACTTTAGAAGGTCTTTGATAATAACTTCTCTTTCTTTCACTTTATTGTTAGAAAAAATGCCCAGGTTTTTTACTTCCGTGCTGTCTGGGGGGATGATGCTTTATAGCATTTTTGCTAATGCAGCCGTTTTAATAGAATGAGTTGTGACAAGTAGGTGGTGTATGGAAAAGCTGGGAGAANTTTATTGTTAGAAAAAATGCCCAGGTTTTTTACTTCCGTGCTGTCTGGGGGGATGATGCTTTATAGCATTTTTGCTAATGCAGCCATTTTAATAGAATGAGCTGTGACAAGTAGGTGGTGTATGGAAAAGCTGGGAAAACATTTTCAAATAGCCTGTGTGCATGAAAAATATTGCTTCAACTATAGCTTCGATACATTTTCACACAATAATTTAAGATGCTCCTCAAAGACTTCCAGTTACCTACCCTGCATCATTCATGGCAAAAGAATCTCACATGTAGCTGCTTCTTAAGAATCTTGTGAAATTTTCTATATTAGTGTCTAACAGAATCACCAAACCAGTTATTTCCAGGTTGCTCCTGTCTTTACATTTACACTATAGAATGTAGTAACTAAGTCTAGGCAGCACAAACCTTTCCTTCCCTTTGATTAATGTTAGGCATATACAGGAGACACGGCCTTTTAATACAGAAATCTTATGTGTTTGCCATGTTTTAACACACATCCTTGTGCATATCACTGTAGTTAAGAGCCTTGTTAAGGAAGAAAGAATGAAACTTCTAAGCAAGCTGAAACTGAAAACACTTGGACAATGATGCTCTCTGGCCCAAACATAACAAGGAACCACTCTGGTTCTTCTTGGCACCTGTTTAATGAAGAGGAGCCCTATGCCTTGCATAGAAACAAATCCTCCATCCAATCAGACACCTCCTAAGTTCTAATTACCCATTAAGTGGGCCAAAACTTCCATCCAATCATCCAGCCTCTTGGTTAACTCTTTAAGTGTTTCCTTTTCCTCGCCAGCACCTTTACGGTCTCGTACAGATTATTTCCTCTGCTTTCTTCCTGAAGGCTTTCTTACATTCAGGAAGGATAGTGATTGCGGTTGAGAACGGGAAAAATATCTGACTTCCAGGAGCGTATGTTTGGCAACTGAGTGAAGCATGTGTCACTTTCTCTTTCAACGGACTCACATAGATTTTGAAGACCACTACAAATAATACCAGACCTTTGAGACCTTGGAAAGAAGGAACAGTTACACATCACCTCCCTTTCTATTTCTCCATTGGCTCCTCCATCTTTTTTGAATTGAACACCAGCATCCTCTCTTCACTTTTAAGTTTAATCTCAGTTTATCTCCCCTGCTAACTCTACCTGTGAGTTAATCTCAAACTGATAATTATGACAAAATCCATCTTAAACTTTTAAAAAAAAGAAATATTGTTGCTCCTGCTGCCCTCTGAGGCACTCCAGATAAATACCTCAAAGTAGCTCTATTAATTCCCTCAGAATCTCTCCCAAAAGTCATTTGCCAATAGATCCACAGCAAACTAGATTTTTCTTCAGCAGGAACATGCTCATTCCTCCTTAGCCTGTTTGGAATTGCTTTTGTAAAGAGCCTGATGCAGTGGGGTCGTAGTCAATGAGCACACATGGTACTACTGTAGGCACCATGGTTGCTATATTATGAAGGTAGACACATGAAAGACAGTTAGTTGCCTAGATAATCTAGTGACATCTGTAACGCTGAAAAGTACATGAGCAGTAATCATAGGGCTCCAAGGATAGAGATCCCACAGCTCTCTGGGTGACCTGTTCCAGTGTTGGAATGTATTCATGGTAAAAAATGTGCTTCTTATGTTAGATTCAGAAAAGAATTTCCTACATGGCAACTTGTGACTGTTGCATCTCATCCTTTCACTGCATGCCTCTTGAAAAGATTTTAGCTCCTCCTTCTCTGCACTGTCACATTAAGCAGGTTTAGGTAAGATCCCCTCAAATGTCTTTCCCAGTTTCAACAAACATGGTTGTCTCAGCCTCTCCTCATACATCGTGTGCTTCAGTCCCTTACCATCTTTGAAGCCTCCATTGGCCATGCTCCAGTGTGTCCATGTCGTTGTTGTCATGTGGGGAGAAATACAATGGACTTCTGATGCAGTCTCACAAGCGTCAGAGAGAGGGAAAAAATCACTTTGCTTGACCTGATGGCTACACTCATGTTAGCCACAGCGCCATTGCTGTGGAGGCACACCACTGTCTCTGTTCAAATTGCTGTTGACTGAGTCCCCCCAGGCTGATTTTTTTGTTTGGTTGTTTTTTTTTTTCTTTTGGCAAAGCTACTTTCAGGCCAGCCAACCCCCAGTCTGTACTGCAGAATGGGGTTGCTGTCTTTGAAGTGCAGGACTGCATTTGCTTCAAAATACCACATTTTATAGATGTCAACCCTTTTTTCCTACTTTGGAACTGCATTTCTTCATGTGGTGAGAGGACCCTTATTGTCCTTTCAGTGTGGAAATGTGAGCAATAACAGATTGCGGCAGTAGATAGCTATACACCAAAATGGAATTGTGAAAGCTTTGTAGAATACCAGCTGATTATCTCAGAAAACCAGTAAATGCATTTCCCAGAGTAGTAAAAACATGGATGGGGGTACCTCAAAATAAATGCTTTCATTAGCTAGCCAATAGGAAGAAATGCTTTTACTGTGGCGAATGGACTATGTTTGGCTCCTCCTTTCAACCTCTTTCACCTCACCTTCTTGTAAGTTTTTAGCTGCAAAGTAAAGCAGCCAGGAAATAAATGTTCATCAAAACAAACACCTAATAAAAAATAAACACACAGAAAGAAGAAAGAACGTAAGCTGCAAAGTTCTATTGCGGCATTTGTATACAGAATTTCATAGAAATTTTATAACAGATGCTGCCAAATTTAATTGCACTCAACATCACAAATCCTACTCTTGCCTCTGCAGTTATGAGGCATTTGATCATAGTCAAGATACATGTAATTCTACTTCCAATAGGAGAAAGCTATAGTGTCTTTGGATGCAAACTGGTAGGTCTGCCTTAGAAAGGAATCTGTGTGCACAAAGTTTGTACGCCATGTCTCCACCAGATGTATTACTCATAATAAGAAACAAAGAACTCTCTAAAGGGCTACTGAGAAGGCACGATCCATATTTTACTGAATTCAACAGGTGTTTTTCTCTGTAGCCTTAAAGGGCCAATGTGCGTGGATAGAAAGTGCCAAAGTAGCATTAGAAGATATACTAGGCATAGATATCTATGCACTGAGAACCATTAATAAATCTAGTAAGAAAACCTTTCAATTTTCCATGTTTTTTATCCCTATTATTATTATTTATTTGTAACTAGCTAATTCTCAAAGAATTGTGATTGCAGTTTCTTTATAGGTTGTCCTAGATTTTAGTCAAAGTCAAAATCTGTAAGCAGAATCGGAAAGGCTCTGAAATGCAGACTTGTGAGTCATTGCTTGTATGATAGAACTTCAGGCTGAAAAGGCTTATACAAAACATTTCCACAATACTTTTCTCAAGAAAAAAAGAAAAAAAAATTGAAAATACACAAGAGTCCTGTCAAAAAATTCTAGACATGAAAGCAGACAGCGTCAGTTTAGGTTGCATTCAGTAAAAGGCATTTTCGTTGTTGAAGCATCACATAATGTCACTCAAAATTTGCTGCTATTCTAATTCCTCAAGCAATTAATGGTCTAGATTAGTTTTCTCTCTCCAGTGCAACTCCACTTATGCTTTTTTCCAAAATACGGAACTGAGTACAAGCTTAGTAAAGGTGTATTTTTAAAGTCTATGATTTAGATTTAAACTCTCAAGCATGAGTAGAAGTTCTAATTGAAAGCAGAGAAATAGGACCAGGTTTTGAACACATGTTGGCAATTTTTTGTTTTAATTGAGGCAAAAGATTCTGAAGTTCAGATGGCACAAATCAAAGCACTCATTCTGGGGAAAAATGACATGATTCAGAAACTACATAACACATAAAATAGACAGAAACATTTTGACTGCCTGTTTAAACTTTCATCTAGTTTGGGAGTGAAGATGAAGCGGAAGAGGTGAATGGGAGGAAGAAGAAAGAAAGAGATTTTAGGAGACTTGATAGCTTGTCTTTAAGTGGTCTGAATTTTAAAGCACTTAGAACTGAGTTACTGCTGCTTTAAAAATCAAGGCCTTCATTTCAGTACTTCCATTTGGATTAGAGAAATTTTACTCAGCCACAGTATTCCCCTGATGCAGCAAACTGCAAACTGTTTCAACTGCCCAAGCTCCAGGGAAAAGTAAGGAACACAGAACCAATATGCTTCAGCCCTGGCACTTTAAAAAAATTCTCTTTTCATAGAATTTGAAAGTGCACCCAGAATCTGGAAGAACTGGAATGGAAGACATCTGAGAGCTACTTATAATGTCCTGATCTTGTGGACTACATTAAGCTGGCCCACCAAGTCATAAACTACTGTAGCTTTTGTTATGATTTCTAGCAACAGCAGATGAAATCTGTAAATCCTTGTTCAGATTGAAAAATTATGTAGAGACATTATCATTTTTGCTGTGTTTACTTTGAGCAAATTGGAATTATATTCTTTCAGCAACAAACAGTCCATCATCACAGAAAATGAAAGAGCAACCACAGTCAACGCACTCTGCCACTTCAGTTCTCTAAGTTTATGACGAAGGAACGACAACCTACGTGTTCTTACGTCTCATTTTTCGTTTTGAGTAGCCTCTATAGAATGATGCAACATTTCCAAACACATGCACATATTTGACATGCCATCCAGCAGAAAATATGCTGTACTCAGACACAAATTACTGACATTGACTCAGACATATAAATGTGTCAAAAGGTTGAGCAGAGAGAGTTCCTAGCCAGGTGAAGAGGTATGTGTCTAAGGCTCTGTCTCTGTCTTTTAGACATATATATTGTTTGTGCAGCTCTGAAACATGTACCTCTGCAGAGCTTGAAACTACTTCAAGCACACAGGCACCTATCATTATTTTAGGTAGAAATAAAGAACTTTGGGTAGGAAAAAAAGGAAAAATGGACAAAAGAGGAGGTAATATTATCTTCCTTCTCTTATGACTCACTGTCCAAAAATGTGAGACATGTTTTTTAGGATGACTTTAGGCTAGAGAATAACAAGCAGAAGTAGCTATTTTGAAGCCAGAGAATGAAATCAGTAGATCCAGTGGCTGCTTTGGTCATTATCTGTACTACAATCTTTTTTTTTTTTTTTTTTTTTTTTTGGCCAGTATGAGCAAGAGCATTCCCCTTATTCACAGAATTGTTTATGTTGGAGGGGATCTCTTGAGATCATACTCATGGTGTTCTTGAACTGAACCTGCATATCAAGCCCCTGGGTCTGCAGTGCACAGAACTGTGCTGTAGGCCATCACTTACTGACTGGTTTTCACATTTAGCAAGAGTATGGTATCTGTCCCAAACAGACCTGAAAACAAAAGTAATAAACTTAACGAAGCAGGTATTTCCACAAGAAGCTTAAGAAGCTGCCCATCTCCTGCTGACCAAGTGTTTCAGGGAATATTCATACACGCATTTGACTGTAGCTTTGTTCTCATGATTGGTCTGTCATAATAGACTGTAATTGAATTCATGACCATTACAGGTTTTCCATTACCACCTTTCAATCAATCTTTTCAGAAATGTCTTATTTAGAAGGGGCCCAAATTTCGGCAAGGGAAACTGCAGACGTTTTATCCATTGTCAGCGATAGATACTTTCATTTTAGAATTCACGTCAACTCCCAAAGTTTCTTTGGTTAAAAATAACAAAAACTGGAACTTGGATAATAACTCCTGTCTGGGAATATTCATATCAGTTATTAAGAGTAATTCATTTATAATTGCTATAACCCCTGAGTATTTTTCTCTGTTTTATGAATAAGGAAAATGAGTCATAGCTAAAGCACTGAAACAGGGCTCTAAATGACAACTGCATTTTACAATAACAAAAGGTCTAGTAACTTCAGCAGATGAAAACTTGCCCTAGGTGACATAGGAGGTGAGTGTAAAGACAGCAATTCAAGAACGAGATGAAGTTCCAGATTAAGACTGAAATTTAGAGCCTCGATTAATTTCCTAAACAGAGGCATCTGGCGCCATTTCAGGTGGCAGTATGAAGTAGGAGCCACAGGTTACATGTGCCTGCCTGGGCTATCAGCTGGAAGCCAGGCAATACACATCTGCCATCTGAGCTGGCACAAATGCTTATGTCTAGGCAACTGGATCAAGCTCTGATTGTCTACAACTAGTGTCTTTATGTGAAAGTAGGCGTTTCCACAACAGTCATTGGTGATCTAGTCAACATAGTCAGGAGAGCCTAGAGAGCAATGGACTTCTAGCCACTAAATAATTTTCTGGACTTCTTTGGCTGTACACACACAGTTCTGTTGCCTAAATATAGGTATTAATACCATTTTACCCTTGTAAATTAGGCCAAAAGATATAATGTAGGTCGTTCAGGAGATGCATATCCTTCTGAAGTGGAAGCTGGAGGCCAGGAAGGGTGCCCACAGTGTCTATAATGCCATCAGATAGATACCTACATTTCAGTTGAATCATACACCCAAGACACCTCAAAGTATGTGTCTAGAGATATATGTCTATGTGTGTCCAGGGGCTCGGCTCAATAGGAACTAGGTAAGTTATGTATTTTCACACCTGATGATCCCAAAGAACAGGATCATTAAGTACTTAAAGACCAGCTGATTATATTCTAGAGCCATTAAGAGTCATATTAAAGATACTCTGGGAAAGAAATGTCATAACAATAGACCAGAAAAAGGAAAATCTTCCATTAAAAGATAAAAAGGAGGAGCCAAGTACTACAAGCTGAGTCTGAGTTAATTTCAATTCTTTCTGTACATTTGGATAAATTACCATACCAGTTCTTCATAAGCACCTGCAAGACAACAAGGAAATGAACATCAGCCGACATGGATTTGCCAACAACAAATAATGTCTAGCTAATCTATTTTCCTTCCACAGCAGGATGGAACATTTTGTGGACAGAGGAGAAACAATAGATGTCATATATCCTTCCTTTAGAAAGACATTCTCTCTCATGAAATTCTCATAAGCCGGTAAAGAAATGTCAGTCTAAATGATAATACTATAGAACAGAAAACTGTACACTGACTGTGATTATTGATAGTTTACTGTCAAGGTAGAAGAACGTATGGAGGAAATTTTGCAGGAGTCCATTCTACTCTTCTATTAAATATTTTCGTTAAAGAATTGAATGATAGAGCAGTGAGTTTACTCATTAAGTTTGCTGATGATACTGTACCGGGAGAGACAGACAGTATGTTGGAGAATTGAAACTATATTTAAATAAACCTGTTAAATTTGAGAGATGGAATGGAAAAAAGGATGAAATTCTGAGCAGACCCATACAAAGTACTACAGCTGGGCAGGAATATTCAAATGCATAAATAACATACAGAAAAGAAATGGCTGGAGACCACAAAACTGACAAGAGAGGTTTGTCATGCTATTGTGAAGNATTGATAGTTTACTGTCAAGGTAGAAGAACGTATGGAGGAAATTTTGCAGGAGTCCATTCTACTCTTCTATTAAATATTTTCGTTAAAGAATTGAATGATAGAGCAGTGAGTTTACTCATTAAGTTTGCTGATGATACTGTACCGGGAGAGACAGACAGTATGTTGGAGAATTGAAACTATATTTAAATAAACCTGTTAAATTTGAGAGATGGAATGGAAAAAAGGATGAAATTCTGAGCAGACCCATACAAAGTACTACAGCTGGGCAGGAATATTCAAATGCATAAATAACATACAGAAAAGAAATGGCTGGAGACCACAAAACTGACAAGAGAGTTTTGTCATGCTATTGTGAAGTGGTGAACATGAATAGATGTAGAAATGGGTGTACGGCCTCTAATGTGTGAAATCATCTCCCTGCTTTGCAGTGTACTGGGTACTGAAAAGATCTCAGCTGAAGTATCATATTCCATTTGCTACACCACCGTCAAGAAAAATATGGACCAGCTGCTTAGTCTGGAGGAAAAGAATTACAATTTTCGGAGGGCTAACAAATATTCCCCCTGAAGAAGGGTCAGAAGAAGAGCAGTTGGTTAGTCTGGACAAGACAACGTGGAAGGGATGTGGGTCATCATTCTTGGCACCTGTATCATGCTGCCTGCTGAAAGAATACAATCAACTTCCCAAGACCATGTTGACTGGGAAAAACTGTGGGCTTAAACTGAAGCATGGGAGGTTTATAAAAACTTTCTGGTGGTCTGTCGCGGGGGAGAGTGGTTAAGGTTTAACGGTCGCTCAAAGAATCACCACCAAAGATGTGAGGGATATTTAATATAAGTTTGTAAAAAGTGTGACTTTACAGAATTCGATGGCAA
>VZSC01020021.1:22005-38872 GCA_013398225.1 Steatornis caripensis | reverse complement strand
ACTTCATATCTTGGCTCACTGTACCAACAGGCAGGGTCATAGAGTGCCCAATTATCCCAGCTCTTTGTTCTTATATGCTGATGAATGATCTGACATTGCAATGCGGCTTGTTAGTAGGGGGAAGGAGGGTCTACACCACAACATGGTCAAATGAGAAGAATGGGAACTAAGTGCATGGGAAAGCTGAGGAATTTCCAGTGTGAAAGGCCTTTAACAATGTATCCCCAGAACCACCTAGTTAAGTTAATTGTGATTTAGAGTCTCTTCAGGATCCTTCCACCAGTAAGATGGAAAATAAACAAATTCCTGTAGTTTCAAAAGACAATAGACACTATCTTCATATCATTTCTCCATGGAAATCTAAGAAATATAATAAATAAGATGCATAAAAGGAAAATTCCTATGCCTGTCTGAAGATTCTGATGCTATGATTCTATGACTATGGCAGAAGAAATTGAACAGTGCCAAATAAGTATCTTCCAGTGCTCATTCAAGGATTCAAGTTTGGTCTAAAAGACAGATGGAGACACCTAAAGCAACCAGATCATAGATTTTCTTGAAAATAAAAGAAATATTGCACTGTTATTTACAATGTCCATTTAGGTTTTTAGAAAATATAGCTCCTTTATAGTTTATTATCTTTAGTATTTCTTACAGCAAGTGAAGATACCTTGGATTTCTCTTCTAAAGTTTTGATCCAAGCTTTCTAAGCAGATGGAAGCATTTACTGCCAGCTAGCTTTTGAGAATCTGAACTCTGGTTACTAATCTGTGTATTATTATTGTTTGTCACATTACAATAGGAATCAGATGTTCTGACCAAAATAGAATAAATGTAGAAATATCTACTGTGACAATAAAAAGAAAAAAGCAAAACATTATTCCTGTACAAAGAATTTACTGTTCTTTTACTATTATACTAGTTATTTATTTTATCCAAATTACCAATCAATAGTATTCAAAGCTAATTGACTGTTTGCAGACCAAAGATGACCAAACCACAAAGTCTATTAGGTACAAAGTTATGAAAAAATCCTTGAAATGCTAAAAACTCTCAAAGATTGAAGTCTTTGAAACCAAATTGGTTCTTTTCTTGCTGTTTTAATGTATAGCTTAAGCAGTACTGAGCATGATCCATACAAAGTGCACTGTATACAGTTAATCACAAGACTGAAGATTAGCAAATTAAAGCATAATAAAATGATATCAACCAGCAGCAGCAGCGGCAGCAAATAAGTTCATCTCCACAGCAGGATACTGCAAATGTTTCAGAGAATAAAGAACATTTCAATTATAGGCCATATGTGTAATATTATCATGCTGTGCTAGCCAGGTTGAAATTAGCTTCCCATTTTTCATCTCCTTCTTCACAACCTACCCAAAACCATCTAACCCACTGGGATTTCTACATGCCACTGTCTGTGAAGTTTCCATTCGAAGAAGTCTGGATTTAAACCAGAAGCACAATTTATACAGTGCAATATTCCTTCTCATGCACTGATTTTGCACTGTTCAAACATAAATTTTGGGTAGAAAAAAATTGTGGAGAGGTCTTCTTGTGCTCTCTCTCTTTTTATTTTTTTTTTTTTTGCATAGGGAAAGCAAAAGACCTTTTTATAAGAATAAACTTTGCAAAACTTATGTTGAGTCTTTTATTATTTTTCTTTTTTTTATGTTCTGTAAAGGTCAGTGGGACAAAGCCAGGACCATGGCTTCCCAAGTATTGAATTAAAGTAGAGCAGAATCCTACAGCTTCCCAGTTTCTCCAAGACTTAAGAATTATATTTAGTTCTCCTTGGGCTTTTTTGTTGCACCAAAGAATGGTTTTCAGAGAACATATATTGCCATTCTAATTATTTTTGTTTTCATATATACATAGATACGTACTTTGTTTATTTTAAAAATTTATTTTCTTTTATTCAGCATATTTTAATAGCCTGGTGTGCAAGCTGCAAGTTTGTTTTGTTTATTTTGTTAAAGGAATTTGTTCAAACTTCTAGAGAAAAATAACGAAATACTCCTTATCAGTACTACTACTAAGAATATAAGAGGAAGTTGGATCACATTTTAGGGGCAGAGGTAACTGTAGTACATCATCCACAGTTTGAGAAAAGCAGCTTTAGTGTTCACTGAACCTTGTTTGGTGAGTTGCTGCTTAGTTTGTCGCAGCAATGAAGGGGAAAATGGCAAAATCATTATACTCACCTCATGGTTAGATTTTCTACTTGCTAGCTTGCAAGATCTACCTGGTGTATGCTTACTAATTTTGAAGACACACTTTTTTCCTCCTATGATTCCCTGAGAAAAATAGTTATCTAGTTTGAAAATTTGCAGTTGGATCAGTTAAACTGTACCATTTGATGAAATTTAAGCAACTAAGCTATTCTGAATTCCAAAACACCCAAAAGCATCCCTTGAAATACTTCACTAATATTGACACCAATATCCCAAAAAGTATTAATGTAACTAACCTTGTATAATTTTTGTTTGCCACAAATTTTCCTGGTAAAGGCATTTTGCAGAAATGTTGTTTTAACACTTAAACCTATGGATTTCTGAATTAGATTCCCATTCTTACTTAAATTAATCTGTATCTGTAATATCACCAGCTAAAATGTACGAGTAGGTCAAATTTATAAGCACCAATTAATAGCAGTATCTTTTGGCTACCATCACACTTGCTGCAAGTGATTTGCTGGCATTGATATGCAGCACATATGCTTCCTCTAAGAATAACTAAGAAACAATCTGCCTGGAAATTATCTACCCCTGGCTCTATAAAGCACTGTTCATCTATACTACCAAAAATGACAGCTGGTTCTAGCCTATTTACAAAAAAATCCCCAAGCCCACTATTTTCATTACTGTTGCTGTCATCATGCAGACACTTAAAAGAATGCAAATGCTATCAAAGAACCAGCTTATCATAACCATTCCTGTAATGAAATGTTACAATCATATATTTTTATGTAAACTACATGATGAAACTGTATAACAAAACCAGTACTTATATCCATTGCTGACTTTATAAATAAGTACTTTGTACTCAACTCCCGCATGCATGTTTTACAACGAAAAATCCATCTGCCATCTATCATAAAATACTGTCATATACACAATGATACGCAGGTGTCTACCAGCCATTAAATTGGCTTCCATATTTTTTTAGCAGGAGGGTTGGACTAGATGATCTCTAGAGCTCCCTTCCAACCCCTACCATTCTGTGATTCTGTGATTTTGGGCCCACATTGTGGGCCTTGTTAAACATTTGCTGCCTTATCTAAAGCACCCAATTTTCCACCACTTATCTTCTCTAACAAGCAGGTTTCTGACTCTGGAGCTGCACACGCACCAATCATATCATCACACCAGCCTGTTTCCTGCTAGTAAATCACAAAAAGTATAGTTAGATAAGGCATTAAACAAAACAGCCTGTGGGGACCCCAGTTCATTTTTATTCTCTGGCTAAAATGTAAGAAAATTCGCCTGAACTCCAGTTTTGTACTTTCAAAGGAACCAGACTGAGAAACGTGTCTATTACTTTCTCCCATTCATACCTCAAATAAAGAAGCATTCATTGGGCCAGGGAGATAAATAAAAAACTTGACATAACGGAGGGCCTGAGTCAGATGTAGGCATCTTAAACTTGAGGCCCTACACCAGTGGTAATTAATTATACAACAGGAAACCATTTCTATAGGAATAACAAAGAGAGATTTATTTTATAATACATGTACTCCATTGTTCAGGAAATTTCCTGAACAGGCAAATTCTAATCTGTTCTCCGAAGCAGGCAAATGAAGGTGTGAGCATATGTTTCTGCCTCCCTACATAAACATACAGAGAAGCAGACAAAGGCAAAAGAAAGTAGCAGGTAAAACTTTCTTTCTGTGTTTGCCATTAAATGAGGCTGATGTGGCTTAGAGAAGAGACTTGTTCCTCTTGGCTATCTAGGGTCAAAGCATGGACTTGGCTACTCTAGAAGGCAATTCAGAGCACCTTACAGAGGCCACATAAACCTAAATTAAGTGCATAAAGTAATACTGCCCTTAGCTGGGCAGTATTAGACGGTATGACAAACTTGGAGAGCAAGGCAGCAAAACCACAGGCAATGTTTAAAGAGAAAAATTTTACCCATAACATCTATCGTGTCTTTCTCTCACCTTTTTTTCTAAATCTAAAAACAGATGCTGCAACAGTCTCATGAAAAACTATATTTAGTCCCTTCTCTCCTCAAATTAATCTCTACCGTGGTACATCTCCTTTTGGAAAGCCACCTGAGGAAACTATTCTTGCATAGATCCTCTTGATGTGAATTGTCTTGAAGCTAACAATGTGATGGCAAATATAAAACAGAGACGATTTATTTCTTTGCGTATGTGAAGGATCACATGTATTATTAGTAGGAAGGATGTTTGCATAAAAGGTGGGACCCAATTTAAATATCTAAAAGCTGTAAATATGCATTTAAATCATCATCCTGGGCCCCCTTTATAACTAGGAGAATGGAACAGAGTCCTCCAGAGTAATACCCACATTGGAAGCTTGGGGAAAATTTCACTTGTCATAACATGGGTGTCTATTGTCACCTTCAGCACTTCAGGTTACCAGGGCGCATACCACAGGGGCATGGGTGTCCTACTTATCCTGCATCCCGTCTACCAAGTGCATGCAGATATTTGGATCTGAAGAGGCCCGAGATACCTCTTTTGGGGAAACTGATTTTTGCTTTTTGCTGACAATGAGATGAATTGCCTGATAAAGAGACCTATTTCTCTTCATTGATTATACAGTAAACCTATGGTAATCTATTTTGAGCTAGGTGCCAACTTTCAGATGCCTTAAGTGAGGACAGAAGAATCTCAACTTCACAAGCCTTTGGCATGAAATAATGACGTGAAATGAACATAAGGAAGTGGTGCACTGTGTTTTTGTATGCACTACTAGAAGAAAATACTATGCTCAATAATGTGTTTTTTTTATTTCATTGAAGATGTGTCTGCTGCATTTTGAGAGGTCATAAGCATCACTTTTCCTAATAGCTTCTACAATCATTTTCAAAACTCTAGTATGATGCTTTGTAATGTATTTTAACATGACCCAACGGTGGATGTAAATGAGTTGATTTTTTTTGGTCACTTACCGCTAGTTAAAATATAGAAGATTAGGGTACTGTTATACTTTCTGTATTTGAAAGTCACAGAATAATACAATAGTTTATTCAACAACAATTGCAAGCAGCAACCTTAGATTTATGGATTTTTCAATTTATTTCACTAGGTGGTAAAAAATACTTTTCTGTGTTAACTTTGCTTTTTTCAGTCTCAAGGTTACACATTTGTTAACCTTGGATTGTATCTCAGCAGTGTTGGCTGGTTTAGTGAATATTTCATTGCCACTTGCATAAGCATTCTGTTCATTATGGTAAAGTCTCAAACTACAGTAGGTCAAAACAACATACATTGTATATGCACAGATATTGAGAAATGAAGTTGTCAGCATCATTCAGTATGTCACATAAATATTTCTCTTAAGAATTATCTTGTGCTTGGTGCAGTTTTGTATTTGTATTCATAAGTGTATCTCCCTTCCGATAAAAAACAAGATTATATAAATTCTAGTTTTCCCTCAGTGTCTGCAAAACATTCTAATACCATGGTGCTCTTCGCAGTGTCTCTATCATGTACTTACCCTACCTTACAGTTTTCTGATTCTCACCAATGTTTATTCCCTATTTCAAATTACTTTTTACCACTCTGGTGCACAAACCTAGACTTGCTGCATGCTTTCTGTGGTCTGCTTCTGTTAATTCAATTTCTGCAGAACTGCAACTTTAATTAAAGTAAAATATATAAAAAAATCAGTATTTACAAAAGTGATCTAAGTTCTGGTTGTGTTGATTTCAAGATTTATATCCTATCAATTTTGTTAGGGGAAACTAACATTTTAGTGGCTGTTCTGACACTACATTGCTATTCAATTCACAGCAATTGCTGTAAAAATATCTGGTGTTTGTCCACACACAGTGTGATTAGACTAGAGATCAAGGATATCACTCCAATCATGTAATCAGTCCTCCCCAAAACACCTTAAGGATTTCTGGTCTCTTTAGATGGCCAGATGAATTGGATTTGACACAAATAATGCTTTCCGGGATTTCTTTACTTGGTAGAAAAAATGCTCCTGATGACATTCTGTCATTTCCTCTGTTATCTCAGAAGAATAAGGACATTTGGGTGAATTTGTCAGAATATTCCTCTATTTTTACCCTTTTCAGAAAACTAAGGCATGGTAAAGCCAGTTGGTCAAACCCCTGCCCATACCTCGTAGAAAGAAAATCACTTGGAAGTAAAGCAAACAAGTGTATGTACTAGGTAGCAGCTATCTTCTTTTTGACCCATCATTTTTGACAATCTTTAATGTATTTTTGCCATTATTTCTTAGATTTCTAAATTAGGATGTTCAGCAAAGGCGCAGGTCTCAGTATATTTGGATTTCCTTAAGCTTCAGGCAGCATTGCTTAAATGAGGAAATGTGAATCTGTAACAACAATCTTCTCTTTTTCACTGTGTATTTTCTAGAGAATAAAAGTTTCAGGAATAACTTTCTGTCTGCATTAATGACAAACACCTGGTTTTCAAATGCTGTGTGTTTCGGATAGGGAGAAGGAATAACAAATTGAGTAAATATCCTAGTGTAAATGCTTGTCGCTTCATGCCAGTTAATTTTTGACCATTTCAGAACAAGTAGATGCCTCTATTGGTAAAAATAAAGATATAGTCCCCTATTCTTTCTGTATGACTCTTTTCTTTCTTCTTTGCTTGCTTTCTTGCAGAAATTACTTCTCCTCATTTTTTTAGCAATTTGGATACATGAAAAAATAATGCTGTTCATATACCTTTCTAACGCAAGACTTCCATTCCTTGCTAGTTTTTCAGCCTGCCATTTCAGGCAAGGCTAATTTCTGCAAGTGGCTGTGTCGTGATTTGTTCATATCTTTTAGAAACAGAAAAAGAGCCCGGCAGCTCCTGCATTGGGAATATTAATACAGAATTGAAGTTAAAAGCCTAGTTACATTGCTGTAGCAACAGGGCTTCTGCTTTGGAGTGACATATAGTTCCCAGACTGTCCTGCAGCAGGAGAAATCTTGTCTGTGAATGAGGATGTTTTAAAATGAAATACTCTGTATCTCAAATAAAGGGACGAAAAACAACACAACCTGACTGGGAAAAGATGGCCAACTGTCTCTGGGAAGCTGTGTCTCATCCGTCTTACTTACCCCGCTCCAAGACCCACTGTCACACAGTGAGTCCACACACACACACACAAACAGGAATACCTCAACTTAGCCAAAATGCACCCTTCCATTAAAATAACTTTATTTTGTTTTCTATGAAATACAAGGAGATTATGGTGGCCAAGCTGATGTCCTCAAAAGCTCATGCTACCAACTGTTTCAGACAACTCCCATCAGACAAGGCTGCATTATTGGGGGTATGCAAGGGGCACAGCTGAAGATCTGTTGGCTACTGGCTGCATATTAATTATCATTACTTAGTGCACAACTGCTAGATAATCTAGGAAGCGTAAAGGGTAGTGCTGGAAGAATTCCAGCGTGTGACACAGATAGATTTTCATTTGGTTACTATTGTGTTTTCTTGGAATGATGCTTGCTTGGAGGGTAGGTATATGCTTCCTCTGAGAATAACGAGTTATACTTCTAATAAGTAAGTCTAGCAGTATAATTTTTAGACTCTCAGAGTGAAATACTCACTTGTGTGCTGATACACTTGGCTTTCTTTACAGAAAGGGAATCGGGCACCTTAGAAGAGAATGTAAACGACAGGGACCCCCTAAAGCATTGCATGGTATTTGTAGCAGTGTGCTTAAAAATCCATTTCTCTCCAGAGTGTAAGTTCTCTGGAGAGAACCAATGCTGAAGAAAGCTGTATTTGGGATTTAGAAGACAAAAATATGTTATTGTTCAATAGCATATTCATAGCATTATTCTTTCAAAAAAGCCTAAGCAGGCTGCCTCTTTTGTTGAAGGGGGCGGCATCCACCATTTATGATAACCTTGTAGTTGGACCTAGGAAAGCTGAACTTGATTTCCTCCTCCTTTCTTCTGAAAGACTGCCTTAGCCACCAGGAGTTCTCAGATATTCAAAGGAAGAAGCGTGTAATTCTGGCATTACAAAGATTAATGCATAAATGGCCTCACACCAATTGCTCTAGTTAGAAGCACCTCTTCAGAGTGCCAGGACGTCATTGTGGTTGTGAGTGTCTGCCCTTGCCCAGTATCAGATAACCTGAGCTCATCTACTTGAAAATAGTGATCAATCTAAATTTTGTCATGTGGCTTTTATATTACGAAGTAAAATTTACACACACAAAAATAATCAGATTTACTCCAATAACACAATCCGCATGAAAAAAGCCATGGGGTAGAAAAAGCTGAGCAAAACCTCCATGCTCAGTAATGATTATACTGCACCTCCTCCCACTCTTTGTCTGTTTTGATGATAGGCTTTGTAAGTAGAGATTTTTCTTTGGTTTTTAACTGTGAAGCAGCTAGCATGCTGCTGGTGTCATGAGATAAACAGTTAATAATCTTCATCATGAGAGAGAGCAAAAGGGCAAATGATGGCCCGAGATCAGTACTGAATCCTATTATTGGCTTATAGCAGCAAGTTACAAGTTTGACAGGTTTAATAAACTGGTACTGATATTTATTAATATCTTTTTTCAAGCGTGTTTCCACTGGATACAAAAGGATATGCAGTTTATCAAAAAATATGAAGCAATAGTCAAAAGATCACAGTGCCAGGAGGTATTATTGGAATCCACATTTTGAAGGAATCAAAGTAGGGTTAGACATTAAAACTGTTAGCGATAACACGCAATACTGTGCTAGAAAAAAATAAGTCATAAGATCCATGTTTCAGGACTGTTTTGAAGCATATGAGTATTTAGAAAGAGCAGCCAACAAGAAGGTGTAGGTCCCTGAACTTTATTTTTCCCTTCTGCATGAATATAGGTAAGGCCTTTCTCAACATACACATACTTTTTTTTTTTTTTAATGATAATTTAATCCCTCAAATCCACGATTTCTGCTCACTGTGTCTTGTTAATGGCAACACTGTGATGCCTAGAAATCCAGACTGCAAGAAGTTGTACAAAGAGCACAGGAAAAATGTAAAGCCACTGAATGAGAAGGTTGAATAGCCAAAAGAGATGCTGGCCACACGTTACCTCCTTGGCCCCTAAAAATCACCCCAGTCAGAGCGCCCAAGGGAAGCATCTCACTGAATCATCAGCACAGGCCTGGAGGACATCCTGGGGTCCTCCTCTTGAGCCCTCACAGCACACCACACACATCACGTTAGTTAATTTTAAGCACAACAACTGCCAGGACCAAAGGAACACATTCTGTAAAGATCTAAGATGTAATTGACAACCTAGCTAACATTAATGAGCGAATAGTAGTGCACAACTTTTCACACCCAAATTGGTACAAAAAACAATTTACATCTACACAGAACGTTGCATTAATCTTATCTGTATTAGTATAATTTAACAGTATAGAGTTCCAGTTATGTGACTGTGTGTTCCTTGCCAACAGCATCTGTCCAAACATCTGGAAGTACCGACCTAAGAAAATAAAAAAATGAAAAACAGACTAGTGGTTGGTAGTCACTAAGAAATTGAAAAAAACTCAACTATTCAAATCAATACTTTTTGTTCTAACATAATCTGCATTATTGAATAGCAATATGAACTCGCAGAAAAGGATCCGATGTCCTTCTTAATTAAAAATATGAATTTACTTTTTTTTCCTAAAGATAACATAGATAACTAGACTATTCTTAATCAGCTTCTCATAATACTCTAAACACTTTGAATACTCATCCTAAGACACTCATTTTTAACTTAAATTACTCGCCTTTAAGCACATGATCATTTAAATGACAATATGCAGGATCATATCTACCTATATGTATAGGTAGGTATGTAAAGGAATCCTCAGCTTGCACAGCGTGAACAGAGCCTCTCCTGTAATATCTCCATCCTTGAGGCTGGTGGAGAAGAAAGCAGTCAGAAGAAAAAATGATGGATCAGGAAATATTCAGAAGAGCACAGGGGGTCAAATGGTGGGCTAAAGTTAGAGCAGCCCTCATACTGCTTTTTATAATATTTTACATTTGGTCCAATGATAGAAACTTTCACTGATTACAGGATCTTCTGGCTTTTTTGTCTTCTCTCTTCTGAAATAATGAACATTTATGTAAGTCTCAGAATGATGATGAATATATTCCCTTCTGTTACTAGAACTGGCTGAAAAAAGTGTCTTTGATTAGCCTGCTGGGTTGGACAATAAAGTATCTGTGAGTATCATTACTGGACAGGTAAGCGGAGGCTTTTTCTGAGCTGTCTGCCAAGCAAAGAGAGTAAGCATTTTACTCTTCCAAATTGGAATCTTTTTCATTAAAATTGATAAAACTAAGACTCTGGTATTTTTTTCAACCACAGCCTCTAAAGACGAATGTGCTTTTCAGCCATGCTTTTAATGTATGGCATAGTTCAGAGATGAATTTGAATCAAAGCAAAAGACAGACTGTAGTCATTTTTAGACAGGTGAACAAAGGGGAGAGGCAGCCTCTGGGACATGTCTGCCTTCATATCATGTATAACACACTGTAATATGGCTTATACTTATGATTATTAACACGATTGCAGAATTCATCCAGCCAGAACGTTCCCCAAGACTTCCTCTGGGACACACTCCTTTTCATACCCTTTATATTCTTGCCTTCAGAGCAGTTTTGTGGTTTTAAGGGACAGTATCAGCTTGCCCCTATGGCCTGTATGCATTTCTTTTGCTGCCAAATGGAGAACGGAAGACTTAAATAACAAACAAAACAGAATGGCTGAATAACTTCAGTCGTACGCCCTTCAAACCATTTTGTTGCCTGAGAGAAATTTCCTCCAATCTAAATATTTTTACACCTCCCAAAATCCAAAGAGGTTCTGCAGGTGCTGCTAGCTGATAACTGTTTATAGAAATCCAACTAAAGGTGATATTTTGTACCATCAAAATCCAGTTTAGCTTAGCATAGCCCAGATACAGAAAGAAAATTTTCCCGTCAGAAGAATATGTGGGCTGACCAAGACAGGATCTTTATTTACGGTCTCTCCATTTATCTTCCGAGCCATAGAGGAAGAGACTATAGTATAATGACTATACAAGAATTTGCAGTAGCAGTAGCACAATAAACTATGCTTGCCTTTGAATACATGTCTGTGTGTGATTGATAAATGTAGTTCTTACGCACAAGAAGCACGTGCACACTGATAATAAAGTTTAATCAAAGGGAGATCATTGACACATGAAGTTTGTTTCATTGTACACAGTAAAAATACATTTCTCTATTAGTGATAGTTTTGAACCCATCATCATTCATCATTGCAAGTAATTGAGGCACAAATAATAATATTTTAATGAATTTTTAACGGCCCAATTGCATTAATAATTCAAGTAGTTTGCCAGCCAAAAACATATCCTTCGTGATTGTACTAACCATAAATCTGTCCACTCAGAATGATTATTAAGTCCAGTAGTTGTGTTTTTTCCAGCATCAACTCGAACTCTCTTTTTCTTCGCTTGGTTTTGCATTTTGTTATATAGTCTGCTACATGCTTGCATTCTGATACTACCCTTGAAAATCTCATACTGTAAAAATATTTCCTTTTTTCTCATGGGCTTTACACAGAGCCACTCTGTTCACTGCCAGAAGAAAACCTGGCTTCCCTGGTGTGGTGCTGGAACTAGACTGAAGCTAGATCATGCTTTAACAGCTGAGCAAGTGCATGTGTGACTGGATGTGTGGGTGGGTATGCCGTTCCCTGCCTACACTGTTGAAGGTCATTTCTCACTGCATGAAAAAAGGCAAAATTTGATATTAGCCATTGTACAGGGCAAATTTTTCATCTATACACTTAAAATTAGTGAAACAGCAACAATTTATTCCAGAAAATATTAAAGAATAGTATCTTGTGAAATTAAGAGTATTTTACTTAGAAATTTCTCTCTCTCTCTCCCCCTCTTTTTTTTTTGTAAGAAATGTATTGGAAATAAAAAATAGAATTGTTTTTAACTGAACCTCCCAGTGGTGATCTAGGCAAAGCAAGGAAAGGAGTAATTTCCAATATTAGCATTTGATTTCTTAATTTTCCAGTCTATTTCTTATGAATTTGTGCATATATTTCAAGCACTTAAGTCTCTTGTATCAATATTACTTACCTCAATAAATATGAAAGTTTATATATTACAAAGACCTGAGGAGATGAAGCAGCAACTTAGATATCTCTGCAAAGACACTCTCTTTCTTGCAGCATTGATGCTGGGGAGACCTATTTTTGCATTTCACAGTAAAGAGGATTTCTGATTCTTTTGGGGAAAAATACTTCTTTTAGCCATAAACATCAAAAGAATTTTTTTTTTTGGTGCGTGCACGGAGCCAAAGCTACTACCAGATGTGAGCAAAGTGACAATATTGCAGTGATGAGACTGAAGTTGGAGTAAAGAATGACACAATACTGCAAAATTACTGGCAGGAAGGAAAAAAAATATTTCCTAAGAGCTGGAAGTAGCTATAGTCTCCTCCTGTTTTGACAGATTAGCCTCGTGTTCACCCAGGTGATGTATAATCATATTTGTCCTACCTGATTTAGGTCTGTTCATAGACAGTCTCTCAACCAGTAAGACTGATGTCTGAATAAAGACTACTTGATGAAGACTTCCTTTACTGTGTGTCTTCTACTATATTTGCACTCTTTCTGTGGCATTATACGAAGCACAACATATTAATGCAAATTAAAAACAGAGAGATGATTGTATTCTGCCTTTGCACCTTTTATCTCACCTTTGACATAGGTTTACCATCCAGACAACATCCACTGCAAAACATATGTTCTTCACATGCTCTTTCCCTCTCTTTCTCTTGTAGTATTGATTTTTGTTCTTCTCCTGGAAGCAAAGCTCGACAGGTCATTCTTCCAAATCCCAGTGCTGCAGCAGTGAGCTTATTTTTTATCAGTGTTCAGGGAACATGAGTTACAGCTTCTCACTGGGCACAGCTCTGTTTTAAAGGGTCTTTTGCAGCTCTGTACCCAGCTCATAAAATACAGTAGATCCTGTGCATTGATTTCTGAAAGAACACTTGCAGCAAATTAGTTCGCAAATACCTTAGCCCGTGTTGAGGTTTCCAGGTTAACATCCTCACATCTAGGAGGAAGGTTTGGAAACCTAATATTTATTAGTATCTAATTAACAATTTTCGCTTGTTTGTCAGAGGAGCTCGGCACCAGTAGCTTACAGCAGTTTCAGTGAGAAAGAAATAGGCCTGAATATCAGCACTTTGTCTTCACCTGCCTTGAAATATGAAGAAGTGCCTATAGATCAGCCCTTAATATTCTCTTCACATCCTAATTATTGACAGAGTGAGCAGTTTAAAACACATATATTATTTCATATTATATGTTTTATGTAGTATCATATCCCATTATATAATATTATAGTATTTATTTTAAAATATACTATAATAATATAACATCATATCATATCATATATCATTTGAGGTGACATGGGTTTCCCTCCTCTGCTAGTTTTGGAGAATCTTGAGTTCAAGTTTTCAAACATAAAAAACGTTGAAATCATCATCATCCCTCCACATAACTCACCCCTAAGTATTTCTTTTACAGTTGTCCTTTAGTAATTTCACAAAAATAAAAGTCCTCCTCATTTGTTTTTAAATGAACCCCTACCAATAACACCGGTGCTCTTCACCAGAAGTGAGATTAACACCTACCTGTCTTCTATGGTTTTCAGTTTCCAGAGAAACAGCATTTAAAATGTGAAGTACTCTGTCATGTACTGCTGAGCTCAGGCAGGAGAATATGAACTTGTCGTCTTCCAGTCCACTCTGTTCTCCAGCCTGTCCAGAAGTCAGCTTATTATTTGCTGATTCTGCATGCTTGATTGAAATTCAGTTTCTACAGCTTTCACAGGCTTATGCAGACCCCAGCATTACATAGAAGGTTGAAGAATAATACATGAATGAAAGCTTAGAGCATGAGATCCAGAGTATAGTAACGAGGATGCAGAGGTGCAAACTTTATTAATCTTAAA
Organism: Steatornis caripensis; assembly: GCA_013398225.1. NCBI lineage: Eukaryota > Metazoa > Chordata > Aves > Caprimulgiformes > Steatornithidae > Steatornis > Steatornis caripensis. The sequence goes on along the minus strand of VZSC01020021.1, from coordinate 24,685 downwards.
CGTGTCAAGAAATTTAGCTGTACATAGCAATAAATGATACAGTCTTGATAAGAAGTGTGATTCATTGGATTATGAAGATCAGAGGTTCAGAAAGAAATCAATCTGTTTTAAAGCCATCAAACCAATTACAGCTGCAACTGCAATATTTTAAGCGGGCCTAAAGCATGATTTATTTTACCATTTTTATACTTCAAATGGGATTGCTTGTATAGTCACATGCAGTGCCGCTGCAAGTGTGTGTATTTCACAACCCAAAAGAAACTCATTGTTTTCTATGCCTGATGACATTAAAACGAGTGCTCCTTAGTGAGAGATTACCGTCTGATTTTCTGCAACTTCTTTCAATTCTAAACAAGGCAATTACTTTCCCTTAAGAAGAAATAAAAGTTTATTTATGGTCTTTAGAGCCATGATATTCTCCTTAGTGGCGTGCTCAGTGACAGTCTGAAAGATTTTAATGTAGCCATAATAAGGTTTCATCCTTTTGGCTATTCGTGAAAAAGGTGATCTTGAAGCAGATCTCTGAATACATCTTTGAGGCTTTGAAAGTATAACATTTCTGAGGCTGCATAAACAAGAATTCAGAGTATTTAATATGAACAAATTCTCGACAAGACCTTACATAACACAAGCACAATATGTAGATCCATTGAAGGATGAAAAGGAACTAGTTAGATGCAAGTCAAAGCACTTTTATAAGTCACAGTTAATCAAATACAAATAAAAATAGGTCCTGAATTTTTAAACAAGATCCAGTTGATTAGATTGGGATCATTTCGTATTACTCAGGAGCAACAATTTTATGCAAGATGAGCAAACATCAGGAGCATTCATCATTCTTCATTTGTTTTAAAAGTTTACTTGTGCATGGGTTCAAGTTCGTATTTCTTATTATTACTGCTGAATTAAAGTGATATAATATCGCAAAGTGGAAAACATTGACTACACTGAAATAGATTTTAAATACAGTGTTGAATATAAAAATGATGTCTTTTTGTTAAAAAACAGGCTAGAGGCAGCAATTAAGTAAACAGAAAGGCACTGCAGAACACAGTTTAGCCATTATTGCCTTGTGTTTGGGTTATCGTTAAGTTTCATCATCCTTCTTGCTAAATCCTCTATTTGACGTCCTTCTTTTAGCAGAAGATGAAAGCAAGACCAATTTGTTATTAGAAGTTAATCTGTTTTTCAGACAGATCTTCAGTGTCATGCCTTTGAATGCTCTGCTCATAGAAGGAGCTCTCCAGCACACTCTGTAGGACACCAAAAGGTTCCTTCCAAGCCTGTAAGTTCTCTGCACAGGCTAGACAGTTACAGTTTAAATAGAGGGATGGCCTGCACATTCTTTGGAAGCAAAGCTATTTCTTACTGTGTTTGTCTAATACCAAACACATTAGAATCCAGGAATTTGTCTTAGGCTATGTGCACATTGACTGCTCAATTAGTAGGACTTGATAAACTATCTTGCATCCAGATGAAACAAAGTTTATGTGTCAAAAGTGTATATGCTCCCATTTGGAAGTACTTCATAATTCTTGTTGACAAAATAAAGCTGTCAGAAAAGAAATGCCAAAAATACCAGTGGGGAATGAGGATTATTCCTAGATTGCGCAGTCAGTTGGGTAATATGGTTCAGTAGGCCCTACCAGACCTGAGTTATCTTCCTGTTTCTGTTGGAACAGGAACTCGTGCTACTTCACCTACACTTACCTGTTAGACTCCTGTTTGGACATGTGTCTGGTGGTTTTTTCTCCATCAAAACTTAGATGGCAAAGGAGGCTGGCTTGTGAGTGCAAATGGAGAGCACTCTTGGACTTAGATCCTCAGAGGTAATCCTAGATGCTCTGCGTTGTACATGGCCTTTCAGACAAGGATAACGTGACATTTGTTAAGTGGTTAGCAATGCAGATCTTCCCTCATAAAGCAGGACCTAAAAGACGTATCTCAGTTGATTCATATCTCAGTTCTTTTCTTCAGAGATCCCTTTTGGATAATTGTCATTAATATCCATGATGTGCTCAGCTGCTACCAGAGTGGATGCTACACAAATTCTTAGAACTATGCATCTTGAAGCTTGGCAATATGAAACAAAAACACAGTCAGACCTCCAAGCCCTATTTATAAAGCCTAGAGAAAGATTGGGCTTAGTCCTTTGGCCTGACTGAACATGTCACGAGAGACAAGAGTCGGCAGTGAACAAAAGGCACTGGAGGTTCCTGGGATCCCTGAACATCTCAGACGCTGACTTTAAACATAATTGTAAAAACTTCACCATTATGGAGGAATCATATAAGATGATATATATATAAGATATTCTTTTTGTCACCTCTTCTTGCTGCACTTACAAGCCTGTGCAAAATCGCAATTCCAAGGGTACCTAGATGAGTGATACCTTTTATATTCTGAACAGTTAACAAATATCTTAGGAATAAGAAGTGTTTAATCATTATGAATTCACATGCTATTAGTTGTAATATACTGATGAAAGGAATTCATTTTATGTCCATGCAGCTGTCATGTGTACTGCCAGGGGTGTTATGTTCTAATTTAGTGCTAGTCAGCGGGCATAATAAAGGTGTTACTCATCAAATCATGCGATATTTGTGTGTCCTATACTGCAACCAAAGCACAGGGTGGATGTAAATAGCTTCACACTGACATTAATATGCTATAATTTAAT
>VZSC01020021.1:0-20427 GCA_013398225.1 Steatornis caripensis | reverse complement strand
GAGGCAACTTCCAGCTGTCTGTAGAAGGCCTCGTCAAGTTCCTCTTCCTGATCAGGTGGCCTATAGTAAACACCCACAACAGTGTCACCTGTATTGGCCTGCCCTCTAATTCTTACCCATAGGCTCTCGACTCGTTCTTCATCCACCCCTAGGCAGAGCTCGATACATTCCAGTTGCTCTCTGACATAAAGAGCAACTCCACCACCCCGTCTTGCTGGCCTGTCCTTCCTAAAAAGTACATAGCCGTCCATGACTGCATTCCAGTCATGCGAGCTGTCCCACCACGTCTCCGTGATCGCAATGAGGTCGTGGCCCCGTGACCACGCACAGATCTCCAGCTCCTCCTGTTTATTCCCCATACTGCGTGCATTGGTGTACAGGCACTTCAGGGAGGTAGTCGAGCACGCAGGTAATTAATGACATCTTTAATGTCTATGCATCATGAAGATAAACTGGTAGAACAGAATAATTAATTAAATTGCATTTCTTTTTAACAGAAACCAAACTTGGTATTGCACTTTCACCTAAATTAAATCCATCTGATTAGTATTATAGAATTAAAACTGCTCTGAGATAAATTGGGTTTGTATCTTTAGTTTCTTCATGGTTCTAATATCTGTGAATTGCATTGTACTGCTTAAATATCCTGCCATCCTTTCAAATTGCAATACATACAAGCAAAGATTGCTTAGCTCTTCTTTAATAAAATAGCTAAGGAAGGAAAAACACAATAAATGAAAAATACACTACACAATTCTCAAAGTCCTATATTTTTAGCCCCACCACAAAAGATGGTCTTCATAGCATGCTCTTCATGCACTAAATTCAAATTATTTTATATTCAGGAATAAAAAAAATAAATCCAGGGGTCAGGCAATCCATGAAACATGCTGCCCCTGTTCTAAACCTCTGGTTCAGCTATACCACCAAGTTGTGACTGATCATGAGCACATGGTAGAAAAGCCATTCAAGAGTTGAACCCTATCTCAATGCGTTGGCTAGAGGGAGCATCCAGATGGAGAGATAAATTGTGTACAGTCAACCAAAACTGGGAGGTATTTAAGTGTCTACGTCTATGAGAGCAATCAAAAAGCTTTTTCTTCAGCACTGCCCAACTGCTAATGTACCTGTCAAAACTCATGAAGTACCTCCTTGCACAACAGGAAGGCTTCTGATAGGAATCGGTGAACAAACTGCCCGTTCTGCACTGCTGGTCACCAGCCACAAGCTGCCGCAATGCCTGCCTGCCCAGGACAGCCTCGTGCAGACGTGCTTACGGTTAACTTGCACCAGGAACAGTGAAACACTGCCACGCCCAGGAGTCACAGTCTCTTTCACCAAAAGCCTAGCTGAGGATCAAAGGTCGGGCTTTCTTGTGATAAATTTTGCCAGAGCTACAAGTTGAAGAGCTGGCTTTTGTTTCCGTCTTACCCTGCAGATGAAGTTAGAGGGGAGCAATTTCCAAACCGGTTCACAAATTACTGCTTGTACAACTAGGCTGTTCGCTAATGCACATGGTGAGTGCTCTGCTCTTGAAGCTGTGCTACTATGCAGCTAAAAATGCAAGTGTCCGTGAGCAAAATTCAAGCAAGCAAACAGCAGTTGGACTCTGTAACCTAAAATTTGTGATGCTTTGCTGTGTGAGGGCATGACCTTGTTCCTGTCATTGTTTGCCTATATGGCACACAGTCATTCAAAATTAGGTACAAAGTAACCCTCCCGTTAATGACAGTTCAACTTGCTTTCTCGTTGTAGTTTTTTTAGGAGGGAAAAAAAAAAAAAGCCAAGTCACAAAGGCGTTTCTGTGGGACTGCTGAGACCAGGATCCATTGGGCATAGGAAATTCTCAATCCTCTTCTAACATAAATAATGGTGTGCCATACTCATAACATCAGACACTTCCAGACTTCTTTTCTAACAGTGTTTATTTTCAGTGATTTTCTCCTGAGATAGCAGAGGTGGTTTCAAATAGTGCAGTCTGAATGCAAAACAAAAGGCCAGTGCCCTCTGACCAGTGAAGATGGGGAAAAGCCATCCTAATCAATGTTGTTACTCCTTTGCCTAAAAGCAGCTGGGAATTTAATTAGTTCTATAACTTGTTAGTGTTGATGGATATCCGCCCTTTGCCACGGAGCCGCTGTTATATCTCACCTCCAGACGCTTCTTGCAGATCAGTAGTTCCCAATCTTTTTGGAGTAAGTTATCTTCACTGCTGCCTGCCTTGCCTTGCCCCTCTGACCAAGCACTTTTTCCTCACTGGCTTTCGCCAGTGCTGGATGCTGCTCCCTTCATCCCTGCAGACTCCTTGCTTCTCCCCCAATGCTGAAACCTTGCTGCAGCCTTGCCTTGCCATGTTCCAGATGTCTGCTAGTGCTCTGGTCTCCCCCTAGCCAGCTCTTCCTCCTTCCATCTCCTCTGATATTTAGTGCTGTGATGTTAACACAGAGATTTGCGTCAACAAGTCCAGCAGAACCTATAATACTGGGGTCAATCCTGGTTTTCATTGAGACTCATCTTTGCTGTAAACCTCTTTCATGGATCAACAGCCCTAAACCTGCTGCTTCAAGAGCGGACACCGTAGAGCTAGAGATATGGGTGTTACCAGCTCAGGCAAACTGATTTCCCTCATGAAAAAATGGGGGAAAAAGTATTTTTTTAAATATATATATAAAAATACATATATAAAAACTAAAAAAAAAGGTGTTGAGAAAGTGAATTTCTGATCAATTTCAAACAGAAAATGGTGGATTTATCTCACTGGAATGAAAACAAACAGGTAAAAAAAAGTTTCAATTAAGTGCTTAATCCAGTCCAAAGTATTCTTTTTTGTTTTGCACTATATAATCCTTTTAAATGTATTTGGCTACATTCAAAACAGATTTTTTCTAAATGGTTCTATCTTTGTATTTTCAAAAGTTTTTGATCAAAGCTGTTTGTAATCTAATATACAATATATAATCTAATAATTTTGGTACTCTCTAAAGCATGGCTATCAGAAAATAAACCATTCACAATAACAACTTTGCCCAAGTCTGTCATTAACCATTTTCCCTCCTTCCTTTTCCCTTGGTGGACCTGTAAAGTAGATGGTCTTAGAAACAAACCTTAGTGTGTTACAACTGAATGCTCTGCTAAACTGGGACTATGAGTCTGCGATTCTATGATTGCTTGAAGCATGCATACAAAATGTCTTTTCTCTATGTCTGTATAAGAAAGAGGAAAAAATATAACAAAAGCATTGTGTTAATTTCATATTTATATTACTATAAAATTAGAAAACCCAAGAGATTTAACCTACTATCAACCAAGTCTGTGCTTTCTCATCTACCTCTGTATATTGTATTTATTATATTATTTGTTATTAGGATTAGCATTAAATTTGGGATGAATTTGGCCAGATGCTCAATATTTTCATACAATATTGTTGAGTATAGCAAAACTTTCTTAAGTATAAAAGAGTATCTCCTTTTAGGACTATTTCTAGTATGAACACTGTATTACTCCCTTTTCTTCCACTGTTTTCTTTCTTGACTTTTTTTAATGATCAAAAATTTGCCCTTGTCATCCATAGCACAGAAAAAGCATTTTAAGATGTTTTACTGGAGTGAGTCAGTGCTCACAAAGTCATTTTTCACAGATTACTTCAGACCACATACTAATAACATATGCATACTCACTACCAGCTTGTCTGGGACAAATGATAATTTTGACACTCTCTAATGCATCACTTTCACTGTGTTTAAGGCTTTATTATCCTGGAAATGTTCGTGGGCACTGTAGGGGAGTCAGATCTTACAGCCTTTCAGTAATTTTCTGAAAACTCCTCTTTAATCAACATTTCTCGTTTTAGCAGTTAAAAGGATTCTCAAAGTTAAATATAAAGTAATGCAAACCTGTTATATCTGCATTTTTTGCTTTATATTTTTGCTGAATGTCTTTTTAGGCTTGAGTGTATTTTCATATCTCACCTTCAAAAAAGTAAAAATCCATGAGGATCTAAATGTTGCTAGTATGGGCACCTGTGGCCCAAATATAAGATTTTTAGGGTAATGAGATGCTGACTTCAGGTGGTGAAGATGTTGTTATCAGCCATTTGAAGATTTCACACGTAGCCTCAGCAAATTTTTCTGATGCTCTAGCTAAACTACTTGCTACCCAACCTAATACATTAGTCTTAGTAAGTCTCATGTTTGTGAAATTTTAAAGTTATTGTAAACTACATCAGTAAAAAATGTAACATTAATTTTTCCCTGTATTTTTGATGCTTTGGTTAAAATGTGCAATTTAAGAGATAATGTTTGAGGCTGGACCAAACCTCTCCGATATTGGTAGGTTGGCATATTTTTACACAATACAAAGCTTGTCACTGTTCTTGGAAAAATTGCTCCATGTAGGTAGTGTTTGAGAAGGGGCATACACAGCGCAGTCAGAGCGGATGGAAAAAGGCATGCAGAAATGAAGGGCTAACGCCACAGAGCACAACACAGTGCCACATGGAGATACTGCCACTCTTCAGGTCCAGAAAAGTACCCACGCCAAACTGCTTTGCGTATCTTGCTCTCTTCTTCAGTTACCTGTATTCAGTTATCGAGCACAGAATTATGCCATGATGATCTACTGTAAAAGACCAGGAAACCCCCGTACAGCCTCAACAAGCGCTAACATGACTCACAGGGAAATATAGACGGAGGGCTCTCAGCTAAAGTGCTCATTGAAAGTATTTGTGTTGTGAATAGAGAGACTGCCTTCGTCTGATTACCCCAAAGCTCAAGAATATATAAAGACAGATTTTTTTTTCCACTCATAAATCAATAGAATTGTATCAGAGGTACCTGAATGATTTATTTTTCTTTTTTTTTTTCAAATGTACAAACAATGAAACAACCTTCAGAGCCCTAAATTTTACATTTTTACTAGCCTGAAATAGACCAGAAATATTCCTTCTTGTAGCCATCAAAATCAGGTTTCACCAAGGAAAAAGAGTTCTGGACATTGAAAATATAAGTCTTGATCTGAAATTTGTTCTCAAATGAAATGTCAAGCGTAGCCAAGGATCAGAAATCTGTTGTTAAGTCTTACAGACTGCAAAAGCTTCTGAGCAGGCTTAATATTTTTCACCAAAGCAGTGACACAGAAGTCAAGTTTGCAATCTTATAACTGAATGCTATGGCTCTAGTAAGAGGTAAAAAACTCCTGTGGAACCTAACATAAGACAGTGGAACAAAGTATGAGTATACTTACATATGTATGTAATGATTTCAAAGCCAAAACCCTGAAATGCAGCAGTCTAAAACATTTCCAGAATTACTCCACATCTCCAAGATACCTTTTCTTACTCTCAGTTAGTACTCTTTGTCTCTTCTGGTACTCAGCCTTGATCTCAAATGTAAGCAGCAATAACAGGAAAGTAACTTTCTGCTTATACAGAGAGTGTGAGAAAATCTAGGGTGGCATTTTTGCTTGTCCCATTTAAGGGGAAACCTTTGGGACATCTTTCATACTCTGCACACATCAATGTAAAATGACAGCAAAGAACCGGTAAGCTCTATAGCTGTAATTGAAAACTGAAGTTCTTCCATATTTAGATTCCTTTAGGCATTTCATGGCTACCTCCACTCCACTAAACCATCTCACAATTTCATGTATTAAGTCTTTCTCTTTTCCCTTCTGGACTTGAAATACGACAAATAAAAGGCTCAGATAGTTTTATAATTTATAAAATAAAGAGATTAATAATGGGAATATTTTTGAGTCAACTTCTTTCTGCATATTTCTTGTAAATATGTTTTTTAAAAAAAGTAGTCTCATCACTAACAAAAATGGGTTTCAAATAACAGCGTTAATATTATACTTAAAATAAAAGCCAATCCTTTCAAACAACTGAAATCTAAAATAGAATAAAAGAAAACAATAATTCTACATAGGAGAAGAAGAAAACTTGGTCCCATAACAGTGATATTTTTCAGAATAAATCTCTGTGTATGTATGTCTGCATATAAATTTTTATGTTTTTATTTTTTGTTCATGCATCTTGTACTTCTAATTAAAGAAGCATTAGCAAACCCACAGAAATTAGTTGTTACTCTAAAAATCCATTAAAATGGTATATTTTCTTTCATTTATCTTTTCCTGTCGTTGTTTTACTGATATGGTCCTGATTCAAGAATATCTGTAGAAGGGTGGCATGAAAGTCAACGTTTGTCTACTGTGATACAAAGGGAGAATTGTATTTGCCATGTCAAAGCAACACTGTCCAGGCTACAGCCTGCCTTTGGACTGAAATAGGTTTCCATACAGCTAGTCACGTTTTCGCAAGAAAAAAATGAGGAAAAACTGATCAAGCAACAAAATCAGATCAACCAGGTAAATGGTTTCTTGTATGGTTGTTGGCAGATCAAGAAAAGAGCCTACTCTTTGCCCAAGAGTTAGTAAGAATTGGTTCTCAAGTGTTCTGCTTCCTCGTTTCTGGCGGGCAGCTGTAACCACAACGCAATCTGTTCTTCCTTTCCCTGACTCCACAAATTCCCATTTGGCAAAAGTCGTAGTTCTCTGCCAAACACAGAGGTTGCTACTGAGACAGATGTCAAGGCTGGAGCATGGAGAATTACTACAGCACAAATATGACATGGGTAGAGCCATCTTGTTTAGTGTCTTTCCAAGAAACATCAAAAATTGCAAACCTGAAAAACTATACTGCAAAAACTCAGCAGTTTCTAGCCTCACGATCACTCCCTGTCTCTCGCATTTCCTTGACCAAGTACGATAATGAAGAGGACCAAAAGAAAGAAGTCAGATACAGCCAACCCTGAAAAACAGAGGACTTGCAATGGAATTTCAGCAACATTTCTTAACAGAGAGTTAATTTTTGCTCAGGATGTGAAGATGGATTAGATGAGTCTCTCTGTTGTTTCTGTATTTTCTATTATCATCTTCTTGTATATCCTGGGATCTGCCTACATGTTAATATCATTTATATTCTCTTAAATATAGCTGGATTTTTGTAACAGGACCTCTTGCATATTTAATCTTAAAATTGTACATGTGTACGTCCATCGTAAAACTAGATTACCCAAAATATTTGATGCTACTGAATTCAAACGATTTTATGAGAATAAATATACTTCTTTAAAACATAATTTGATCTATATGCTCTGAGAATTCAAAAGTTAATACTTTAGTTATAAAATCCCAATGGTAGATAGAGCTAAGAATGTCTTTCATGCTTTCATGTTTATGCATTTCTTACATTAACATATCCAGGTATATGAATAATCTCAAGGCTTCCCAAGTTTGCAGTTTTATTCACTGATACGTGGAATAATTTAAAATACACACTCTCAACCTCCCTTTAATTTAACATAATATTTATTTGAGCATATAGAGAGAGTGTTGTTAGATATGCTGCAAGGTTAGGAGACACTTTTCAGGTGAACTTCATGACAGTGTGGTTCTTTTCCATTAGCAGCAGTAGACTTCACTCTAAAGAACTTCCTCCATAACCTATATTTTTTCCAGGCATAAGAAAATACGTGCTAGATAATAGACTAGTCTAACATAATGCTTAAGATGAATTGAGACCTTACGTATCCAATTGAAAAAGCATGACATATCTTTAACTGTGTATGCCCACCCTTAACATATACTGATGTTGAAATTGTGATGAGAAGTGCAGTTTCTCGTGTCACAAAGTGACAGTTTTGAAAGTTAAGAAATACAGTAGTAAATAGTGGGAAATAACCACCTTCTTAAGGAGACAACAGAAAACATGGTTGTCTTAACTGATGGTTAAACTTTAGTGTAATGACAGTAACTTCCCTGTGGATATCCCTCAATTTCATTGGAACACTAGCAAATTGTTACTCTTTTCATTTCATTTCCATTGTTTGTCTACAGACAGTTGCTACAAGAATACAGAAATGCCTCCTGTAGAGAACAACATCTACTTGCAAAAGGATAGACAAAATAATCGGCAACATTCCTCAAAACCATCATTCTGAGAAGCTGGAAGGGTTAGAAGGTTCTTTTCCTACATTAGTGCATTAGCCTCAAATAAATTAGACAGAGGCTATTAGGTAATAGAAAGAGATTAAAAGCCCTTAGGAAAGGAGCAATCAATTAATGTCTAAAATTTTGACTACTCAGCTTACATTAAAGCTGTGAGAATAAGTGCAAGAAGATCTCAACTTTTTCCTTTACCTTCTCTGCTTTCAAATTCTAACACAGNAAAGCCCTTAGGAAAGGAGCAATCAATTAATGTCTAAAATTTTGACTACTCAGCTTACATTAAAGCTGTGAGAATAAGTGCAAGAAGATCTCAACTTTTTCCTTTACCTTCTCTGCTCTCAAATTCTAACACAGACTGCTCCATGTATGACTGCAAATATGCATGGCGTGCCCATTACTTTCGTTATAGTGGGACAGGAATCTTTTCTTCCTTTTAACAAATAAGGTGGATCAAGGAGTGAATCCCTCCAGAAATAACTATTTCCTAACTGATGGTGTGTTAAATGTGTCTTGTTTGACATACGCGAGTTGACTTTTTGTTTCACATTTAAGGTTGTAAATGAAATGAAAGGCGAACACTAATAGTGATCTCACCAGGTATCGCGTTATGATTCTGTATTAGTTTTGAATTTTTGCTTGTGACAATCACAGCTGAGCTTTAGAAAGGCACATGGATTTGGCAGGATCGTTTTGACTACAAGGTATAAGCCAGTTATGCTATGGAAATTTAAAAGACACTTTACACACTGCCGTCTGACTTCTATATTATTTAGCATGTCAAAGGGCTAAAAGAAGAATGTCAAGCTTGACAATGAAGTGTGTACTTTGCCTGATATAAAGCACGTCCTCCCTGTAAAGATAGAAACTGATTCATAATCAAACTTCAGTGAACTAACTGATGTACTAGAGAGGCCTTCACAGAGATTTAATATCCAAAACAACTACCTGAAGAAAAGAAAACCTTTCACTGAAACAAAATGTTCAGGAAAAGTATGTATTAGTTAATTCCTTTATATATCAAGTATTCTGATACCTGATATTAAGAGCACTGCTGAGAGTTATAAAACAGTTCTGAAAAATTTAGATTGAAATATGGCATTTATATTCAAGTTACGTGAGATACGTATTGAATTTAATGAAATGTTTGACAACCAGCATTCATCACTATCTGACAGTAAAATTTGTACTATATGAGACTGTAATGTAGCATTAGTTGATACAGAATGAATACTGACTGCACTGTGTTAGTTAGCAGGGAAAAGATGATCACAACATATTAGTGTCAAAAATTGTGACGTCAGAAACTAGAAGACTGTAACTATTGCAATTATGAAAGCTACTCTGGCAAAAAAATTATATAATGTATTTGTAAAACATTAAATTGGGACATATACTATTGTTATTGAGGCATATTTAGACCCCTTACAGTTTTATAGAAATATAGAGACTTGGGTACATTTACAACAATTACCGTTAATGACCACTGACTTACAAAAATTTTATTATCTCTAAATTGGTGGCAAAACTTTCAGTCTTATTTGCAACACAGAAAAGAAGAAAGCGTTATTACCATCACCTAAACCGAAGGATGATGCTGAGGTTACAGTCGGAGCAAGAGACAGGTTCCTCCAAAATTGAGATCCTGCCCTGAACAGATATCCATAAAAGCCTTTCCCACTGTACTGACTAGACAAAGGCTCTGGGAGGCTAAGCTTTTAGTTTAGGTACTTTAAACATCTAACAATATATGCAGTGTATTTACATTCTTAGAAGCTTGTCTTGGCATTGCTACAGTCTACATGACTGCAATGTATTCAGCACAAGAAGACATGCTCAGAAGATGGAAGTAAAACTCAATGGGTAATCCTGGAAAGGAGTGAAAGGCAGTGGCTTACAGCAGAGCAACGGATTGTCATACAGCAATGGATACAGTTCAGATTGTCATGATATCATAGGAACAGATATGGGAGGAGGAGGACGTGTGCTAACTCTATGTGCATGAATTTCATCCATTTGGAGGCTAACCCAATGCTTTCTGATTGCAAACGGTTCTGTATCTAATTTCACTAGTATAAAACCTAGAGGAATTTTTGCACTGATCAGTAGCTAGAAATGGTCCAAGTTAGCCTCTAATCTAGCTCTAATAATTCACAAAGTTTGCAGATTGGACACTCAAAGCTGCCAGTGATAGCATCACATCTCAGCATGCTCAGACCTGGTACTGTCCCCCATAGCCATGGCAGATACTGTTCTCAGCAGGAAGACTGATGAGTGGCTGGGGAGTTAAAGAATGACTCTCGATGAGAAAGAGTTAGTATCAAGTTTTAAAACAATGTAAATCCAACCAATTGATATTCTGACCCTTTAAAATTGTTTTCTGTCTAGCATCACTCATATTTGAAGATTTGAAAGAAAGCAATACGCTTCAGCAAACAAAAATTGCAGAATTAATTTTGAATGGGTTCACTGTGGTGACTTAAGCTGGAATTTGGCAAGTATCAACATATTTGTGTTCCCTGGATCTAACTATATTTAAATCTATTTTCGGCAGCTAGAGAAAGCAAAATTAAACATTTATTCTTGCCTAAAACATTATCAATGCAACCTTCTGAAGGTTTTCTGCATTTTGTCTTTTTACAATATGGTTAGTTACAGTGTATCACATAGACAATCTTTATGTTTACCCCTATATATACAGCAAGAATGGTTTCCGTGTCAGGTCTCTCTACTCTCCTGTTTTAGTGGAGATTCTCACTGTCTTCTACCAGTCCACCTCCCTCATACTGCTTGCCAAGGAACTTGCCATACCATCCATTAAGACTGAATTTTTCTACGCATTTGAGAATCCTAGACTCAGGATGGATATACACCAGATTTAGATGAAGAACACTGTCTGGAAGTCTTTAGAAATGACTACCTTTCTCTCAATTTATTTTATTTTCAGTTTATCTTACAAGCAACCAAAGTTAGTTCCTTCAAAAGTACTGGATGACATCACTGTGCTGGATCGTGGTTACGTTGGTGATGTAATGACTACCTTGCTGCATTAGCTTGGTTCAGGAATCCCTTCTCCACTTCCGTCAAAGGTAGGAAACTACCCAATCCCTACTTGGAAAATACATTCCCAGTGAGTTTGGTGTTGGTGTTTGAGCCCCTCATTGAACATGGGCTGGTGCTGCCCTTCTGTGTTTCCTGTCTGACAGCAGCCTGAATCCTGCCAGATGAGTGCAGGAACAAGTAGAAAAGAACAGGAGCAGGTGCCCTTTTCCAATTCATCCTTGAACAACAACAAAAAAATCTAACTCTCTTGAGAAAAATCTCTCCAGTTTTTGGCAGCCTGTGTGGAAAATCAAAAGTAACTTTTAACAGTACTTACGGGTTTGAAAAAAAGAATACTATTTTAATACATATAAATCAAACTTTCTTCATCCTTCAATAAGAGGCATTTAAAAGCAGGAGGTGAATTTGACCCACTGTGGCCCACAGTAGGTGACAAAACACACCTACACTCCTCTGTTGTTTATTTCAGACTCTAGTACAAGTCACTTCTGCAGGAGAAAATTGTTCGGTAATCTCAAGGACTAAGCTAAACGGATTTTTTAAACCAAAGTTTAAATAGTTGAAATGTGTACTGTTTAAGGAATTATATTATTATATTAATTCTGAGCAACTGTGCTTACATTGGCTGTCACTTTTCTTTTAAGCCTTTCCTTTAATCAATAAGGAATTTGAAAGAGAAGAAAAATTTTGTCTTTAAAAAAAACTCAGTGGGAGTCCTTAAGTCAGTTGTAACGGTTCGTTTTAATATTTAAAATTACTTACTAAGTAAATATGTTAACATAGAATACAAATATTGAACAGTTTTAAACCTAGAACATTCCATATTAAAAAAAACCCTGACCTGAAGACTTGAAATAATTAAATTGTCCACAAAAAGATGACATGTGAATATGAGGCATTTTCCTTGTTGCAGAAGAATAAAATAATTGTTCAGTGAGAACTTCAAACAAGTCAGGAATAAATATTCATGGGTTATAGATGCTCAATAGTAAACTCATTGGCAGTTTGAGAACTTCTTACCATGTTTGAGTATCACAGGTATGCTTTTCAAAAGTATACCAGAAATAAAGCCGGTTAGGTAAACCCAACCGATCCCTTCAGCACTGGGTTCCTCCAGGTAGTTTGTTATCCAAATGTTAAGAACAGAGCTGAACACATTTCCTTGATTAACATAAGAACTCTCTATGTGGTGGGACATAGAAGTGGGTAAAAGCAAACCACCAGCTGGCTGAGAGATGAGAAAAATAGAGTATCCACTCGAGTGTGTGTATCATACCCTCATCTATGCAAGGCATATGTTCAGTAGTTCCAGCACTGGTGGCCGGTTAGTCTCTTGAAATCCGTGGCAGCTCTAAAGCTTTTGAGCAGGCAGGACCTTAAGAGAAAATTCTGCAGGGCAAATCTGTGTGCACACACAGACACACAGGCATAAAATACAACAGTTTCAGAGGACAACATTGTACAAAATATAAAAAGTGTACGTCATTCATTATGAAAATAATATTAACAAAACATCAATACTTACTTGTTAAATGTTGGAAAGTAAAAATATTCATTACTTCTAAAAGACCTGGAGAGCTTCTCCTGTGCTCCCTCCTTTGTGTTTAGCCCCAAGTCCCCCATGCCCATGTCAGCAAACCTGGGGATAACCAGAGAAAGCTCCATGGAGAGCTACTGTGCAAGTGCAGATTCATGAGGACTCTGCTACACATCTAAACATTAACAAATAAGAAAAAAATCTATAGGAACTTATTTCGAATTGCAACAGGTATCCTGAGACAGATGGTTACTTGAAAGAAATTTACTGGTCATTTCATCACCTTGACAGAAAGGTTTTTCCTTGGTCCATCCGTTTGAAGGTGTCACTGACCCACAGTTTCTCCTTGAATCCTCTTGCTTTCTGCAGAAATCATTTCTTAACAACAACAAAAATAACGTTTTCAAAGTGGCTGATGGATACAAGTTGCTAAATTCCCTTTCAAAAGTAATGCCTTCAAGTCCCCAAGAAAATATGATAAACTGAGAAAAGTAAGAACACACGACATTTTGAAAAAGGTGACATCCTCTGACTTTCTCTTCGCAACCTGTTACCTTTTTCCTACATTACAGTTGGTCAATAGTTCCACTTCACCTATGTAGACATCTATCAGTTACTTAGTTGCAGATATACATAAAGTATGAACCACAGCCCTATCCTGTTTAATTTGCAAGACACTCAAATTTTGATTAATACCATTAATACGTGGCAGTATAGTGTGACTAGTTCTCAATAATATTTAGAAACTTTGGTTATTATTTAACTGATTATACCATCTTACTAGATCAACAATTTTCAGTTTTGTTTGATAGAGGAAAATCTTAAACTTCATACAGTGTACGTGTTGGACTTCAGCTTTGAAACTGTTGCTAGTTTATGCTCAAGAACAAATCAGCAAGAAGTAAAACTGAGATCTAAATCTGAATGCAAAAGTCAGATCATCTGCATCAATCGTCTGGACATTAACACTAGGCTATAGTGTATAGACAAAAGAAAAAAAAATCCATTTGGCCTCAGATCCTTCATTTATAGGAGGAACATGTTCATACAGAAAGAATGCAAGAGAAGAGTCCAGATAATCCAGCACAATCAAGTCTTCCACTACTGCAAGTGACAACATCATGTAGAACCTTTCACAAATACATAATTTTTCCTATCTCCATTGAAAAATATACTGTCATCTCACTATTTTAGCATCTTGAATTTTTTTTTTTAATTTCTGAAGACACATGTTCTTGTGACAGCATTTCCCATTGTCTTTCTCTCATGGAAGAGGCTCTTGTTTCTCCTTATTGTTGTTTGTGAGATATTTATACAGAGCAATAATTTGCCATCTTAGCTTTCATTTCATACTGAGCTGTTGCTTAAAAAGAGATTTAAGGTCTTGTTTGGTAGATGGCAACAGTATCAGCTAAAAATGCACCTGTCACTTAAAGTTACTTTTCCTTTTCATATCTGACTGGATAAATTCATCACACATATGCTATCCCTTGACCTAAACCATAAACAACTGCAAGGAAGGAGTCTTAAATTGGCTAGACTCAGGAAAAAATATATATTGGCATTTTACTGTAATTGATTGTGCTACTGAAATTAGAATTGTTGAAATCAGAAGTTAAGCCTTCATTTATCAGACAAAAAGCTAGCGAGATGGAGAGGAGCTAAGTAATTACCTCAGAAACTCATCTGTCAAACCTTTCACAATTCTTCAACAAGGATTTACTGAATGGAGACTCCAAAGCACAGCAAAGAGTAATTGCAACATGAAAAAGTGATGCTCATTTTAGCAGACCTGCATTTAACAGGACTGTGTTTTTTAAGGTGTCATTACATATTTAACTTTCTCCTTTATCCTCTACTGTCCTAAAGCATCTTACCAAAAAAGACTTAGGTACTGCATGAATTAATTAAAAGTCACTCCAAAACCAGTGAGATTTATCACCAGCAATCAATGCTGCAATATAATGAGAGCCTAGCAAATTTCTGACCTGCATTTATTTGAAACTCTAACTGTGAAGCAAAAATCAAAGGAAACCAGGGCAAAAGATAGAAGAGCATCTTAAAAATATTTCTTCAAAGGAGTCTCTAATTTAACTAAGAAATTTTAAAAATATTTAATATTTGAATAAACAGAATCAGAATTCATGCTAATCACAAATGTACTTTGGAACTAAAAAGGCTAGTTGAGTAAAGATTTTGAAAAGTTCATTTTACAGATTAAAGTCTAAAGATTCAGTAAGGAACTTTGTCCTTTAGATGAGGAGTCAAATGAAATCAAAGCAACCACATCTCAAATTGTGACCTATAAATCCAATCACTGTTATTAAACTTCATTTTACTTTGCTTGCCCCAAGCCCCCCTCTTCGATCCCAGAGACTGGAATTCTTAGCAGTGTTATTGGAACATCCTCGTTGCACACTAATGAGATCGAGTTTCTTATAAAACAAACATTCACTTACAGTCTTTTAAAAAGCCCTCTAGGTTGTTCTAGCAACAAGGTAATCCAAAAGAACTAGAAACAGGAAATCCTTTCAAACTATGAATAGAGACCTCTATTTCAGAAAAAGGATGCCGAAGGCCCATGTGTGGGCAGAGGTCATCAGATGCCAGAAAAAAAAACCAGTTGTAGTTGTTCCCCCGGTGCTTTGTGTCTCCTACTAGAGAGAACCTAGATATATGTGGTCTCTTGGGCTGCATAACAAGGCTCCTTCTTCTCTGTGTTCCCACAGGAGGAAACCTAACTCAGAACCTTCTAATGCGTTGGCTCCAAACTCCTTTACTGAATTAAGCTACAGGTAGCTAAGCATTAATGTATAATTATTTGAATATTGCCATAAAACTATTACAGTTAAACCAAGTAAGACAATGTACTGTATGCATTGGCCTTTTGAACTTAGCATCATCTTGAGAACCGCTATAAAAAATTCTTCTCAGTGACACCCTAATTTATAGTAACATTAAATGCAAGGTTAGCATGCATGAATGCTTTGTCGTTCTCCTGAATTAATATCAGGCAAGTCAAAGCATGTGCTAGCAACCAGATTGAAATATTGGTGGCTTTGAAACTAAAAATTTTAAAAAAACAGTGACTCAGTGATATCCTGGAGCAATGCAGTGCACTGAAGAGAAAGGGTACAAATTGGGCCAGAACGGATTTTTGTGAATCAACAATTAAAGTGTAGCTCACTGTCTCAAATACCGGACACTCCCTAAGTCTCATTAATATACAATGCCTCACCAGCTGGCCATTACTTACTAACAACTAGCTTTCCAACTATGGAAAATAAACCAGATTTTTTAATAATTATCTTTACAATGACACACGAAAAATTCTGGGGCCTTTGAAATTTTTTTTTTTTATATATAAAGCAATGAAAGTTACAGATGTAAGGCCCCCAGCAGATGGCCTGGATCTTGACTATACAGCCTAAGATCAGAAGAGCATTTATGCTCCTGTGCTTTCCAACATTTTTATTTTAACATTTCACAGAGGTCAGACTTTGAGGAAACCAATGTGTCTGTCTCTGAGGTCTCAGACAGATTGCGTTTTGAAAATCATTCTTATCCCTTCCTTCTTTTGCTGATTCCCAAACGGTATGCCAACTGCTGTCACACGTCTCTCCATAACAATGCGAGCAATGAAAAGCGCTAACTTGAGTCTACTTTTCTGAGCAGAAAAAGGCACAGACTGTATGACCTACCTGCAGACCAAATAGAGTGCCAAAAAGTGAATCCTGGTCAGACTGAAATGAAGTAACAATATCTGTGGATTTTCTCCTCTTTGTCTGTGGTGTTGCAGAGGTGTACAACAGAGGGCTTTCTCTGCGGTGTCAGAGGGCTACCTTGGCTATTGGAATAGCAGAGAGATATTGTTACATGTTTATGGTTTTGGAGATAAAAGAGTGATACACTGGTACAGAATAGCATACTTTACTACTGTACTTCTGATGGGCAGAGGACAACTAAAAGGATAATATACTAAACATTTAAGTCATGCCTTTAGACAATTTTCTATATTTAATCATAGGTGCAATATGTCTTAACGCATGAAATATATATAGGTTATTCTGAACAAAGCACTGAATTCCCACAAAGAAATCACCTCTTTGGACTTTTAATGACTTTGTAACAGTATCTGAAGTTAAAATTTTAATCAGTTCATTTTTTAATAGGTATTTGTTAATTTTCTTTTAACCATAAAACTGTTGTGTAATAGTTGCATAAAGAACATTCTTTAATTTTATGATAGAGAAGGTTAAAAAAATCTTCATCAAAGGTCAAAGATTTATTCTATTATGGCAATCAGTTTTTGTTTGTCCTGAAAACACACTGGTAAAGCTAATAACTTGAAGGGGAAAAAAAGAAGTTTATTTGGAAAAAAAAATTACAAATTAGTAATGTCATAAAAAACTTTACATGTCTGTTAACAATTTCTACATCTAATAAGCAGAATTAATACACTGTCTTTTTTTCAGGCTTCAAGTCATGATTTCTTTAAATATATTCCTTTTTTATAATTCCTTGTAATATGTCAGAAGCCTACTCATACATTGGTAGAAAAAACAAGTTATTTCTATGCATGGTAAATGTGTAAAACAATACATCTATCAGCTCTTTGTAGGAAGTCATTGACCTATTCTGTAAACTGTCTCCATAAGATAAATCTAAGCTTTCCACTGTTACCAGTTTCAGACCGAAAAAAAAAAAAAAGAAAAAGGCAATGTGTTATGCTGAGGTCATTGCTGAAATGTGCAGTGTTTTTCTAAGCGAATTGGAGTCAGATCTGTGTGTAGAAGAGACAGAACTTTCCTTAGTTATAGGAATATGTAGCTCAGCCTGAGACTTCTCATGGTCCAGGACAAAGAGCTCTCCAGAATGCTCCTCCACAATGTCTCTGGTCTTTCTGTGCCTGTCTTCACAACTCTTACTTCAGACTGACAGTACAGCAACTCATTGCCATTACTACTTGCCTTTTGTCCTTACTAGGTGTTTTATTTGTGTATGTGATGTAAGGGCATTCAGGCTTCTGTAGCTGAGCTGTAATCCTCTCCTACATTAGCAATAATCTATTAATTCCAGCAATTTCTCTTTCCAATAAAAGAGGGGGTTTTTTCCAGTAGTCTCACTATTATTGCTTGCTCTAGTGAGCTCATAGCTGGGAGCTCATCACATATTCCCCAGGGAAGCTGTTCTGCTGTAAGAATATATATATGTATCTTTTCCATTGTACAGTGAGGTTTTTTAATCTTTTCCTTACCAATATTACTAAGATATGATCAGACACTCATAATAAGCAAAACTCTAACATGCGAGCATTACTCTCAATGCACCTAGTCCATCAAAGCTCCAGAAATATGGATGTAAACAAAATTGCACAGAGTCATTTTGCATCAGGGAAAAGAAAAGAGGATTTCACTATGCCCAAGGACTGGCAATCCTTCTGGCAGCTCTTTCAGAGAAAAAAATGGTCATTGAGAAAAACATTTACATACTGTACCTTTTATAAAGTACTTACAACAAGAGAGTTTTCTTGAAAATGGAAAAAATAATCCTCAAGGACATTTAATTCTATTACACATAAAACATTTTATTTAGTTTTAAATTTAGGAAATAATGATAGAGGTAATTAAGGTAACAATTCCATGAAATTTATTTCCAAGAAAAATTTAGATGCTTCCTCACCAAGTTAATTTTTCTTTGAAAGAGAAACTGTGTTCCTAGAATCATAGAATCATCGAATGGATTGGGTTGGAAGGGACCTTAACAATCAAATAGTTCCAATCCCACTGCCATGGGCAGGAACACCTTCCACTACACCAGGCTGGTCAGAGCCCCATCCAGCCTGGCCTTGAACGCTTCCAGGGAGGGGTCATCCACAACTTCTCTGGGCAACCCGTTCCCATGTCTCACAACACTTGCCATGAAGATCTTTTTTCTAGTATCTAATAAAAATCTACCCTCTTTCAGTTTAAAACCTTCACTCCTCGTCATATGACTACGTGCTCTTGTAAAAAGTCCCTCTCCAGCTCTCTTGTAGGCCCCCTTCAGGTACTGGGAGGCTGCTATAAGGTGTCCCCAGAGCCTTCTGTTCTCCAGGCTGAACAACCTCAAGTCTCACAGCCTGTCTTCATACGAGAGGTGCTCTAGTCCTCTGATCATCTTTCTGGTCCTCCTCTGGCCTTGTCCCAACAGGTCCGTGTCATTCTTACGTTGGAGGTCCCAGAGCTGAACGCAATACTCCAGGTGGGTCACACAAGAGCACAGTAGAGAGGCAGAATCACTTCCCTCAGCCTGCTGGTCTCACTTCTTTTGATGCAGCCCGGTGTACAGATCACCTTTGGGGCTGTGAGCACGCATTGCTGGGGCATGTTGAGCTTCTCATCAACCAAACCTCCCAAGTCTGTCTCCAGAGGGCTGCTCTCAGTCCATTCTCCACTCAGCCTGTATCTGTGCTTGGGATTGCTCCGACCCATGTGCAGGACCTTGCGCTTGGCCTTGTTGAACTTCATGCAGTTCGCACGGGCCCTCCTCTCAAGCCTGTCAAAGTCCCTCTGGATGGCATCTCTTCCCTCTGGCATGTTGACCATACCACACGGCTTGGTGTCATTGGCAAACTTGCTGAGGGTGCACTTAATCCAACTGTCCATGTCTCCGACAGAGATGTTAAAAAGCACCGGTCCGATTACGAACCCCTGAGGAACTCCACTCATCACTTGTCTCCATTTCAGCGTTTAGTAATTGACTGCAACTCTTTGAGTGTGACCATCCAGCCAATTCCTTATCCAGCAAGTGGTCCATCCACAAATTCCACATCTCTCCAAATTAGAGACAAAGATGTCATGCAGGGCAGTGTCAAATGCTTTGCACAGGTCCAGGTAGATGATGTCGGTTGCTCTTCCCTTGTCCACCAACACTGTAACCTCTTTGTAGAAGGTCACCACATTTGTGAGGCATGATTTGCCCCTAGGGAAGCCGTGCTGGCTGTCACCAATCACCTCCTTATTTGCCATGTGCTGTAGCACAGTTTCCAGGAGGATCTGCTCCATGATCTTGCCAGGAACAGAGGTGAGGCTGACTGGCCTGTTGTTCCCCAGGTCTTCCTTTTTTCCCTTTTTAAAAATTAGGTTATGTTTCCCCTCTTGCAGTCAGTGGAACTTCACCAGGCTGCCATGACTTCTCAAATATGATGGATAGTGGCTTAACAACTTCATCCGTTCATTCCCTCAGGACCTGCAGATGCATCTCATCAGGTGTCCTCTTTCCTTCTGGAGAGGGCCCTCATTTTCCCTAGTCTTTCTTTTACCACCNCCTTTTTTCCCTTTTTAAAAATTAGGTTATGTTTCCCCTCTTGCAGTCAGTGGAACTTCACCAGGCTGCCATGACTTCTCAAATATGATGGATAGTGGCTTAACAACTTCATCCGTTCATTCCCTCAGGACCTGCAGATGCATCTCATCAGGTGTCCTCTTTCCTTCTGGAGAGGGCCCTCATTTTCCCTGGTCTTTCTTTTACCACCGACATACCTATAGAAGCTTTTCTTGTTGCCCTTGATGTCTCTGTCCAGATTTAATTCTGTCATGGCTTTAGCTTTCCAAACTTAATCCCTGCCTGCCTGGACAATTTCTTTGTATTCCTCTCAGGTTACCTTGCTTCCACCCTCTGTAGGCTTCCTTTTTGTGTATCAGTTTGTCCAGGACCTCCTTGTTCATCCATGCAGGCCTTCTGGTGTTTTGGCCTGACTTCCTCTTTGTTGGGATGCAAGGCTCCCGAGCTTGGAAGAGGTGATCCTTCTTGGCGAGGACAAGGTCCAGCATAGCACTCCTCTT